>CM063107.1:4459510-4902010 GCA_031841125.1 Acanthococcus lagerstroemiae
TATGTAACGTAACGGGTACCATACATCAGACTGTTTTTATTTCCCCAAAATATGAGACGGCGCCAGGCGTCAAAAATATTTTGTTATTCAATTTTCAATTTAAAAAGAGTAATGAAAATAAGAGGGCCTGCAGAATATCCACGAACACGCTGCATTGTTCGCCTTCCTACACTAAAACATTTTAACTCAAGACGGAACTGAAAATTCTGAAACTTTTTCGCTTGGGTTGATACATAAAGAAGGAGCAAATCATTTCGATTGCTCTCGACAATCCTAAGTCCATGCAGAATGCTTATGAGAAATTGGTTTCAGCAGTAGAACACACGGGGGCAGAAGAACCGCACGGGAAATTCTTCGGGACCGGTCTAATTTATATAGGAATTGGGCCGGTGTACTAGACACAGTTAGGAGAGAAAAATCTATAATATGAGGAAGAATAAAAGAACAGTGGGGTCGATACGACAGCATTTTTATGGCCACTTTTACGGTTCAAATCCGCTCCAGAAAGCAAATGTTCGAATTTTAAGTAGAATTTCCCAACATAGTTTTCAACGAAATAAAATTATGTCTCCTCTACTTACCCGCGTAAAAAATTCGAGATTTTATTATTGCCCGTTCAATTACTAGCCTATATTTATTTTCAATATCAAGTACATTAAGATTAGTGAACGCGTCACTGCACTTGTAAATGGATAATTGGTTGGCGGCGATGCCAACTTTCAACTGATCAGGTACTAAATGTACGAGAGCAAGAAAGAGCAAAAATTATTGTCAGAATAAACAAAATGAAAGAATAGTTATTTGGCTAATGGCCTACAAAAAGTAGTCTATACGTGCTAGCAAGCTCAGAAACAATTCGAATTTTCTAAATCAGCTTTGAACTTTCGAATTCCCACACATCACCTTTGGTTGAGTTCACCAGAATATTACGGCTAATCGGTGAAAAGTGGCAGACTATCGTACAAACTTGAAACATAGGACTTCCCAGAGACATCATAATGACTGATTGTATAAGATGGAAATCATTTCGCGTCCTGAATTCAAAATTGACGGAGTAGAGAAGGTTAAAATCGAAGTTAGCAACATAGGGTGTGTAACCAAATGCCCCATATTTTTTTATTACAAAGTCGGTTCAATATGGGCTAGGTAGGTCTAGTTTCGTAACAGGTAAAAGAACTTCTCTTCCATCCAAAGGGGCCAAACATACCACCCATTCAGGAACCGTAAATAGTTAGGTTTCGAACAGAGTGCCGAAACTGGGATCTTTGAATCGCTGATTACGAATATCGCATCGCATTTTTGATCCAATTCCAGTTTCAGGTCAAATAGGCTGACGGGCTAGGCTGGCTTGCCGCGGAATTGATAAAATAGTTGGCCATGGGCAATACCAAAGAATCGCACTAACAGAGGGAAATGGGATCGCCTGAGGGAGGCCTTTGACCAACAGAGGGCAACTTAACCTACGTGCTAGGCTAAACATATTTATATATTTTTTTATATTTCAAATCTTAAACTAAGAAAAAGTCAATCAGTCAGTCAGACCAGCGAGCACTACGCTCTGCTAGTGCATCATCTCGCAGACGAGTCTGCAACCACGGGAAAGCATTTTCATGTCTTTGCTTTGTGGACTGCGCTGACATGAGAATGTCATCGTGTCAGTCTAGTCAGTCTAGTCAGTCAGTCAGAAATTTATTATTATTTTTATTTATGGGACCCATTTATCGGCCCACAATGGTAATGTTGAATTCACAAAAAAAACATGCTGTTTGCACGAAATATATAAATGACAAGCGCAATAACAAGTACGAAACAGAAAAAGAAAGAGTTCGAAGAAAAAATTAAACTTCAGAATGCAATATAATTCACTTACACGATAAAATAAAATACGCCCGGAATTATAATACCTTCTACACACAATGGAAAAAGGGGACACGATATTACTGCGCCCAAAATAAAAAATTTGAACTCTCAGCTTCCATCATAGTTGCCACTAATTCACAATTTCGCACAAATTAATATCAAAATCAAATTTTGGAGCAATAAAAATCTACGAATCAATTCAATACTGTATTACACTGCATTGTCGTCCGTCTCCCCCTCCTCGGAAGCCACAATTTTAGGTTTACAGCCAAACCGATATCGAAAACGAATTCGTTGAGTTCGAAACCCCTCGATGAACTCGATGGGGTCATTCGCTTAAATAATAGGTCTAAAAATTCCTAATGTACTGTAGAGTAAAGGGTAATTTTAACACACACTTCTCTTTTTTTGCTCTCAACACGAGTCCTGGAATCCGCCCTTTCAAGCACTTCCTCAGAGCCCCCTCCCCTTATGGTGTTGCTAAAGTACTTAGGAAAAAAAATCTTGATGACCCTTTTTATGGAAAATTGGATTCAAGCTCGTGTATCTCCTATCTCCACGAGTATGTACGATGATGTATAATTTTTGTGTTTAAATAACATAATATTCCGTATGCAAGTCATTTCGTGATTTCGATTTTAAAACGCGTCATCTAAACTCTTTTTTTTTCGTGGCTTCACATTTCGTTCAATCATACTTTTTATTTCGTGCTATTTAATACTTCCCTTTATTTATTATTTGGAACTAGCAAGGTAATGGCTGCAATCCGGCGGAAGTTTTCAACAACATCTAGTTCTTTTATGTTCTTATCAACGTTAGGATAAAATCGTACACTTTTATCCTACCGTTGATAAGAAATTCAATGGGAAGTCGTAGAACATCAGCGCCACCACCACGCTGCTAGATCCGAATTAAACGCTCCAAAGTAACGCCTTTTTTCCGTTGTGTGCCAAAGAGTAAAAACATAAAAACGTCAAAAGTCAAACTTTGAACCCAAAACTGACTTGATTTGGAGAATCAAAGTTGAAAAATAGGGGTATTTTGAATCGGTGACAACGAATATTGTATCAGATTCAAGAACCCGCAATAATTTGGGTCCAAGAAGCCAAATTTTGGCCTGAAATTGGCAAAATGAGCTTGGTCCAACAAATCGAACAAAATACTGAAATTAGAGTTTTTTCAATTGCTGATTACGAATACGCATCGGAGTTTTGATTAGGTCCTGATTTGGACATGAAAGTATATTTTCAGGTCTAAAATTTGGAGTTATAGTTCCAAATCGGAGTCACATTCAAAATCGAATGGGATAATCGTGATCAGCTATCTATAAATTCCTAATTTCGATACTTTATTCGAATTCTCAAGTCGAGTCAATGTTGCTAATTTTGAACGAAATTTGGCTTTTTGTACCCAAATTAGGATCTAATCAAAAACTGGATACAATTTTTAATCCGCGATCCAAAATATCCCTATTTTCGTACTTTGATAACTGGTCCATAGGAAATCTCAAAACTGGCAACACGGGTGGGATCGTCCTCGGGAGAAGACGATGGTAATTCTTAAAACATAAAAAGAAATTACGAGTAGATTTTCCCACTAGAAGATTCTCATTTGTTCTGTAATGGTTCGATTTCGCAATAAATAAATACGAGGCATTTTAGGGTGTCCCGTAATAGCTAGCTTTGTACGGCCTAAAGTGTAAAATTTTTCAAATAAAAATTAGGCTCTTTGCACTCCCCATAAAAAATCTTTATCTACTTTTTCAGTGTGGAACTGACGCGAACAGAAGGAATAAATGCATTCCGCAACGTGACTATTTTCCACGAAAGGGATCGGGAAATTCACGAAGAAATAAAATTTTCAACTTCCAAATTTCAGTAAGTGAACATAAAAGCGAAACCAGACAGCTTTTCATTTCGATGTTTGCGGCCGAATTTGGGAAGTAACATTTTCAAGGAAAAGGGCGAACTATCAGCTTGGTACGAGTATGTGTGTCCTCATATCCCCTCCATCACGATATTATACATAAGTGTGAGAAATGTAAATTACTTTCAGATCCGTTTCCTTACATATTCATACCTCAACATTTATCACGTTTCCGGGAACGTTATCAAATCGTAGAATATAATTTTGGAGGAACTCCAAAATGCTTCAACTGTTGTTTGAAACAATTCATATTTTAGGCCACATTAGGCTTGTTAGAATATAAGTTCCGATTTTCGCTTCCAATGTCTCCGATTTATGATCCCGCAGAATTCCGATATTGGCGAACTGCTTTTATGATAAAATAATCCCAGTACTTTACAGACGTTAGACATCAAAATTTCATGCTTCCATAAAGTGGGTGATTAGGTGATTACCTGCTCTGAAATTTAACATGTGTTAGGCGTCCGATAAAAGAAAACTAAAGTCAAAATGGGTAAAAATATTACTGGTAAAGAAAACGGAAAATGTTTTTCATTTATAACGAATTCGATCAAACATACATTTTTAACAGTCTCATGGGACAATAAGACTCCCTCACTACCATCAACCATCATCACCAGAGCCTCAATTCAAACCTGGATCAACAAATAATGATATCCTACAAGGCGCAGCTTATTTTGCGTAACGATTACAGAACATGCTACTTACTTAAATTAAATAAAATAAGTTTACAGTTTCAAAGCGGGGACGTTTTAAGTTTTAATGAAAAAATAGGAAAGAAGAAACATAATCGAAAATGGTACTGACATGTTTACGTAAAAGTCCACGTAATCCCCTAGTATTAGTTTCGAGTTTCCCGACGGATTAAATTTTTGTACCATTTGCTATATCGCGTCAGATTACTCCGCAATCCTTTTTTCAAGTAAAATGTGAAAAAAGTACTTCAAGTTCGGTGCTGGAAACACGAACGTGATATTCAAAACTTCCAATATTGAAAATAAAAGTTCACCATAACAAAAAATATATAGTAATACAGTAAACTGCCTTTCCAAGGAAAGCAAGTGTTTAAAAAAAAAGAAAAAAAAGGAAGAACAATGAGACAATGAGAGGGCGAGAAAGACAGAAAGAAAAAAATAATAGAATTATCAAGATGTGAAAATCTTGAACATTAAAAATGATGATAAGTTATAGTATAAAAAGAAACAAGATATGTGTTTAACCAAATGGCATGAAAACACAATGAATATATACTACAGCGTGACAGAATCATAAAGAGATGAGAATATTAAATATAACGACCCTTACTCTCAGCCAAAAGTTTCAAGAAAATCAATCTGCTTTGGTGAGCTCCCGCAATCTGCATCATAAGAGGCTCTAACAGTCGCTTCTAAAAAATCGGAATGTGGACATGTAGGTATAAGAATCTTAAATTTTACTTTTTTTTTAGGGGTGGAGGGGGATTTTTAGATCAACGTCTAATTCGCATTTAAGGGTTTCAGAATTAGCATAGAATTCCGTAAATAGATACATTCAAAAATATTTATTTTTGACTTCCATTCGTTATGTAATGGAATAATTAAGACGATATTTTGGAAATCAAGCCATTTTACCGTAACAAGAAGGTAAATTCAATAGTTATGACTATTTTTTTGTTCACATACTGGCAGCACTGCATCCGGGAAGAACCCTTACATTTTCATATTCTAGGAAAACATGTAGTATTTCCTTACGCTACTTGAGCTGACAGCTTGCAGCAGGCTTGCAGCGGAACAATTTTTCCATAGGAGAGGGGCAACCTGGGAAAAATTACAAATTTCAAAGCCAAAAAGAAAAATAAAGGTCTCACCTTTTTTACTAGAAAGGACAAATCGTCGGTTTAGGCGGGAAATGCCCCCATTTACCTTCCTCTTTGACAATACGGATCTGGCTCATAGCTGTAAGACTTGAAGGAAAAGATTGGGGGACGCGGACGTAACGACTGCAGGAGAGACAGGATCACACACAGGTGCATGAGATTTTTCAAACAATTTTTCTTAGCTGACAATGAAAAATGAGGAAGCTAATACTTTTCTTGTCGATCTTAGAATTTTACCAAACGGCGAAATTAACATTTTAAGAAAGAAAATGGTATGACCCCCTTCCTCTCTGAAAAAAGTCACTGTCAGTACATTCGCACAAGATCGATCAGTAGGGAACACATATTAAATTGTAAAAACTATAAAATCTTCCAACCTTTGAACGCCGCCTTCCCCCTCCCCCCACTGGAACCGGGTTTTTACATGAAATCTAAAAAATTACAAGGAAAAATCTGTATTACTACACAGGCAGACAGACAAACTGGCCAGAGGGCTGGTAAGCAGGCAGGCAAAAAACATGCAGGCAGTGGAGCAGTAGACCGCTGCGCCCCATCTCACTGTCCGATAAAACCCTAATCTCCAGGAGGAACTTGAGACCTGAAACCGCACAAAAACTGGTCTCAACCGGTACACCTTTTTCTTATCCTCGGGTCACTTGATTTCACTTTGTATTTTTCATACGCACCGCAAAATTATTTTCTAGTTGGTCATCTGTTCTATGTATGAAAAAACGATAAATTTTATCGTCGGAACCCCGGTAGCAATATTTTAAACCTCGGCATAAAGTTTGCGCTTTATCTCACCATCAGGTATATAAAATTATGTACCCTGGATTCGCGACTCGGCTCGAGTTTTAGTTAGTTTCTCGGTCCAGAAAGTAATTTGTCGTCTTGATTTACTCCCCAACTGTGAAAATTGTTTCGCTTTAAATTTTAAATGTAAATTTCGATGACAAAGAAAGGAGGTTGTTTTTTAATTAGATTTAAACTTTTTAGGCGCTAGCTAGGTCTTTACAAAATCGTTTAAAAATGGCGCACGAAAATGGGAGTTGTATACCTAGGAATTACTATACTCGTATTTTCCCAATTGTATTTCAAACACAAAGCTCCGGGGTGATTAGGGAGTTCTCTTAATACGTTTAAATGCTTCGCAGGAGTCATTAATATTGTCTAGCATTCACGAACAAAAGTTTCTTCGGGCTTGTTTTAATATATATTTTAATTACGTTTCCGTTCGGTGTAAGTTACTGATACCGAGTACAACGGATACTAGAAGGATAATCAGTGACCAGTATCAGTGGTATACAAAACCATTGTTGGGTTTTTATACCGAGGGGAGGGGGCGTTACTTCTTAAATGTGAAAATATAAGTTTGCAATATTATAGAATGTTTACCAAGATGGGAAATTAGAAATAGGGGACTACTGGAGGACTTGAGGGATCCATTTTTGGATTGGGGAATTTGAAGAACTGGTAGACACTCTGTTATCAGGGACGTACCGAACAGTTTTTCCTTGGGAGAGGGTAAAAATTGTGAAAGTCCCAATTGACTCAACTCAGAATTCCCAAGTATTAAAGCAAGAAAAAAAAACAAAAAACATTTGACCTGTCGGATTTTTTCAACTGAATCAACTCAAAATTCTCAAGTACCAATGCAAAAGAAGAAAAACCCTTTGACTTGTTAGGTTTTTTCAACTTCTCAACTCAATTCCCAAGTATCAAAGCAAAAAAAAGCTTTCAATTTGTTGGATTTTCCCAACTCGTCTAACTGAAATGGTAAATTTTCCTAACTGCTGAGTGAAAAATTCCTACAGGGGAGATAAGTGGCCCCCTGCTCCCACCCTATCGGTACGTCCCTGTCTATTATCAAGTAATTATCAGTCAGGGGATGAAGAATATACGACATAAGAGTTAGTCGAAAAAGGTTTACACATGCCTGATGCAAAAATAAATGCTTGCACACAAAGAATCAAGAAACGGAAAAGCAGAATTGACTATTGAATCAGACCTAAGAATCTGTCACAAGTCAATTTTTCATCGCTGTAATCTCCTAATAAGGAAGCCACCCGTTGAACTGATTTTCAATTATCGAGAGATGTTTGAAGAATTAAGTTCACTTTGGCGCAGGAGTTTTGACAAGTTTCAAGTTAATCTTAAGAATAAGTTTTCATGAGCCTTAACGTACATGAAATAGTCTTAACTTAGATTCAATCAGTCTTAACTAGTTCAGATTATACTCAAAAAGGTTTTAATGAATCGTAAATATCTTTTACAGAAGTTTTAATAAGTTTTAACAGTTTTTGATGAGTTTAAACAGAATTTCAGGGAACTAGAACGTATTTGATAGAATTTTAACTGAGTCTCAACGCGCCTTGGTAAGTTTTCGTAAGCCCAGTGTTGTAACTAGGCCTCACAGTATAAGCGCAGATCGCTTTTCAAGCGTAAGGAGGGATAACATTTTTTACCAGAAAATTTTTTAAGGCAGACTCCGCTCCTTCAGCCCTTCATATGTATTCCCGAATTTTCTGGGAAAGCTTATTTCAGTTCATTCGCAAAGACTAGGTATCCTAAGCGCAGTTCTAATAGAAACCTAGTAGTCTTGGTAAGTCTTCATAATTTAAGTAATCATTACGTGAGATAACAGGGCTTAAATTTTCGTCTTCTTGTTCTCGCTTCTGGTATCTAACCACACATTTCTGCATAATATTCTGGCTGCTTCTTTCTCTTTTACTTCCAACCGCTACGTCAAAATGCTTACTTTTGCTTCATTCTTTCATCTTTTCATATTTCGCACATTCCTTTCGGCTTTCAACTCTATTACGCAAAATTTTCACTCTTTATTCTTCTTTAGATAAATTCCTTCTAGAAAAATCCGTCTGGGAACGAGCATAATCGGGCGAGAAGTCCAAGTTTGATATTCCGGATTCAGCCACAGTGCATATGAAAATGCTCAGAGTATTTTTTACTTGAACATTTTTAGTTTTAAAGTTTTTTTACACGTATTTTTCCTCGGAAAATAAAGCGTAAATACTGAAATTCTTCTATTTTAAAGACTGTATCTTTTTCCTCTTTTAAATAATGTGTATAATTCGACAAAAACGTTTTCAAAAATATACTTATTTTCCAAAGTGAAAAAATAGTTTATTTAAGAGAAACGAAAGTGAACTATTTCATTTATACCGCACAAAAAATGGATTCCTAAACGGCTTCTGTGAAGTCTACGTAATTCTTTTTATCAATATTTACGCGGTTGAGACTCAGGCAAGATTTTCTGAAACTTGGCAATAAGTCTTAATATATAAGACCTCACCAGGTCTCAATAGTTTTAACGACGTCGTAACTTTATTTAGGATATTTTTCCCTTTTCCAGTTTATCCTTCAGTTTGTCACATTTTCGAAGTTACTCTGGTCGGACGTTTGCGAGGGGGTTTCCTTCGGTAAGAGTAAATTTCTTAGTTCGAAGAAACTCGGAAAATACTCTGAAGAAAGACAGCTTGCAAGAGCGAATAATTAATAACAGGAAAGGAATTCGTCCCTTGGAGTCACTTTTTGTCCGTTACAATCGAGAGAATTTTCTACATGTTTGGTAGACAATGATTGCATATGCAGAACAGTGCACTGCAAGCAATCGATTGAAACGAGTATTGTAGGAACTGAGTTTTTTCCAAATAGACATAATCATTTTCTACAAGAAACAATTCAAGCCGTCTGCAACACTTGTTGCTTCCATGCCAATGCGGTCCTGCTACCCACTAAAGGCAAGGCTCAGGTCTCTCATCGATGAATCCTTCGTCATCCGGACAACGGCGATTTCAATCAATCCACAAAATCGATTTTGGAAATCATTTAGCATATCAGGAGAATAATGGAACGGTGCAGGGGAGGAAAAGGGTTCAAAGAGTTCACGCCCCGAGAAATTCACGCGTTTTTAATATTGATATCCGCCAGGAGCCCGGCACTAGTACTTGGCTAATTTTACCGAAGTTTGTCGAGGAAAAACCATGTCGCGAATGTGTTCGTCAAATGGGTTAAATTGTCTCTAGGCCGTGCAAATCCCAGGTGACCGGATGACTCTTTCAAAAGCATTTTACGAAAATTACACAACCATGTGAAACGGTCTTACGATGGGTACAATATGTATGTAATTTATCGACTCATATACACATTAGAAACATGACATTCGCTTTTAGTGATAACAGCATATTTTTATCATTTTTATTTGAAGGTTTCACTTCGATGATTTATTCATCAGGGGTGAGATAAGCAAAACGTTCATGCCCTTTACTGCGACGAGCGCGTATAGTTTCCGAAGTTTGTTTCAAAAATGTTCCAACTCCATTATCCTAAACGTTTATTTCGGTTCTCTTGTGGCCCGTATAGAAGCTCTAACTCCATAGGCGTTTCATTCCGCATTATCCGCTGCGGGTATAGAATATAATGAAACAAATTGTATGCAAAACGACCTTGTAGAAGTTATCATTATTAATAAACCACACACGTCCTAACCTGCTGCGCACGTTCTCCCGTTTATATACTTCCAGCAAGTTGAATCTACTGCGAATATACAAAATATAGATAACATTATACGACACCGCAGCTGTAACCGCATAGCGTTCAAAATATTCGAGACTTTGTAATCACTTAAATATTAGTCCATGGGCCAAAAACCTAAATTGACGATCTGAGTACAACTTTCTAGACCAAATTTTCTTCAGACCATTCGAAAGAGGGTAGTTATTGGATGTCTAAAACTCAACCTGCCGTCTCAGATGCGGTGCAAGCAAAAATGGTGACCGTTTAAAGATGGCCGAATGCTTAGTTTTCCTCGAAAAGCTCTACGAGAATGAGCCGGGCCGTTTTTATAGATGCCGAATTTGAAAATTTTATATAACTGAAAATGCAATAGTGGGAAAAGACGAGTATTGTACCAAGTGAAAACACCCATGTATACTTTACTAT
Organism: Acanthococcus lagerstroemiae; assembly: GCA_031841125.1. NCBI lineage: Eukaryota > Metazoa > Arthropoda > Insecta > Hemiptera > Eriococcidae > Acanthococcus > Acanthococcus lagerstroemiae. The sequence continues at coordinate 4,470,111 of CM063107.1, forward strand.
ATTTTTTATATAAGCTCACTATCGAACCCTAAACGCTTCCAAAAGTATCACATTTTTATAAAATCCTAAGTTCTGATTCGAAGACGTAATAGGGACGAGAAAACAGATATTGTATCGAGAGTAATAAAAACCTACATTTCATTTCATTTTATTTATTTTTTTCTTTCATCAGGGCTTGAGTCCTCAATTTTCTTTTTACAACGCTACAATTTTGAGCCATTCAAGTGTCCAGTAAAGAGTCAAAAAAATATAATAAAATACGGTTGTAATTACTCGACACATCTCTACCCCCCCCCCCCGGATGTATATTCAAAATGTAAAAAATGTGGTTTTTTAAATGATGAAGGGCTCGGTATAAAACATACGAATTAATATAAAAATACAATAAAACCTGCATGGGTATTCTTACTTAATATAATACCAATTTTCCCCACTCTACTACATTTTTCAACTCGGACGTCTCATTTTTCGGCCCATCCCAAGACTATAATGTGGCAGTTTCTATAAAAAGGGGTAACTTTGTCGATTGATCAAAGTCTCAGAAAACGCGAAAAAAGAAAAACAAAATTTTTTTATCAAAAAAATCTATTTTGAGATTTAGGTTGATTTCTATAGAAAAAACATCGCAGTAACAAAGAGATAAAATTTATGCGCAGGAGAAAGAAGAGGGAGAGAGAGAAAGAGAATTATTAAAAAGAATGAGAAAATAATGCGAATGTCTGCGTTTGCTTCTTCATGGTTTTTTGGAGCTCACGAATAAATCCGATGTTCTGAATAATGTTACCACACAGAAGAGCGAAAAATTACCTTTCCAACAAGCCCTTGTCCAGGCTGGTTACGTGATTCCGCGGCGAGTTAGGATCGCTTCATGGAGTGGGAGAAAAAGGCGTGTCTAACTTTAAACGCGTTTTCCCCAAAAACGTGTTTTCGCGCGTTCTTGTTACACTCATCTTTGACCACTTGTATCTCCGGAACAAAAAACGCTACAAATCTCGCCGTTAGCTTGTTGGAATGGACATTCATTCCTCTATTACGTACTTCCCATAACTTAAAATTCGTTGGATCGACAAAGTTACCCCTTTTTATAGAAACTGCCACAATCTGGCTATTTATTTGTCGAATTCCAACTTCTTTTAGGTGAAAAGATAAATGTTTAGTCACAAGCAGGCCTTTGAACCCACCATTGGCAGAAGACCCCGGAGAACGCAGACCCACCCTCAGGAAGACCAGCGAGCGAAAGCCAGGCGCCCATCAGCATCCTCAGCATCCCCACAGAGCAAGAAGAAAGCGGGACCCTGAGCAGAGTTGGGTGCGATTTTGAATTTAATGTCGGTGACGGCCAAATAGGGCAGATACCATATTTCTAACGCCCCTTGATCCGCCGAAAGGGACAGAGATTAATAAATATTTTATAAATGTTGGAGATTAGAGACTTCCGTCCCTAAATAATTTCTGCAGAAAGGCAGTTATAGCCACCAAATTTCAACATTATATGAAGAAGTTCAATGTAAAACACTTCCGAAACGTCCAAGTGGGGAAAAAAATGAAAGGGTCCAGAAAGGGCAAAAGTTGGTGGCCTTCGTTCTAATAAGGGTACCAAAATTTTTTATAGCTTAAAACTGATTCAGAGTTCATACGAACACATTCAGAAAGTACGAATTCTCCACCTTTTACGGTTCACCGGCCAACCGATGACAAACACAGAAAAACGAACACTTGTAAGAAAAGAAATAATCTAATACTACAGCCGTTTGCCAATTCTTTGTATTGAAGGAGCGAATTCCCATTTTCAATGTTTCAGCCTATCACCAGTATATCGATGGTGTGGACCGAGCTTTGTCCGTTGGCCCTCTGCCTCGACCACTCTGTCTGCATCTTCTTCTTCTTCTTCTTCTTCTTCTTCTTCATGATGGCGGTCAAGACAAAGGCCGACACCCGGTTCCATCCGCTTACGCTCTTCAACATTTCCGGAACCGAGGTGTCCAGCGCGAGACGGCTCATCACGCCGTCGCTGTCACTCGTGTTGCCGCTGGGATCGACCGCTATTGCCGTCTCACGCTTCTCTCGCTTTCAGACATCACACTCGATCAGGGTATGCCAGGGGTTGTTTGTCCTCCGCCCCTCTATTGCAGTGCGTGCACACGGGGCTCGACACTCTGTCTAAGTACATACGTAAGCACCAATAACTCTGTACCATCCTAGAGCTGCGGCACCTGCTGCGGACCCCCCGGCAGGACTCACCAGCCGTCTGCACCTTCATCCGTCGCCACACGTACTAAGACGAGGAGGTGAGGGGTGAGTGAAGGAAGCACGTCCGTCTGTGGGGCACCAGAATTCCAGGTTAATGCTGGGTGAGCGTTACCTCGGTCAGTAGGGTATACCATGGTGGCCCTGGAATGCGGAAAGGTAAAATGGGGGCTCAATCCAGCCTCAAAATGCGTCCCTCTGGTCACTGATGCGATATACTCGAAAAAGTAGTTTACGGAGCCAAGGGTGCGGTGTCTGGGAAGCCAATTTGGCATGCGTGCATCGCCGTCGCTCCACCAAACATTATATCAACGGTATCTATTTTCGTTCATATTCGCTGTACAAAAACATGTACAGCAGACTTTTTTTTTTTTTTCATTTCAAAGAAAATTGGAGTCTCCTTTTCACAGCCAAAACCAGCCAATAACGAATAACGAAGTAGGACTATAATTTTTAACATTAATTATTTCTGTTAAGACTACAAATAAGATAAATAAATAACCTCAAAAAGATGCTCCCACCCACTAAGATTCTGCTCGTCGAGGAACCATGCGCAGTCAGATGGAACAAACTACGTAACCACGTAGGAAATGAACTGCGGGAATTTGGATACTTTACCCAACTCATCAAGTATGCCAATTTCGAAGTTTTGACTTTCAATTTCTTTGTACGAATACATCATACGGTTGAAGAGAGCTTTTAGATAGTGATTTGTGTGAGCATGTCTGGGCTCAAATTTCTTTTCGACTCTGAGAGGCGGGAACATGTATTTGTATATTTCCAAGAAGAGTTATCTCAGATATTTTGCCAGAAATGAGATTTCAGAGGAAAAATTGAGAAGCCATGTCCATTCGGGCTTTTAAACTTTTCATCTCATATCCCAGTAGAAGTTTTTTGTAAGTTAGTGAGTCGAAGAAGTAGCCAAACTTTTTGTAATGCAGTGCGGTACAATTTCTGTACTGCTCCTGTCATCTTCTCAAGTTGCCCCGTAGCAAACGACCAGATAATCAATCCATACTCCAGATGCGATCTCACCAAGGAATTACACAATGTTTGGATTGTTTCTATTTCGGAAAAGTTATGACTATTTTTAATCAGGAATTTTACTGATCATAAAAATTAACTAGGTATCAGGTTCCTAGCTGCAATTTGCTTTTTAAAACTTCGAAATCGGTATCGGTTGACTGTACGCTGAAAAACACCGTGTAAAAACAAAAAAACGCTGCAAATTTTACATGAGTAAGAAACTGAAGTAGCTAACTGGGTTGGAACAAAAACAAAGGGTATCCAGATGTTCTTTTCAAGCTGATTTCAGCGTAGACTCCAGAGTTTCATGGAAATCATTTTTTCACGGTCAGTTGATTTTCAATGAAATATTACGAGAGTAAAAGAATTCAATTCCAAGTTTAATTTACTCCAATTATTTGGCTAACTTTTCCAGATAAAGTGAAAATAAAAATCCAGAAAGCCTTGCTGCTATTTGAAAGGTTCCAAAAGTTTCGAGTAAGGAACACCATCTGTGGGACATGGATGTATCTTTAGTAGGTTGTCGTGTAACACCATTGGTTCTCTTACACTGCGGCTCATCAGAACTTACGCAGGTTAAATATGTTTTTTGGACTGAGCGAGTCATGAAACATGACCCTTTCTTTATTTGTTTCCGTGTGATGTTCGTCCGAAAAAGAAAGCAATGTTCTGAAATGAACATGCCCGGTCAACAAACTAAAATCCAACATCACCCGCGTGTGATCAAAAATGCAGCAATATCTAAAAAAATAAAGATGGGTTTCTTGAATATGATGAATTCTTTATTTAATGACTCGGTTGAAGATTCTGATGAAGAATAATAGTTTCTACAGCATACTTTTTTAAATTTTGTACAGCAGAGTTTCACAATATTGCAGATCCCGCGATCCCCAGAACATTGGAAATATTTGCCACATCCTTGCAAAAATTCGGGGTGATGGGAAAATGGCAGGGGTGAGGTGAAGTTGCAGAAATGTTGAAAAAACGGTTCACGAGCGCAGTGTTAAATTTTAAACAAATTTAAGTCAGAAAAGACAACGACTGTCATATATATTTGTATGAGTTACGAGTGACAGGTAAAAATGCATTTAATTTTCGTCATATATGTGTTTTTTCGAGTCTCCGAACAAAACATTATGTCCTGCGTAGATTGTTGTTGTTATTTTTATGCAGATGAGTCAATATATGGGGCATAATGTATCTGTCGGAAATATCAACGATTAAAACTATAATTACTTATGTACTTTTTGATCTGGCTACAGCGTTTTTAATGAAACAGAGCCAATGCATTTTAGAATTTACATTGCATTAGAAACGGAAGTAGGAATCTCGCAGAGTTTTCACTTTTTCCCCTTAATTTTTATGCACGTGCCTGTCTCCTCCTATGTTTCTACCTCTAATTAGGTACAATGACTTTCGCCTGTAATATTTGTGAAACTGCTATATTGTATACAAAACGTACTTGTGATGGAGCACATGGAAACCCCACCATGAATCAGGGAAAAGAATCTTTTTGAGGGCTTTATCAAAGGAAGGTAACAAAATACTCACAATGTTATACTCCAATCCAGAATGAGTCATTTTTCTATCATGCAAAACGAACTAGAAGATTCACTTTCACCCCCTTCTCCTTTATAACGGGATATTTTCTACTTTTGCGCTGCAAAAAATTTTGTTTTCCCGCTTATGATGGAGTTTTCTGTGCTCCATCACATTTTACGATTTAAAATTTTATGAAAAATGTCGAAACGATGTATAGAAATTCGGAAAAAATATAGTTTGATTTAGAGAAATCAGAACCCAGAAGCCCGAATAACTTAAGTTTGTCTGTTTTTACGGTTCTAATATCAAAAAGTCTTGTAACTAACTGCTCGGCTAACTCCACTCGCAAAATTCTAGAGATTTCAGTAGACAAATTCGTCTGCACTTCGCTCCCAATGCAGTTCATTTCACTACGACCCTAACTGCGTTCCACCAGACCATAAATTATGTAAGTCTCAGAATAAATTAAATCTTGATTTTTTTACAATAAATTATGATATTTTATTGAAAATTAACTGATAGTGAAAAAATTATTCCCGCGGAATTCCATAAACACATTTGAAATCAGCATGAAAAGTACGTCTAGATACTCTGTATTTCCTGCTAGTAAGATTCTCAACATTTTTTGATCGTCTGCATGGCGTTTCTCCACGTATAGTCAACCGATTTCGGCACTTAGAAAACCAAGTGGTAGTTCAAAAACTGAAAATTAATATACATACGGCTTCGCACAGAAACAATGAACGAAAATACACACCCATAATAGGCTAAAAGGTTGGAATTAGGGAATTGGAGCCTTCAGTACAAAAGATAGGCAAGCGTTCAGGCTTTCAAATGGTAATCTGTAATGGGACCTTTTATTTGGAAAAAAAACTGCGATCCGACTGACAGATAACTCCTCATACGTAGAATTTTACGGGAAGAATCAAACCAATCTTTCAACGGCGACCATTTTTATTAGCACCACATTTGAGAAGGGCAGGACAAGTTTATGATACCCGGTAGCTATTCTCTATCGAATGATCCAAAGGAAACTTGATCTGGAAAAATTATGCTCGATTTCTGTCCAGCCCACGGACTACGTGGCCAGCCTTTGCTCGCAACAAAAAATAAATAATACAAATACAAAGCGGTGGAATGATTCGGCATTTTAAACTGGAACTCGCTGTCGCGATAATCATCCCTTATCGGAGAACGATGTCTCTCGTTTTCCATTACCATTAATTCATCATTCCACCCTGCCGACTTCGTTTTCTACATCCATTATGCTTTTCTTATCGGAACCGCAAAGCTAATGAATGAGGCATTTCCTAATGCTCTTATCTGCGAGGAGACTTTATCAAAAGCGAAAAAGGAAATTAACGTCGTCCTATAGGAAAAACTCTCGAACTATACTGTGTATTTTCTTTTTATATTATTGTGCATAACCGTCGAGCTTGAATCGAGCCTCATTATGTCGTAAATTAAAGGCTTACACTACGTTTCTTCCAAAAACTTTCTTGTATAAATTTAAATGTATTTTTTTTTTCTCAAAAAAATTCTCCTATAGTCCGCTGCGAATACGCTGATTCGCAGTACGTGGGTTGAAATTAGTTACCCTACTGAAATGAATTTGAAAGCTGATTTCGAAATTTGGAGTAAGAAATCGCTCGCGTTTTTTTCTTCTCTTTCTCGTTTAAAGAGCGCTTATAATAGAAAAACGTTTTTTCCTGCCCTAATCTATACATGCTGCGGGTTTACAAATCAAACTTACACCTTCTCTTTACCCGATGAAAAAGTGATGTAGTTTTATAGGAGGAAATAACGACGAGACCTAGCCTAATCTGCAGGGTGTTCAGAGACCATCAGAGAATACTAAAGACAGTAAATAGGTAACTTATCCGAAGAACACGCATGCATCCATGTGTGCCGAGCCTTTCTTTCGAAGGGAGACGTTCGATGATAAAAAATAGATAAAATGTGTTCTGGCAACCATACAAACGATTTTTTTGTCCGATATTGAAGACCACTGAGGTAAGATAGCTTTTTCTTCTCCTTTTTCTCACAAAATGGTGGAATCGAAGGCGGCTAACTATTGTAACGAGATACAATCAAACAAACTGTTCTGAATGTTATTCGAGCGAGCAATTCCAAAATTTCTTACTTGACTGGCGTTACCATGAATATTTTACGAAAAGGGCTCAAAATAGAAGTAGCGTAACAAATAAAGGTATACATATAGAACATTTTGTATCTATTTTAGCAAGTAGTAGTGGCCCAGCGTGCAAGTATGCGAGCACGGCGCCGCATGATCTTGGAGACCTTAAAATGTGAAAATATTACGAACGTTTAGACGAATTTCATAATCAGAAGAACAATAGTTTTCTAGTAAGGAGGCAATTTAGAGCAAAATAAAAATATTAAATTTAAAATTAAGTAAAACAGTTGTAATACAATTTGGTGCCCAAACTTGTATCTACAAAGTTATCCAAAATCTGTTCGATGACAATCTATCAAATCGCTCCCGAAGCTGCAGACTTTTATGCGTAACTCAAAATCTCAAAATTGCACTATATGTAACCCTGAAATTCAGAAACCTCTGCTGTAAAGCGGATCGAAATCTTCTAAAATTACATGACTTTTAAAATATTTAACGTAAATGGATTTCATTTGTTGTCTTGAAAGGCAAAAAATAAGTGTGTACATGATATTCCTAGGTTTCATTATGATCCCCCAGTTTGGTCAAACAGCACAGAATTCTCTTTTCTCATGTTACTTTCAACCCAAACTCTGGAATCAGCCCTTTCGAGCATTGCATTACCTCAGAGACGTCGGGGAGGCTGTTAGGGCTGTCTTAGCCTTCTTCGCTTCTTGCCGAAAATCCGGCCTGCGGCAATTTGGAGCAGTATGACAATAAATACGAGTATGAACCCCAAACTTCAATAAACTAGCAAAATAAGCTCTTTATCCCATTTTTGGGCTCAAACTAGGAAAATAAAACCTTCCAGGAGGCAAACCGTCAGCTCAGGACGGGAAGCAAAGTCCCCACTGGCTCTCCTCCTCAGCATGAGTTTGAAGCTAACAGAGACAAACAGATAAACAAACTCCAGAATTCGAGAAAGAAAGAAAGACAGATAAGACTGTCAAAGTGTGCTCCTTGCCTTCACCGCACACGGAAGGTACAAAAAAGTCTCGAGTGATCTACGTCCCCACATCGTCTTACGGAAGAAAAGCAGAACTCCATTCTTCCAAGATGTCTGTGCCTGTCGGTCTATCTGTCTGCAGTAAATATATTGACTCTCCGGTTTTCTAAGACATTTCTGTCAGACCAAAATGTTTTCAACTTTCTAAATTGAATAGTACAAGTACATGAATACAAGTCGTAAAGAAGAAATTCTGTCGAAGAGACCGAACACCCCGTAATAAAGACGCCACTCACGTTGACCATTGATTTGACACTTTCAATTATACATACATCGAAACACTAGCTTTTTCATCGACAAATTTGGCAACCAGCAGCCGATTAGATTCATGAATAAACGACACTCTAGTGAAGAAAATTCAATCTTCTCGAAGGAAATGTATCTTTGTTGTCGGTGAAACTGATATTTCAGGAAAGCTTCTCATGACAACTGAAGACAAGTTAATCTGGGAAGTATTAGAGCCACTCTTTTAATATTGAAACTACATTTTACTGACATTTTATAATTCACCAGCAATTCGAATCTATCAAATGATGAAATGCAGCCCTGCCGCTAATAGTAAAACCTCATCCACAGTTTAGAAACTGTCCAAGTTTATGTAATTTGCAGTCACGCACATATATTCTTGCATGACTTCATTTTGCATATCTGTCACATGCCAGATCTGTTATTTCCTAATATACCACCACACCCTTCACCCGACCTCATCATCTGGGATAACTTGGTATTTCATTTACCCACCTTATCTCAAAGAGAAACCTTCCATATCGTTTATGAACAATAAAAATCACTTTCAACAACACCTCAGTTTTCACAACTGCGAATTAAGATTATTCAGCAGCAAAATCTCGCAATTTGGTAGCCTCTTAAACGTTATTAGTATTGCCACCAAGTTCCTTATACGACTTCCCCGGATTAGGCAGCTATAGAAATAATTTCCTTGCCGTTTAACGCATTCAAAATTTATATCGTTGATGAGAAGCTATTTAGTAATCTAAACCTCGCAGCGCAACATTTGAAATTCAAACTAATAATTCACTCCACACGGTAAAAGAGATCGCTGGCATTCTCGGCCAGGTTAACGATTCCGTTTTCTTTTTCCACGAGCCGACATTATTTTTCAGAACACAATCAAACTAGAAAACACATCTCGGAGTAGAATCATTTATAAATTAAAATGGTTAGATAACAATAATAATTCACTTGAAGACTCCAGAAGGAATTAAATTTCGAAACACATTAAAATTTATCGTCCCCCGAGGCAAGACCTTTATTACAAACCTCGTACCCTTAGAAAATTTTACAGAACAAAACAAACATCATCACGGTTTCATCCGAATTTAGCGTAAAAATTTCTAATTACAAAATGAAAGTACGAGTTATTAACAGGTTCGCCATGAACCTGATTGCTGATTTGTATCCAAGACCGCGGAGTATAAGTCCCCCCCTCCCCCAACCTATAAATATGAAACTGAACGAAGAAGGTAGATTTACTTTATAATTTGATAGCAATAATTACATTATATTTTGAAACGTAGGTACGCCAGACTAGATAACCTTTTTTTATTTTATTACCGAGTTATCGTACACAGCGTATTAGTAAAGCAGGTCACGTTTCGCGTATTTAGGGTGATGGTAAGATTTTAAATCGTACAAAAGAGATATATCGTTATTAGCGAGAGAGATGACAGTTTATATTTATGCACACGAATAAACCAATATTTCTATTTTTTCAGGCATATTATATTTCGAATACGGTCCTATCCTGAAAACTGATGACAAACGCTCAGAAAACACAAAAAAACTTTTAGGAATAAGAGAAACGTTGAATAAAAAACCACAAAAAACTAATATAGAAAGGATCAAACTTAGTGAAGTAAGGAAATTAGTAAGGAGAGAAATCCGTCAGGATGTGAAAGAATTCGATACTTCTTTAGTTGAGAGTATAATTAGTTCAAACGGTTCCCCAAAATTAGCTATAAAACACACACACAGAAGATCCCCTATGTTTAGAAAATTAAGAAACGAGCATGACGTACTAAGATATAGAAGAGAAGAGATTTCGGAAATTGCTACTACATTTTTTAAAAACCTAAACGCCAAAGACAGCAACGGCAAGCCTTCGGAGTGGAGAAGCAGATGCATAGAGATGGAACCACTACCCTCCTGTTGAAGGAGGAAGTGGCCATGGCTATGAAGGAATTAAAAACAAATAAGGTCTCGGGGCGAGACGACACTGGAAACGAGACAATCAAAATCTTATAAGGAACTCTATTTGAACTCCTAACAGAAATTTTCAACAAAATTCTAGAATTAAGAACTACACTATCACAATGGAATATTTTAAAAATAATTTTATTACACAAAAAAGGCGACCGGACGAACGTCAGCAACTACAGACCGGTAAGTCTATCATCAAACGTGGAAAAGCTGTTTATGAAAATTTTGAAAACACGTATTTACCACATTTTGGACTCGCGGCAACCGACAGAACAAGAGGGTTCAGGAAAAATTATACGACAACAGACCACATCCAATCCCTCAACCAAGTAACAGAAAAATCTAGCGAATTAATATATACAAGTTTGGCTTCTATTTATAGACTTTAATAAAGCATTCGATTCGGTATACCGCAAGAAACTTTGGGATGCCATGGCAGCACAGGGGACACATGAAGGGATAATTGAAATTTTGGCTAACATATACAACAAATCATCGGCATATGTAAAAACAAACATGAAGGGGGAGCGCTTCCTCATCCAGGGAGGGGAGAAGCAAAAAAGGACCCACTATCTGTTTAACTGCATTCGGGAACAAATCTTTAGAAACTTAAACTGGGAAAAAGGGATTAAAAATTTTTGGGAAAGAAATACATAATTTAAAATTTGCTGATGACATAGTACTTGTGGCAAAAAGTTTTGATGAAATGTTGAAAATGATAAAAGATCTGAAAATCCAAAGCGATGCTTTCGGCCTATCCATGAATTTATCGAAAACAAGATGTATGTCCAACGGTTGGGGCCAAAATGAATTCTGGCTGGATGGGGCAAAAAAAAGGGTAGGAGAATACAAATACCTAGGTCAAACCTCAAAATTCAACTTCAACATGGAAGGCATTCTGGCAAAACAAATCCATAGATATTGAAAAGCAAAATGAAACTGAAAATAAAAATTTTAGAGAGTTGTGTGCTCCTTGTACTAACATATATGGCGCCCAAACATGGTCCCTTACCAGAAGCCAAGTGCGACGGTTAATAAAAACACATAATTCCATGCTAAGAAGCATTCTGGGCTTTCGACTAAAAGATAAAATCAAAAATATCCGAAAACTGACTGGGTTTAAAAGCGCTGGCCACAAAATTAAAAAACCTAAATTCAAATTATGCAGGCCATATGTCTAGGAGTAACCCTTACAAAAGGAACAGAGGTCGCCCAGCTATGGGGTGGATAGACGAAATACTGGACCCTGTTGGGGGCATACTGCGGCGAACCGTAAAGCCTGGGCAAAGGTGACGGAGACATATGCCCAACGGTGGGCAGATAGTAGGTGCTGGCTTACGTACATGCCATACAAAGAAGTGTATGCTCATGTTTCATTACTCAGTGTCAAAATAAATAATAAATAAACAGTTTTAACAGAATAGTTCACCCTCGCAGGGCACAGATCCTTGAGCTGGTGGCAGATTTAAAGAAAGGCTTGAGATGCTTATACGTTCTCTATAACTCCCACAATGTCCATCCTCCGCGCCGAATTCCAGTTTCTCTTCAAATTCCTCTCCTTTTTCAGAAAAATGAACGCAGGGTTCATATATTTCAATATAACAAGCTAGAATTCTACAGGAAGAGAAATACAGATATCAGACTCATTGACGCGATTCCGGAACAATCAATTTGGGGGGAGTGGTAAGTCAATCCTTTCGCTTCCGCTTCTGTTCCACCGCATACTTGCTCTTAGTAAAATTCTTAATAACCCCTGCTCGGCTGCCTGATGTTGCTTGACTAATAAGGGTACGAAATTCCTACGCTTTGAGTATTCTGAAAGACGAAGAGCATAATTCCCGGAGTGGAGGGACGAGTTTCCAAAATCGAGTTTTAGATTGGCGAAATTCAATGAAGACTGGAACGTTATCGCGAGCCCTTTCTTCCAAAAAAGTAACATCAGGGCGACCTTGATACGTAGTAAAAAGTGACACAATTTGTTGCTTTACACCGAACATACTCATGTCAAATTATTTTGTTTGAGTGGAGAGTTTTACATACCCAAGCTTGGGAAGGAGCATTCAATTCAAGTGTAAACTTAATTTACTAGTGGTTTTCCTAGTGAACAGCACTAAATGGTCTGCATTCATCAACGAATCGCATCTGTCATGAGCAGATACACAGAGGTAAAGGTTTTGTTCAGTTTTATGTATCATGGGCCGTTCAAAGTTTCTGTTTCCACTTTTTGGCAAAATGAACTGACTAGCGTTCACGACAAAAGTGAACCGATCAACGTATGTACAATGGTTGCGGGAATCAAATGTGAACTGAATGGTAAATTAATGGTTCTTGAATAGCACTTACGATTTTAGTTTTCTCATTTTCCACGCAGGGAGAGCCTCGCAGAGAGGGAGTAAATGGGGTAATTTTCTCCATGCCCCGCATGTGAAAGAGCCCCTTGAAATACATAAGAATATTAAAAACTTAAAAATTTACACTTATTTTAAAAAAAACTATATACAAATAAAAAGGAGGACTCAAGAATATCTGCTTTAGACCCCATGAAAGCTCTGTACTGCCGCCTTACCAATATCATTCGAGTGCAAAACAGGTCCAGTGGAAGATGAAGTATCTGTCCACACACTAAAAATCTGCGGTGTTCCGCTCTCGCCGGAGAAATTAAGCTCACAACCAATATATCTCAAACTCTCTACATTAGACATACCTGTTTTTGTCTTTCTTCTACCCCTATACTTTCAATCCATCTCTTCTATATGTTCGAAGAACTTTATCTCTGCATACTAGAAATCTGGACATCCAAGAGTTGACAGTCATGATCTCTAAAGCTCTCTATACTCCTCATATCTGCCGTGTTTACCCTTAAATAACCTCCATACCTCCAATCCCACGCCTCAACACACGAACATTATCTCTCAATACTATAAATACTACAAATCTGGCCACCAAAGGACCACTTTCCCCTGGAAGAGGAGAATTGAAAATAAGAAAGGGGTCATGATTAGGAACGTATCGAGGGGGGGGGGGGGCTCTCAAAACCGTTTACCGAGTCTGTAAATTTAGTAAGACCCACTCCTTAATTAGTATAATTAGCTCGACGGTTGACAAAATTTTAAGGATGTTCATTTTTTTGGGTTCGTCGATTTTTAACATGTCCGCCAGTTAGCAAAATTGGATGCTCAGTTAAAAAAATTAGATCTTTGCCCCCCCCCTTCCCCTCAGAAAAAATTACTTTGGTACGTCCCTGAGCACGACTGGTGAATTTTCAAGTTTTACAGGATGGTGCGGTGGGCCGTACGGCGATGCACGCATGCCAAAGTGGCCCCTGAGACACCGCACCCCGGCCCCGAAAACTACCCTATTAAGTATCGCATCAGTGGCCAGAGGGAAGTTTCACAGGATACTAGTAAGTCTAGATAAGTACTATAGTATTAACGGGAGTTAATGAGCAAATTAGGCGTCGCTGTGCGGTCAAGTGGTACCGTGCCTGCTCCGGAATCCCTGCGTCTCCGGTTCGAGTCCTACCAACGTCGGAATGCTAGTGATATTCGAAACCCCACACGAACATCCTGGCAAACACAGCGACTACCGTATCCATCGAGGTGGAAACATAGCGCGTCCTGTCACCTCCTCCAGTTTACGCGAACAAGGCATTACAATCGCAGGGTATGTTACCACCGGATCAGAAAGAGTAGTACTGTGCGTGTGCACGTCGTAAATAGCTTACTCAACGTCGTGGAACAAGTGGCTAGTAAGCGAACTACGGATGCACACTCTTCAGCACAGAAAAGGAAAACACTACAGGGTGTCTACAGGAATTGAAAAGCAAAAATGAAATACTTTTTCAGGACCCTTTGGAGGACTGTAGCCGGCATATTATTTTCCATCTTTTCCCCGAGTGTGCAAATCTCTCTTTTGTTTTCAAATCCCCTTCATCCCTCCTTCCGTTCTTCTCCCCCACTTCCCCCTCCTTCTGAATATAGATCCTGCGCTACACTTTTTAATGACCAATCATAGGAATCGCAAACAATTTATTTTTGAGTATTTCTAACAAAAATGAAGGCCTTTCCAATTTTTTTTTTTTTAATTTCAGCACTTTTCAAGACTTTTAGGACCTACTTTCAAAATTCAGACCTTTTCAGGACTTAAAGGACTTTTCAGCACCTGTAGACACCCTGCTCTAACGCAAAAAGAAAAAACTGTCTGGAAAGCAACGGCTAACCACCCCGACTAACCTGCCTAGGAGATTCGCGCGTCAGAAACCGTGACTGTCAACGTCCGACATCGAATAGGGCGCCTGAAGAAGAAAGGAGAATTAGGTCTTGATGAGTCCTAATCAAACTTGAAAAGTTTCATCTCAGGTTTTCACGAGTCCTTACGGGCATAGAAGGGTATGAAATGAAGTCTTGAAAAAATACTGATCAGTCGTGGGAGATGGATATACATGAATACCGACGAAAGCCGACCACTACTGATAAACAAACAGCAATCAGCCAGTCCATCAGGCAGACAACCAGACAGATAAATATGAAAACAGTCAGATGGATGAACAGAAGGACAGAAAAACCAGAAGTCTACCAGACAACCAGCCAGACAGATTAATTGAAATTATTTGGTAGCAGTATGGATCGTCAGTACTGTATGACAGACCTTGAGTGAACAAATTAAAATAATTGAATAAGTTACAACCGGCACCTATAAAGCGTTATTAAATTCGTGCATGCAGTTCGCGTACATTTTGCTTTATAAACGAGTTATCTTTACTTCACAGTATAATACGTAAAATCATCTTAAATGTACCGCAATGCTGACGGTCCTCATTTGCATATGTTTCAAATATCTAAGACAGCCGGTGCGGAAAAGCATGCGAGAAATTAATGTGACACATTTGGCTTTTTGTGTTCGGTGGCACAATGAATTAAAATAAGAAAAGGGAATCTGCAGGTACACTTCTGATGATTATAACAGGAGAATATCAAATTCTATATTTTTCGCTTCAACAAGGAAATGCTCAACTTTCTCCTCACATAGCTTTCAAATACACACCACCTATTTGTATTTAAGTCTAATATAAAATAAAAATTTAAGGACGAGGGAAGAATTTCGAAGAGCGCTAACAACGCAATGGAAAGAGAACTGTCAGAACAGTGACTGATCATTTTCTCGAGGTCTACGCCAGTTCAGATAATAAAATGAAAATCTTTTCCTTTTCAAGATCCACAACCACATAAATCAAAACACTACGTCGATTATTTCAGACACCTAAGTTTCTGAGACTTAGGAAGTATAAAAAATTAATTACCTTCCTCGGGTTGACATTTTCTCTAACCAGGAACACTCTGAAGTATCAACACGAAGTAGTTATATTTATTTTTAAGACTTCCGCATTCGCATTTCTTCCTCTAAGAAAATTGTTAGAATTTTCGAATATTCTTACTGGTGACACAATTCCGCTAATTAATCCCACCGAACAATGCAAATCGAGAAAAAAGTTTCTTATGAAATATATATCACTGTTGCACAAGCAACTCACCGTTTTATTTTCATCTACAAGTCAGCAGAACCGAGAACCGGGTCCTCGCTCCTTTTCATATTTTTTGGAAAAGGGAGAATGTGAATTTTCGACAGATCCCTTTAACGGGTGCTTTGGGGACGTAAATTATAGAAATAACAACCAGCTCAAGTCCTGCGAAAGCAGATCGAAATTCTACACTTACACAGCGAAATATGATATAACTGCGCCACTGTCGCTGGTCTCTTTCTAGAAACGTTTCAGTCAATTTTTAATTAATTGTACGCGATATTATTTACACTCTCATATTTTTCGGCTACAATATTCTAGAACAGAAGCTGCGTATTGCTGCGACAGTGCAGCAGCTTTAACTTCTCAGAAATTCTCGATTCATCCAATCGCTGTCCCAGCACATACGTATATTTTTTTCAAATTCGGCTGAGTGGTCCCATTACGTGACAGCGAGCACGCAAACAGAGTGTAAGTTACTACTAGTATAGATAAAAATTAATTGGGCGATTCACCTTATACTGCAAAAACTTGGAATTTTTCTTTTCTGACTAGTTATTATATGGAATAAACTATAACCTCGATCGGAATACCCGGCAACAAAATGCGGTAGCACGAAACAAGACTGAATGAACTGTCAGTTAAAAGTTACAAAGCAATTAAACGGCTCATTAAACTCGTCCTCACTAGTTAGAATGTCTTGCCATTGATAAAGTGGCCTAAAAACCAACGCGAAGCGTTTTAGGAATCGATCCTGATTTCAAACTACCTCTGCTTCTATTTAACCAGGTAAAAGGTACTTACATTTAAACTTTTGAATAGCTAAAAATCACAAGCGCAGTCCATGATCAAATATGCGAGAGAGAAAGGCAAGTTCTGATACTGAAAACTTGGGAGGGGACACAGCAGAAATATCTGATACTTGGCACACAGGTGTCAACAATTATGAAGAAGTGTTTATCGAGCGTTAAAAACCACTCGAGGTTAAACTTGAAGATGATCCGCTTAATAAAATGGTCTTACATTCGACAGATTTTTCATTTCAGTTAAGGTACATTTGGATTTCGATAATTACAACCTCATTGACTGGGTGTACTCACATCTAATAATTACATAAATGCGAAGAAGGACTTTTGGCAGTGTAGCTACTAAAATTAGTAACCTAAAAGCCCCTTCCCCCAAAATTTAACGGAAAATGAAGACTTTCTCGCATATAGATCGTCAAGAAATAAGAACTATAAGTTGAGAGAAAAAGAGCCATTTATTAACTATAGAATTCAGGACGCCCCTAGTAAGTATGCCAAGTTCCTACTAAGGCTTGACAGGAAGCATGCAAGGCTCACGGTCAGTCTACTAACTGGTCATGGGGCCACAAAACACATGTGGTATAAAATGAAAATCGGCTTCTGTAGGCACTGAGGAGAAGAGGAAGAAATCTCGATCCCAGCAATAGCCGGGACAAGACGCGAAGCATTCGGACTAGAGTATCCAGAACCCAGTGAAATCAAAAGGATAGAACTCAGTAAAATTCTTACTTTGGCTGTAAAAGTGAGGCTACAGAGCTGATCATTAACAGCAAATTGATGAATAGTGCAATGGACTGCAAAGTCTGAGCACTCGGCGCATATAGCATCACCTCACACACAAATGAAAAAAAAAAATGAAAACTATAGAATTCAATAAAAATGCGAGAATATTGTTCATTCGCTTCGATCGTGAATATTTTCATTATATGCGCCATTTAACTTTTGAGCCTAGAACTCCCCCCCCCCCTCCGTTTCATACTCATTTTATAAATCCATACACCGAAGAAACTTAGGCACACAAAAAGCTGGTATAAATTCCTAAAACTAATATTTCAGTTACTCATACGAAAGCCTGTAAAAGAGAGGATGGGGGTGGTTTCAACTTGAGAAAAATAATTCAAATTCAAATTCAAAAGTTTCAATTTTTAAAGCATTTTGACACGCGAAATTGGTGTTTTGTGAATGACATTAAAAATGGCCAGATTTTTGTTGGTAGCATACTCTGTTACTGAATTTTCACGTCGCTAGGTACCGTCAGTCAAATAGGCGACAAATTCCACCAAGTTGATATTTTGGCGAGAATTAGAAGAGATGAAATTTTTTGAGTTTGATCTCATCAACGTGAATTAGCATAAACGAGAACATACATACGGAGAAAAGACTCTCTGAACTAGAGAAAACGCAGTGAGCGAAGGAAGGTTGCAAAATTTATGACCATAGTGGGCAACACTCAAAATATAAGAACGCTCCTCTTCCACCATTCGTTAACAAACACAGATCGAATTTGAAAATTAAAAAGTTATATCTAATTTCCCACTCGTCGATTCACTTAGGTACATGGTACATCATCCCATGCTTCAGCCAACATCCACATTCTAAAATTAGCCTCCCTTCGCCAAGTAAATTCATTTTTCATATTGGTCTGGTCCCAACCACCACCCATATTGTTCCACCGGGAGCTGAAACGTCAAATATTCAAACTGAGGGAATATTTTACGTTTCAGCCCCCTGTGAACCAATACGGATGAGGACAGGGATCAGAACAACCTGCATGACAAATGAGATTCCTGAGTCAGAAAACCTTAATTTTGACATATTTAATGGCAACACGTGTAAATTTAAATATTTTATTTTTATTTTAAGATATATTAAAGTGCTCACTGACAGTCATATGGCCAATTATAAGTTTACATCTCCACCTACTATGTACCAATATGGATGATGGTTAGGATCAAAACAACATCAAAAATGAAGTCCTCGACTCCACAAATTCTAATGTTGATATATCTGACGTATCTACTGACAGTTTGCAGGTGTTGCCCCCATGTGGACCCTTTTTTGGTTCGAGGCTAGAAAAAAGTAACCAAGTGAATCGCATTTTTATGTATTTTTATATCCCTGCTACGAACTTACAATCATACAAGTACACTTTTTACCAAAATTAAGTCGCAGGCTGACCTTGAAAGTATTTTCTTCATAAAAAAGTGGGGATGTACGCAATTACTCGTAGTTAACTGATGAGAACAATTTTTTGAGTCAAGCCAATATTTGGGATCAAACTCAATTTTTAGGAATTTTAAAGCAAAACTGAATTTTTTAACGGGAAATTCTACATGAAACTTTACCTTAGGTGCGCCATCCCTAATAAATATTCTTCAATATAAAAAAAAAATGTTGGCTGGGGTGTATTTACACCTACTACATACATAGAACAGACAAGGCCCTTTGTAGCACCACTTTTCGAGGAAAAAAATAACAAACTTATTTTAGACCATTTTGGGGTGTGCACTGAGCCAGAATTAAAATTGAAAGACTAAATTCTAGATTTAAATTGAAAAGCTTCTTTCCAAAAGTGAAGTAGGTGCTCAGGAAATGTCATTTTTTCAGCCTCGTTCCTATCAGTATGCCATGATCAGGTTATCAGTCTTACGACCGGTTTGATGAAGCTCTCCATTTCTCCCTAGACATCCTCGATTGAATCTTTGCCGACACCTACCCAATTATTTCCCTCTACTCTTCCTTCTAACAGCAATGATATTATTTCTGGGTGCTTCAAATTATACCCTCTCCTTCTCTTTGGACAGTTCCAAATATCCATTTTACCTCCTACTCTGTTAGGTACTTCCTCATTTCTTACCTTATCCGTCCATTTGATGCTGAGTATCTGCCTATAGCACCACATCTCAAAAGCTTCGATCCTTCTCTTCTCTGATTTTCCTGTGGTCCATGTTTCACATCCATACAAGGCTACACTCCAAACATAAGTTTTCAAGAACAATTTTTTGATTTCTAGATTTATTTTTGATTTGAAAAGATAACGTTTTCGATAAAATGCTAATTTGGCTTGTGCTCTTCTACTACTAATATTCCTTTTACTCCTTCCATCTTTTGTTATTTTACTCCCTAAATAGCAAAATTCGCTTACTTTCTCAATCTTTCCCTGTTCAATATCTATATTTAAGCTATCGTGTTCACATCGATAACATACCATTACTTTAGTTTTATTTCATTTATTCTCACACGATATTCTATACTCGAAATCTCCTCCATTCTATTGAAAATGTTTTCCAAATCAATAATCCTTCCAGCTCATCTGCAAACCTGAACATCTTTACTCGCTCTCCATGTATAGTGAGATACCTAGTGACATCTGCTTCAAATTTTTCTTTTCTTTTATTTTTATGGCCACTCTATGTACAGACTAAATAATACTGGAGATAAAGAGCATCCCTGCCTTACACCTTTTTCTATATTAGCCTTCCCTTTCTCTCCTTCTATTCTGAATGTGGCTTTCTGTCCTTTATATAAGTTTAAAATAACTTGTCTTTCTTTAAATTTTATTCCTATTGTTTTTAGAATATCATACATGTTATCCCACTAACATAGTCAAAAGCTTTTTCAATATCAAAAAATGCCATATATGTATCCTGTCCCTTCTTAAGTCTCCCATCTACAACTAATCTCAAAGCTAACACTGCTTCCCCAGTACCTCTACTTTTTCTAAATCCAAACTGATCATCTCCTAATTCTGCATCTATTCTATTCTCAATTCTCCTGTGAATTATCCTAGTTAATATTTTTGACGCGTACGAAAGAAGACTAATTGTTCGATAATTTTCACACCTATCTGCTCCTGATTTTTTCGGTATATGTAGTTACAATAGCATTCTTTTTAAAGTCCTCCGGCATTTCCCCTTTATCATAAATGTACTGTCAGTATGATAAAATATACTTGGTTGTTGTATGAGGGTTATATGAATGCAGTATAGCATGAAAAGCTGCTTTGCCTTAAGCCGGGTCCACAGGAGCATAAATAAGTGCTGAGAACCAGAAAGTTGAAACAAAATCAACACTTCCAGAGGATTTAAGTTACTTTGGAAAGGAGCTTTTCAATCATATGCATGC
The DNA here is from genome assembly GCA_031841125.1 of Acanthococcus lagerstroemiae. Lineage (NCBI taxonomy): Eukaryota > Metazoa > Arthropoda > Insecta > Hemiptera > Eriococcidae > Acanthococcus > Acanthococcus lagerstroemiae. The sequence continues at coordinate 4,490,777 of CM063107.1, forward strand.
ACGGTTGCACACGCTGTACAGTCAGCGTGCATATTCTTCGTCAGCTGTCAATTATTACAAAAGCTCCGGGCAGATGAGTATGTACATATATAATCCAATTTGTGCATAATTACATGAAACAAATGATGGCTCGGGTACACAAGTTGATACAGACTCTAATATATGTAGCTTCACACTGGTGCCAGTACAGGACAAATCATTTTACAAATTTACTTTCACCACATGAATTTTGGAAGGTACGTAGATGATGAAGAGCAAACTGACCACTTCAAAAGTCTACAAAACTGAAATTTCACAAAATCATTATCTGTAATCATTATAAGATTAAATTTGTTCACGTTATCTCGTGATGCAGCTCATGGTTATCTTACTTCACAAGAAAGAAGGGAGGGAGGAATAAAATGGAATCAGGATGATAAACCACTCAAGGGTTGAAATGTTCATTTTCAAATGCTGGAGCATTCCATGACTGAGCAAATAGGGTGTAAATGTTGAGCAATTGATACAGTTTTGAGCATCTTATCAGCTCGAAGAATCATTTGATGAGCACTAATGAGCATTCTGAACTTAATTGCATGCTTGCCAGTAATAAATCCTCCAGTATTTAAGATCCTACTCAATGAAGAGCTTGAGACATCTGCAGGTGTTTTGGACTCTCATAAATTAATAGGTAAGAATGAGAAATTCTGTGCGTACGATAGTTTTTCTTCGATTATTCGCTTCTGCGAAAATCGGCATAATTCATAACTTTTATGGTTATCCATAGTATCATTGGTCTATAGGAAACCGCAGAAACATAAATGTCATGCTTTGAATAAAATTGTATCGACGAAACAGCTAGATCTTGTAATGTAGAAAATAAAATATTCAACTGTTATCAGCATTTTAGCTATTTAGCACCTGATTTTATCGTTCTCAACCGAATACAGGACCCGGCAAGGACCGTCATTCACACTTCCGGAACCAATTAAGCAGATTTTTATCGTGCCCCGTCTGATGAGTCTCGATCTTTGTTTCATAAATCTCGATCTCAGATATCAGAACAACGGTTAATATTCCAACACGAGTTCACATAAAATGTGGTGAAGAAAATTTACTCACTCGACAAGAGGATGAGTGCCGGAAAGATTACATCGCGGAGCTTCCCAATTTCAAGCATTATAAAATGTACATCTGTAAGAGGAACTCGGCACGTTCAACGAGAAAATTAAAACTTATCACTGGAAATAAATACAAAACTTGTTTACGTCTAATGGAAACCGAACAATTCACAACGTACGTACATCGCACATCCATCTACCGAGGATATTGCTTACTATCTATGCTGCTGGGCTTACGCTTACACTCGCATGAAAGAACGTCCATGCTACATTTACGTTCACAGGGTTGCCAATAGAAAGCTTCCAAAAGTACCAGTCTGTTTTCAGCGTTTCGGAACTTTCGAGCTTTCCTTTTTGCTTTTTTTTTTCGCTTTGTTCCGCATTTTGGCGGAACAAGCTACACGCACAGATACAACCCACAACGTACGTGAGAATGTTACGATTATCAGTAATTACGAAGAGAAGGATTTCGAAAGTCGAACATGAGAAACGAAGTACTTCTGCGACAGTTCTAAATTAATCAGAACTGGATCGAAGTTTCTTGGTTTTAAAGTGAAAAATGGAAGAAGAAAACTGTATCTACCTGACCTATACTTATATTCACGGTATATTTGTTTTCATTTTTCATTATTTCAACTGATATTCAGTAGAAGCTGAGTAGTTCGCAGGTGACGTTTTATAACTACCAGAAGAGCTGGTTTCTGTTTTTTAATTCGACCGGTATATACAGTCTTCGCTTTATGTAACAAATAATAGAATAGATTTTTTTTTTCTCGAAAAAGCCTAAATAGGTTCGTTCGAAGTTAAATTTCTTCTCAGCTTTATTAGGCTGTGGCTCCAGTATAGTAGAGAGCATTTTTTATTGCTAATTGAGAGTCATATACGTGAAAGTTCAATGTGCTGACCCCGCAATTACGCGTACCCTAACCTAACGACAAATGCTATGAAAGTAACAAGTTGGTTACGATCTGGAAAATTATGGCACCAGGGGAGGCGGAAGAAGCTCCAATTTAAGAGTATCGACAGATACAATAAAAAAGGTCATATATTTTTGAAAACAATGGGCTCTTTCGTAACGCGATAACAATTACTACGCGGTCATTAGATTTTTTCAAATTTTGTGGATTAATTACTCTTCTTCAGTGACGTAGCGTCGGGGGGGAGCACGTGCCCCCAATATTTTGACATAGTTCTCTAATATCGGCAATTTTTAAAAAATACGTCAGTTTTCGACTTTTCTCCCTTACAAATCTTATTCCCCCCCCCTTGGGAAAATCCTAGCTGACCAAAATCTCGGAAGTCCCATTCATTCACCCCCTTATGTACATTTGTGAAGGAGAGGGGAACCGAAGCAAAACCCGATAGCAGGATGTCCCAGAAGGTGAATTCATTGGTTTCAAATTTTCGTTTCATTACGACTTCCTCAAAAAAATCTTTACACTGGGGAGAGAAGCTAGACCGAATATTTTTTTCATTTTCGCGTCTTTTCAAATTCTCGCGAGCAGGATGGGATGGAAACACGAAACAGCTGATATTGGGAAAAGTGTATATAGGGATTGGTACGCGTTCCTTATATTCAGGGAAAATTATTTTATGTCCTAAAAACAGTGAAATATGCGCATATAATATTCCCCAAAAAATACCAAAATATGTCAAAATATTCCCTCATGTGTAAAATATGCTCAAAATATTCAGTAACACAATATGGGTATCAAAATGCAGGACTTTTCAAGCTGAATAATTGTGACACCATGTCTATGGTCAAAAAGTACAAACACAAAAACTTAGTCCATCACAGATAAAGAAATCAACACATGCCAAAAATAACATAATTCAGCAGTACAACTTCACATCCGCATTCGGATTTGAACCATAAAAAAATGTAGGAGCGCTAATGTACAACCAACCAGTTTCTGTCATTTCATTCCCTATCGAATTTTCAGATGTTTTTGTTGTTTTCCAGCTGAAAAGTAGAAATATTCCCGAAAAGTTCTCCAAAATGGCCAAATATTCCCAAAATATGCCCAAAAACAGAGGAAAATAATACAAATATGCATTTATATGCTTTTAATAGCAAAATATTTAAAATATGTCCAATCAAGTTGGGTCCAATTGACTGCATATTACATGAATCATAAAGATATGATGAATATTCCCTATATGAATCAATAGGAAAAATATGTCGAAACATAGAATAATTTTTCCTGGTCATATTTTTTGTGAAATGGTTTGTGAAAAGTCACGAAATACGAAATACGTTTGTATAGCAGCCTTAATAGAAAGATGTAGACGCGAAACGAATACCATGAAAACGATTTCATCACACCAACACACTCTGCATCTACTACTGCGTTGGACAAGGGGTTGTATTACTCACGCTCTTCTCCTGTGAAAGAAAAATAATAAGAAAATGCCTGAGCGAAGCGAAGGAAATTTTTTTTATAACAAATAGGGTAAAATCTGTTTGAAATACTACAGAATTTGGCAGTCGATTTTTTAACGAAATTCCCTAACTTTTAGGTGAAAAATGCTGAAAATTCCGAAATTCCCTGACTTTTCCAGACAGACAAAATTCCCTGACTTTTCCCGGTTTTCCAGGTTTTCCAGAGAATGGACACCCTGCACGAAATACCCCACCTGTCCAAAACTAGAGACCAACAAAGTTGAAAAATTACAAGTTCGTGAAAAGGTTCAATACTGTGGAAGTACTTCTTATCGTGAAAAGTAAATATCTATCTCACAACAGGACAACATTATGGAGATAATTAGCAGACATTCTGATTCTGTATTAATTTAATATAAAACAAAAACAACTCATCAGAATTATGGTTTAGATAATTTAAAGGTTCAGGAAACGAGTAAGTTAATGAAAGGCCGCAAAATAAAGTAACGAAAAGACACTCTTTGTTCTGATTTCAAGTTGATAAAACTAATTGTTGAGCCTTAAATAGGATTTATTTCGAGAGTGGGTTTCTATGTAGAAAGGTAAAGCTTCTTACTAAGTTCTCATTTTACGAAGATGTTGGACTAGTAAATCTCAGCCTGAATGACTAACTTACCTAAGCAAACTATTTGAAGCGTGTAATGCGTAGAATAGGAAACCGATTTAATTTTGCGTCTACTTCACAATTAAGAAATCAAATTTTAATACGGTAGACTATGTTTATCAAAACTAGAAGTACACGAATGTCGCAATGCCTTAATCTGAGGCATGGGCATTATCAGAAGAACGTATTGCATCCGCCAAATTTTCCAAAAATACCAAATTAACCAAAAAAGTCGTGTTCTTCCCCTGAAAAAGTAGTCTTTTCCCCCCAGAATTCTTTGTCGCACTATCTCATACGGGAGTAGATGTTATATAAGTCGGCAGTAGCTTACATCGAAGTTAATGCTAATAAATCTTACAATGAATATCCAGAATAAACATCTGTTTTTTTTTTATGTAAGTAGGTACTGGTTGAATCGTTAATTTATTATTATCCCGGTTTTAATTAGTAGCAAGCGGTTGGACATCACATTCACTGTGATACAATGACATAAGTACAAGAGAAATTTGGAGGACGAAGCCCTTTCTGAATTGTTTACATTTTTTTAAAAAGCAAAAAATGAAAAAATCAATGGCTGAAGAGGGAGGGAAAATGTTCGTTTTTTTAAATTTATTTCTTTGAAATCCCTTACGAGTTTCGTAGTCGATTCCTATCTAGTATGTCAGCACCATTCTGGTCTTGCAATAATCTTCTCTAATCTCAGTGGTTTCTGGATGATTTTGTTTTGGATTAGCTTTTTCGGACTTCATGTGGCAGATTTTCTAGTTTTTTGTGTTGATTTTTTGGAGCTAGTTGGCTGGTTTATTGTCTCGCTTTATTCTCGGATTGATCATTCTTACGTAACTACGAAAAACGTTTCGGTGGCAATCCTTCTCCACCTCCCAAATGTAATGAAAAATTATTAGATTTATCAACCAGCAATTATAATGAAAACAGAGCAAGAAAAAAAATGTATATGTCTATTTTTTCTTGAACCCCGTCCGCAATTAATTCTTAGCTATGACACTATCAAACATACAAGTGTGGGTGGCACATGGGAGTATTCACATAACCACAGTACAAACAGCTAGATTAATGCTTTCTTCTGAGTCACTGAACGAGGTTGGATTGATGATTAATTTGACTGACATATATTTATTTTTATATGCATGGGCGTCGCTGGAGGCAGGGGGAAGGAGACGGGTAATACTCACCCCAATCTATTTATTTTTTGGGAGGGATGGTAGAAATGATCAAAATTACCCCCCCCCCCAAAAAAAAAAATTAAATAAATAAATAAAATAATAATAATAATAAAACAAAGACCAATAATTATATTTATAATTTCGAAGTTATAAGAAATTTGTAAACGAATTAGTGTCATGTGATACCGCAATTAATAGTACCGTACCACACACTTCACTTGCAATACACATCAGGGTGTCTAACAAAATCGAAATCTGAAAATAAATGACCATCACCCCTCCCCCTATTTGCTATGAATGCGCTAAAATAATAAACTAAATTTGAATATACTTCTTCGTCTATAATACTACATTTTCATTGGGGGGGGGGGGGACTAATTTTATTGCATAAGGTAGATGAGCCCAATAAGACCCAGATCCCCAATATAAAGTCCAATGTACCGATCTTGACTGCTATGCTTTAGACTGCATTAAAATCTACAACAAAAAGTTGATTCTTCATGATATGGCAACACTGTCCAATTTTTTTTAATCAAGATATTAGTCCACTGGTGCGAGATATAAAAGTGCTTCAATATGTTTTTTGTGTAACTTGGAGGATTTACGAGTATTATGTTAGTCAAATGGAATTTATCCAGAAATCAAACATTGGATAATTGTTGTAGTGGTAGTTGGTTAATTGTTGTAGTGGTAGTTGGTTAACGATCGACGCCAGAAAAGTGAAATTTGAGCAATTTGGAACCGAGGTATGCGAGATTCACGAAAAATAGTGTTATGTAACCTAATAAGGTCCAACCTGGTAAGATCAATTGATTATCATTTCCGTTACAACTTACTCATTTTCCATTTGAACCGTGCTTAACGTTTTATTTACCGAATTTCAGGACAGGCTCATTAGGTATAAGGTTGGGTCATATTAGGTTATAGACCCAGCCTTCTTCGGTGCGCTGGCCTTATCAAGTTTTGAAAAAAGGGGTATCTTTATTAGAAGATCTGAGGAACGAGGAGCAGTATAGAAAAATTTCAAGCTAGCTAATTAATTTTCAAATATTTCAGTCGACAACTATAACACCAAAAAGGAAAAACATGAAATCACTTACATGAAAGTCTGGAGAGTCAATAGCTTAAATTATGGCCTTATTGAGCTCACCTATCTTAATATGCGCATGGTGATTACGTCTCACGCGACTCACATGAGCATGTTATACATGCGAAGACTTGTAATCTGATATTTCGATTTATCGTTATTATTAGGACTGCAATTTTTATGCACAAAAAATAGCGAAATATGCGCATATTTTATGCACTGAATTCAGTTTAAATAATATGCCAAAAATATGCGCCAAAATTGTAAAATATGTATAAATATGCAAATACAATATGAATAGGTATATTATTTCAAAGAACAAATTAAGTTGGATACACTGAGTCAATTCTTATCATATTTTAAAATGATCCTACAAAGTATCTCCTTAAGAGTCCAATCTTCTTGTAATAGGAGATGCACCCAGGGGATAACGCATCTATTCGTAATTTATTGATGATTGATGAATGTGATGCGGGCAAGAGACAGGTTATCTCGCGTGCAAAAGAACATATTTTTCTAAAAGTTTTCCTACTTATTCATTAACCATTAAGTCTTCTCAAATTTTTGGGGGGTCGGACATCATTCTCAGAACTAAAAAAATCACTTTTTGGGGGAAAAATAGAAAAAGAAGCAGAATTGGCGCAAAATATGCGATAAATGCCAAAATATGAGAAATATTCAGGATGAAGTGCTGCTCCCTTGACTCAGAATTCTGTGATTCGTGGAGATCTTTTGAAACTTTGACCTATGACGCCATAGATAAAAATATGCATTTGCATAAAAATTGCAGCCCTGGACATTATAATAAAACTTTCCAACTCTAAATTCTTTGATTTCTCTTTCAAGGTATAATTTGCTGATTCCTAAATTTTTAAACGACCATGACTGAAAATAAATGACTTAAATGACTGTTAGACACTTTGATACAACATACTACACCCCTCCCCCCAAAAAAATCCACCAACGCCGATGAATGTAGGTCAACACTACTGAAAAAATTACCCCCAAAAAATTTTCCAGCGACGCTTCTGCTTATACGTACGTATTTATTTTACAACTTCCTTCTTTATAATTTGTGATCAAGCAGTATCACATTCCAGGATCGTAGATTGAGGAGGAGACAAACGTGGACATTCCATCTGAGCTGACGGTTTCTGTCCCGAATAAAGTTTCTTCTTTTGCTTTGCACGTTTATTTAAACATAGAGGATAACATTTTTATCGTGTTTTAAGTTGTTTCCCCTAGACCCCAAATTGCGCTTCCCTCCAGGAAAAGGTCACAAAACGGAACGGCCATATCCATAATATACTGATTATCAACTCAGGTAGTTCAATCCCTCCACTTCTCCTCATTACACATTTTTTATTTTTCACGTAGGCAGGTAGTACATACTATTAGGTACATGAATCAGTTAGGTAAATACTAAACTATGAACTGAATTTTGTGGATGTACTCGAGATGACATTTTTTCGGGAAGGATGTACAGCGTTGTTTACGACGCTTTTTACAGGGTGATAATAAGATGATAAGACACTGTACATTGCAGAAGGAAAAGTTGGTGTTTTTGCAAACGGGCTATTACAGGGTATGGTGAATTAGAATAAGAGGTAAGTAGATGTCGGATGATGAGGCTTGATAAATGACCATAATAAAAACAGGAAAAGTCTAAAACGAGTAAATTCGCATGCAGTCTCTGTAGGAGGCCTTCGGAGGCGTCGGCATCACTTTTTCTCGAGATACGTTTTGCTGTTCACGAAACCAGGGTTGCGACACTGAATTGCTTTGATTTTAGTTTGCAGAAAAATTACGCAATTTTCACTTTAAACTTTTGAAGTAGGCAGTACGTACTACGTCCATAGGCAATGCATTCATTTCAGGTCTGTAGCTAACTGCTTGTATGTGTGTGCCAGGACATTTGATATAATTCAAACAGGGCATGAGGGTAAAATAACTTCATTATTCTCATCAAAACGTCTTTTTCTTTTTACTTTTATTTTTTGGAAAGTCATAGCCCGAGCAGCACACTTGCCAGCAAGGGCTCTCCCCTGGCTGCCCTGGCGTTGCTACGGGCCTGATTCGTTTTGATAAGCAGTTGGAACTGCCGATATACATACCTCTTGTTTTTGAAGGGACCACAGTCCCATAGCACATTTACAGGAGTGTCTAACAGGTAATGATGAATACAATTTTTTTGTTCATCATTTTCATGGAGCGAAAATTTCAGATTTTACTCCAATACATAGGTAGCTATCATGCTATCAAGTCCGTAAACAAAAATGGTACCGTAAAGTTGGTAACTTGGGACTAGGACGAATACAACATGGGACCGATGTTACATTTTTTGTGTAAGCGGCGGTAACACTGATTGCGTACTCGCTAGCGCTCTACACGGTGTAGAACGCCATCATTTCTTCCTCAGAGCACTAGTGGGTACGTCACTTACTGGTCACTCGACACGCGATCACCCAATGAGAACCGGGTTTTCCACTACCCTTTCATCATCCGGTTGTCTCTCTATTGGTTCTCATTTTTTGGTGGATTTTTTCACTCTGTTATCACTCTACTGGTACTAAATTTCCTGATGGATTTTGTCACTCTATTGTTACTCAATTTCCTGGTGGAGTTTGTCACTCTGTTATCTCAAGATTTTTTACCAAAGGTAATATTGCGTTCATTAACCTTAAAATAACGTGTAAGGACTATCGCGTGAAGTTCAATTAAAATGTTGCTGCGAGCTTCTTTTTTATCGAACTTCATTTGCTTCGCGTTCGAACATGTTTTTTCGCGTGCTTTTAATATTTCCCAAATATATTTACCTGCTGGTTCAAAAGAGCAAGAAGACACACTTGCAAATTCACAATAACCATTTCGATCAATAATACTGAAAGTGATAATTAGCAGTGTAAATAGGACGTTCTCCCAGAGTGGAGGAACGCGGAGCAATTTTGCATGCGTAATAATGACGAATCTATAGAATTTTGCCCATATTTTAAATTGACGAGGAATAAAAACGTTGTGGGGTCAAATTTTGCCCCCATTCTAACTTGAAAAGCAAAAGGAAGAACAGACTTAATTCCAAAATTTCACTTTGCGAGCTCAAACAATATTGTTTTTTCCATTGTTCAGGGAAATACATCTCCATACTCGCCATTATTTACGCCGCAAGTAAGTTCCTAGATAAATAATCATATTTAACTTCTTCTTCTTATAACGCCTTCTCTATTTAGAGGTTGGCTATCCAAATGGCTATTTGTATTTTGGAAATAGCTTTCCGGAAGAGTTCCGCCGACGAGCATCCAAGCCACCGTCGCAGGTCCTTCAGCCACGAGTTCTGTCGCCTCCCGATCGATCTTTTTCCGCTTATTTTTCCTTCCATAATTATCCGCAACAGCTCGTACTTTCCTCCCCGTAGTATGTGCCCCAAATACTCTATCTTGCGCCGTTTTACATTGTTTAGCAGCTCGAGTTCCTTCTTCATCTTGTGTAGTACTTCCACATTCGGCACTCTCTGGGTCCAGGCTATCCGTAACATTCTGCGGTATATGTAAAATTCTAGCGCCTGTATTCGTTTTTCAATGTCTTCATTTAGGGTCCAGCTTTCGCAGCCGTACATCAGTACCGGAAAAACATAGCATCGCACTATTCTCATTCTTAGCTCCAATTTCAACCCCGGGCTCGTGAGAATATTCCTCATGCTTAGAAAGACATGCCTTGCCTGTTCGATTCTGCTGCGGATTTCGTGTTTATAATCGTAATTTTCTTTTAGTATCGTTCCAAGATATTTAAAGGCGGGCACTTGTTCTATAGTTTCATTGTTGATCCGCAGTTCTGATTTGACAGGTTTCTTGGAGAACACCATCGTTTTTGTTTTTGAGGTGTTTAGTTTTAGACCCATTGCTTCGCTATGTTGGACAACGTTGTTCATCATTTTCTGTAGGTCCATTTGAGTGCTGGCTATGATTACCGTGTCGTCTGCATATCTGATGTTGTTGATTGCAAGGCCATTAACTTTTATTCCACCTGTTTCTTCGTAGAGAGCTTCTCTGAACACCACTTCTGCATATAAATTAAAAAGCATCGGTGATAAGACACAGCCTTGTCTGACTCCCCGCTGTATTTCAGCTTCTTCGGACGTAGCGTTGTCCATTCTGACTTCGGCAGTTTGTCCCCAGTATAATTCAGCAATTATTCGGATATCGCGCTTGTCTATCCCCGTGGAAATGAGAATTTCTATCATTTTATTGTGCCTTACCGTGTCAAAGGCTTTTTGATAGTCAATGAAGCACGCATGTACATCTGTGTTCATGTCTCGGCATCGCTGTATGAGCACGTTTGTAGCAAACAATGCTTCCCTGGTTCCGAGGCCGTTTCTGAATCCGAACTGGGTGTTGCTCATCTGTGATTCGCACTTGCGGTAAATTCTTAATTGTATGATCCGCAGGAAGATTTTGAGAACGTGCGACATTAGGCTTATTATTCGGTATTCATCACAGTTCTGAGCTTTCAACTTTTTGGGTATCGTGACGAAGGTCGATTTCAGCCAATCCATCGGTATCTTGCCCGCTTTATATATGCTATTGAATAGCTTTGTCAACCTTGTTATTCCTTCCGCGTCTCTTTCCACCATCAACTTCAGCATTTCTACATGGATTTGGTCGGGGCCTGGCGCTTTATTGTTTCTTTGGCACGTGATGGCATGTATTACCTCACTGTGAGTGATTTCTGGGCCTTCGTCTAGGTGCGTTTCCTCAATTCCTGCCTTTGGATCCGTGCGCTCATCTTGGAAAAGCTCTTGCACATACTCCCGCCATCGTTTCAGCTTATCTTCTATTCCTATGATGATGGAGTTATTCGCATTTCTTAGTATGCTGGTATATTTTCTGCGGTTTCTCCCGGTTATTTCCTTAATCTTCTTGTGCACGTTGAAGTGATCATGTTTGCTCTGTAGTTTTTCGATTTCTTCACATTTCTCGGACCACCACTTTTCTTTGGCTGTACGGCAAGCTTTTTGAATGGTTTTGTTGATTCTTCTAAATTCAGCTCCGTCGTTCTTTGCTGCTCTTCTGTTTTCCATCATTTGGAGTATTTCTGGGGTCATCCATGTCTTCCTTGCCGTGTTTTCCTCTACTTTTAAATTCCCTTCCTGGGTCCTGGTTATCGCTGTTTTGATGGTGTTCCACATTTCTTCGATGTTGTTCTCTTGTGTGTTGGGCGATTTGCTTCTCATCCTGTCCTCCAACTCCGCACTCGTTGTCTTTTTAATATTTTCGGACGTTAGTATTCTTACGTCTACAAGTTTCTTATGTTTTTCTCTCTGAATCTTCACATACCGGCGGACTTTCATCTCCATCACTACAGGATTATGGTCCGAGTCAACATCCGCTCCTGGATACGTTTTTACTGACTTGATGAATCTTCTGAATCGGCTTCTTATCATTATGAAGTCAATTTGATTTCGAACAATATGTTCCTCTTGGTCGGCTGGTGACCTCCACGTGTAGAGACGGCGTGGGTGCAACTTGAAAAGCGTGTTTGTTATGCTTAAATCGTTTTCCTTGCAGAATTGAATTAGACGTTCGCCTCTTGCATTCCTAAGACCTAGTCCGTGTGGTCCAACTTGGTTTCCTTCGCGCCCTTGGCCCACCTTGGCGTTAAAATCTCCCATTATTATCGTGATTTCACTTCGTTTTGTCAGTTTCCCGGCCTCTTCCAGTGTGCCATAGAATTCCTCTACATCTTCATCCGTTTTATCCGTTGTCGGCGCGTAAGCTTGGATAATGTTAAGAACTCCTCGACTTGTTTTTATTTTGAGGACCATAACCCGATCGTCCATGGGAATGAATTCGATGACTGATGCAGCAATCTCTTTGGTGACAAGAACCGCCACTCCGTTTCTATTGTGGTTGTCACTTCCGCCTGAATAGTATAGTTTACCATTCTCGGTGTTGATAGCACCAGAATCTGGCCATCGTGTTTCACACATCCCCAGAATGTCGATTTTGAGTCGGTTCATTTCCTGGCCGACGTTACACAGTTTGCCGGCTCTATATATGCTTCTTACATTCCAAGTGGCTAATCGTGAGACTCGTTCGAAGATTTTCATCTTATATGGTGGCGCTTTACAGGATTTAGTAGCGGCATACTTGGACCTACAAACTGCAGCGTTCCCAACAGTCGTCTGCCCATTTGCCTGATCCGAACAGGCATACTGATATATGTTTTTTTGTTGTTGTGGTCATTTGGATGAATAGGGAATGTACTGTGGTGGTTTCCCCTTGCCTTCCACAGGATTTTCTGTTAGGGTTTACTCCCTTAGTCGGACTATCCAGTTTTATGGCGCTGGATGCTCGCCAGCTTACCCGACATGTTGCGTGTCTGGCTGAGATACGTGGCCGTGGGTAAGGAGCGGTGGTCTGCGAGTTGTTCTTGCAGATTGCGTTTAACGGTATTTAATGCTGACACAGTTCCGACAACTGAGCCCGCTCCGTTGTCCCGACCACTCATTCTTCGGGCTTGCTGCTTTAGCCTACTACATCAGCGCTGAGCCCACCGAAGTAGTAGTTACCACCCCGCACGACGTGGACGTACAGCAAGCCTTGACTGTCGTTTCGTTTCCCTGCCGATGGGACTAGCATCTATTGGCAGTTGAGTGACTACTTACCAGAGAACTAGCTCTGGCTACGCCAGCCTGTATCTCACGGTAGTGTTTAAAAAACCATTTATAGCTAATAGTCATGTTGCAGAACTTCACTCCTGAACGAAAGAAAAATACATGAATATGTGCTCAAGAGTTCCTTTATTCGATTCCTATTTTGAAAATTACTCGCATCAATTCTCCCTCTCTCGTTCAATACCCAAAACAATAAATTTTAAATAAAAACCCGCATGCATATGATAATCGAATGAGAAGATTCAGATGGTTGAAACTATCAGTCATATTTTTCAACTGTTCGATAAATATCGACGCTTTATATAGACCCGAATGAGTGAAATCACCGAATATACGAATAATAAATAACGACCATAATTCAAATAATGAATGAAGTTTACTTGAGGATGACTGACAAATGTAGTGGAAAATTTTCGTTTTACATGGAAGCATTTTGAAATGGACTATACAGCCTCGGGTACACGGAAAAATAAATCGTTAAAATCTCATACCTTTTGTGGCTGAATTTCACGCTCGATTTTATGCAATTTATAAAATATAACGCTTTTTGTAACACATTTAAAAATTCCTAAATCGGTGTACACGTGCGTCGATACAATATGTTACCTAAGTTTTCAGTAGCTATAAAAACTTTGTTCACAGATAAAAAATTCCAGTAGCTTCGAACACGTTAAAGTGGTTTCTTGATTTTTTTTCTGAAAAGGCATTCTTTAATTTAGTTAATTATTTAGAGACTATTTGCCATTTAAAGTTGTTACTGCGACCTTTTGGATGAGTAAGTAAGTGTATATATTACACTCTCTTCAAGCTGAAAGGTAATTTTAATTCTGTATCACGCATCCAACTTGAACTATTTTCAAAATAATCAGAGCTAATTGTAGTCAAAATAATCGCGTATAAAATCTTTCACATCAGTAGGTGTGGTACAGGTATACATCAACTACGAAATAATTACTCTTTTCAATTAAATAACGTTTGCCTCAGCGTATTAATTAATTGAAAATTAGATTAATAATTTATCATAAAAATGGATGCGAACCTAGCAATCGCATATTTTTAGTCAAAGCTGGCCTAAAGGATTTTAGACTCAAATATAATTTTCATTTATATCTCTAATTAAAATTCCATTCGCCAAACACGGAAAAGCTGTTTTAAAATAAAATTTTAATTAGATACACAATGAGCTACAATTTCATACTCACTCGAAGTGGGAAATTTAACTTATTAATTATTAATTATACGTGCTGGAGGTGCCATTTCTCCGTTTTTATTCGTTTCGGAAATGTCTACTTCTTCGATCACGTTATTAAAAAACTTTCAACGCATATTCCGAGAATTTCGAAGTAATTGGGAAATTTGTGAATTCAAATTATTTTCTGATATAACAGCATTAGAAATTCACTCCACATTACGATTTTTAAGACGAAGAGAACAAATCTGCGAAGTTAGAAATCGTTGCAAGCACAACGCAGTATTTACCCAATTTCACCAAGGGCGTAGATATGGGGGCCTGAGTATGGACCCCTTAGCTAAACAAATTCAACCATTAAGCTTGGCATATTTCAACAGCCAAAAAAATAAGTTTTTTCTTCAGGAGTTATGGGAGGGAAATCATATAGGGAGTGGGTATAAAGGGTCAGGCAGAAGACAGAGTAAAAATGTTAAAATGTTTTAAGACTCCCCCTCCCCTCATCCTTATAACGGAGTTATATAGTACGCTTTTGAATTTCACCTATTTATTTGCTTAAGAACGGCAAGATCTAAACATCGCCTGTATACCTAAGTAACTTTTTCGTTGTATTTTACAGATTGAAATAATGACTTCGGAGACAAGTCAATCGTTGTATGTTACCATATTAGTAATTTACTTGTCCATTTTCTTAGACAATACGTTACAAACTATTGTCGGTGAGTGTAAACGGAAAATATATTTATCAATTACTACGAAAGTTTAGCTCTTTCAAGGACTTTTTCTTAATATCAGGTCCACCCGAAGCAGGCGCAGATCCAGACTTGAATTTTTTTTTTTTTTCTGAGGGGGGAGAATGGATTCCAGAGAGTAATTTTTTTGATGAATGAAGTGCGTAGTGCTGCATCAAAAAAATGGTATATTGGTATACTTTTTTTTTCGAAGTTAGAGGGGGGATTTTCCTTCCCCTCCCCTTGTATCCGCGCCTGCCTGAAGACATACTGGTGTCTCTAAAAGGTATGAGCTGCAAGCCGAGAAATGGTAAAGTTTTATTCCATCAGAAATCAAAATGTGGGAGAAAGCAGTCGTTTAAATTAACCTATTCGGCCTCTGAAATCAAAATATGAATGAGTGTAAATCATTACTAATTTTTCTCGTCTAATAACGGCGATAATCTCCCAAATCATCGCCATATTGAAGAACCTAGCACAGTCAATAAATAAAACCATATGCCCTGAAAAAGGTAAAAGCGAGAGAATTAATTTATAATAAAAATGATTTCGGCGATAATTAATTCTAGTGCCTATTTTACCATATTTACTAAATAATGGAGACGCTGTGGCCGCGAGTTCTGAGCCAACGACTCACAAGAATTCTTCAATTTTCGCCGAAACTATTCCATACGAGTGAGTACAACAATAATACTAATTTTTAAAAGACCATTTGTAAGTTAATTTTAGGCGATAACGACAAACTTATGATCAAGTGCTACGTATAGTGATAACAGAAGGAGAAGTGCAATGTTGCTTCACAACATCTTCAATTATTTTAAGTATTTGTTTTATGTACCTACAATAATCAGAACTGTAGTGTGACGACCTGTCCGGGGAGAGTAGGAGGTACTTTTCCAGGAGGGGCAACTTGAAAAAAATTGCAAATTTTATACCTAAAAATCCAAAAAGAGGCAAAAAAGGTTTTGGCATATCTGTTGGACGAGGATATCAGCTGGGGGGGGGGAGGCTCCCGACGTTATGGGCTTGCATAATATTAAAAGAAATTGCATAAAAACAGGAATTACTCTTGCTTGCTTGTAACTAAACAGTCATCTCAAGGTAACGAAGCAGCTGTCCGAAAGATGGAGGGGGATTCAATATTTCCCACTGGAACATTTAACAACTCCTTCCCAATAAGAAGATAAAATGAATTGATCTCAGGCCCCTTTGAAGCTTCTGGCAGCCTTTATGCTAAATTCGATCGTTTATAGAGCTAGGATTTATATGACATCGCATATTTTTTCCTGCTGCGTCAGATACCGCATAGCGCAATTTTTTCATGTTTTATGCAATTCTGAGACGAATGGTGAATGTTTATAGCGCATATTTTCGCATATTTTGGATACAAAAGTATAAAAACGCTTATTTTAGCCAAAAAAGTCAACAGTTCTTGCTTATTTTGTAGTTTTTTTTCTGCTCGTAAGTGTTTTTGAAAAAAATGCCAAAATCGGTCAACAAAATGAGGAAAAAACAAAAAATACGAAATTTTTGATATTTTAATTTTTTTAATTTAGTTTTCAAAGTTTAAATAAAAATCAGAATGTTTTCATCTGTGACTTCGAATGAGCATTAAAAAAAAAAATTAATACTTCGACGTTTGTCTGGTCGACATTTCTTCTAGTTTCGCTGTACGTACGATTCAATAAGGTTTTTGAAAGCGCGTTGAAAATGCCTGCATTTTGATACCCATGATGGCATATTTTTATTGTACTTATTTATCCTTTTTTCAGTTTTATAGCGCATATTTTTTTTTCTTCTTCAGATTTTAACCGTTAATTATAAGTATGCCCAACAGTGGTCTCTCTTCCCTTCATCCCTCCTGATGTAGTGATTAAGCTGGAATACAGGAATTTTATCCTACTCGTAGGAACATCCTCAGAATTGTCGGCACTGGCCTTCAAACACTCGGTCCCTCAGCCCAGTAGTGTTACCAGTTTTTCAGGGGGAAGACAACCATAGGCGCCGACTTGGCAATTTTTTGGGGGGCTTCGCCCCTCTAATGATAATTTTGGAGGTTCGCTCCTCCAATGATAACTTTGGAGGGGCGACGCCCCCCCCCAATATTTTCAACTCAAAAATTGAAAAAGTACAACAAATTTTACCATCAATTTTAAATTTATCAAAAAAGAAAGTAAAATATGATAAGTAATGGTGTGGTGGGACGTATGGCGATGCACGCATGCCAAAGTGGCCCCGGTGACACCGCACTCCCGGCACCGGAAACTAGCTTTTCGAGCATCGCATCAGTGCCGAGAGGAATAATGGTGTGGTGGGACGAATATGATAAGTAATAATGAGAAGGGTATTATTTTGGCACTAAAATAAATGGAAGACGACCATTCGAATTTTCAGAGGGGGATTTTTGACCGCTCCTAAGAACCGTGATAACTTTGATTCTGCCCCCCCCCCCAAATATTTTCCATAAGTCGGCACCTATGAAGACAACATGCGGTATAAGATGACAAACCAATTACTTCTACACCTCCAAATATCAGTCAGCGAATGAAAGAGTTATTACTTATTAGTTTGATTTTTACACCTGAATTTGGAAAATAAAATCGCCCACATCGACTCTGTCAGATCAAGAAGGTAATGCCACCTGGTGCGACGAGCCTCTAATACTACAACTATATAGTTTTCTATCTCTTTAAATAGAGGATGCTGAATTGTGTCATCTATAGTAATTCACTGGTCATACGTAACTATTCCAATTTTCAGGCCTCTGGACCAATCTCCGATCGAAACGGAGAAGGCAGCCGTTCTTCTGTCATCGAAATCAATAATTCAATTAGCCGTCAACCCACTAGTTGCTGTATTTGTGCCAAAACTGGGATACATTCTATCGTTACTTACAGGAAACCTCCTTTTACTGGTAACGTGTTTAGGTGAGCTGTATATAAGTTTGAACGTCTCACATTGGCGGAGTTGAGTAAATACATCATCCCTGGGATTTCGATAGTTTACTCGGGAAATTATTTCCGAAATTTCCGGGTACAAATTCGATAAAATTAATTCTCGTCACACCTGTAGATCCAAAAGTATGTTTCCAATGTTTATTTTTATCTCCGCCCCATTTCTCCACTTTCTCAACAAATTTGCATTTCTCTCTGGGTTAAAAACACGGAATAAATAAAATCAGAAAGGTATGTTCGTAGAAGTGGATCACTGTACCATCAGAAGATTTACTATAATTGATTTTGTATTACTGTCTGAGAGAACTCACGTGCTAAAACTGTTGTACAGCATTCGCTTACGGAGGCAGCTTTCTTATCCTGACAATTGCCAGAAGTCTGCATGGTGCAGCTTCAGTCATTATAACCGTTTCTGGTAGGTATACAGTGCTTCGATAACCTTTTCCATCAATAGGTATTAGCTGAATTTAAAGTTTGCTGAAACTGCAGGAATGTGTCTTTGCGCTGAGAAATTTTCGAATGACGATAAAATGAGAAGCAAATATATGGGAATAATTTTAGGCAGTGAAGCGCTAGGCGTTTTAACCGGATACACAGTAGGAGCAGTCATTTTTAACTTCGGCGGCAAGTCAGCTCCGTTCGCATTACTAACATTCTTAATATTTATAAATACAGGTAACAACTATAATATGTATATAGAATATCCTAGCCATAGTACGAGTAAAGACTCAATGAAATTAAGTGAAAACTCTTGTCAGAGGCCGCAAGTCGCCACTAATCATCATCCAAGAACAATGGTTCGCGCGATCCTCATACACCAGCCTGCTCAGCAATAGCAGTGAAAGATTGACTGGATATATTACCTATGTACTAGTATATTCTGGAAAGGATGAAAGCCTACGACGGTGAGAACAAAAAGTGCTACCATACCCCAGTGGATAACTCATTTCAGGTGTCTAGCACTCCTCCTCAGTCGCCAGTCCCGGTCCAATCATGACAAGGGAAATCTGACATACAGCATCATTAGAGAAAAGTGCTGTCACTGGAGGATAAATCATTCCAAATGAAACACTAAGGGGACTTTAGACGCATTTATGATGGAAGTATAAGTCTTCATTGCCTGGAAAATTAGGAAAACCTGTAACATATTTATGAAAGAAAACTCAGAATAGAATGAACTGAAACATTACTTCAACAAGGTCAAAAAACATAACGAACCTGATACAAACCAACATACACATGAAACCTTAAGAACGAACTACTTAGTTATCTGAAAACCAAATCCCACCGAAAGTGCAAGTTTTCGAATTGTTCTGAAACAAGGCAATAAAACACATCTATAACTAATGCAGTGTGATTCTTTCAAGTTCAGAAGAGTTTCCTTTACCATAGTGTAGGGGACCAACAATTGCAAAATTTTGCCAAAAAAGGTCTAGGAAACTGTTTGACTGAAAATTCAGCAGACGGCTCGTAAATAAGGGTCGACTGGAGCGTGAAGAGCCCGATCTACATGCACTGTACAGTGTTGGGAAGTATGGGTAATGAGTCAGTGAGCATAATGAATACTCTTGTCAGAGGCTACAAGCCACTAATCATCATCCAAGAGAAATAGTTAGCGAACTGAAACTCCAGGTGGAGATACTGATAAAGAATACAAAAATTTCATAAAATACGTGATACATTATTTATCTCAAATAACTATAAGGTTTCAATATTGTTTTTGATATTATAGGTACATTAGGTACACCTCAATTTCTTTTATAATTACTATGAGGGGGAAACATAGAGAAATGTAAATCTTGAGTTACTATTTCCCATTACATAGGTACTCGTTTCAGTATAGGTACCTATGCATCAACTTTTGTAGCAACCTCTAGCCACGGTTTTCCACCTCCACAATACTATGCCCAGTGGCGTAGCGTTGGGGGAACGGCACGTGTCCTCTCCAATATTTTTACATCAAGTTATAATATAGGAATATCTTTTTTTATCTACCTCGGTAATAATTCTGTTGAGAAGCAAGCTAAATTTTCTCTAGTGGATTGCCCCCCAATCATGTTGAGCACGCTACGCCTATGACTGCCCTATGTGTACCTACCTATCTACTTATTACTCGTATCATTATGAGGTGCGTAAATATAAAAGTGATTCATCTATTCATAAAGATTATACCTACACCTATTAGAAATTAGGGATATCTGTAAATATAAATACGAGTATAAGGTATTAATACCAATTATTTGTTTTTCCAATATAGCTTTACTTTCCGTGTATATGGATAAACTTTTGATAACTAAGGTAATGCATAAGTTTAAAAATTTTACTCAGATGTATGTAGTTAAGTTAGTGAGCACTACGGGGACTAGTAGACACCACCTTACCTGTACTGAAGTTTTTGTGTACTTTGATTCATGTGCAGTGACGCCCGCCCTAGGATAGAAGTATAGCAACCGCCATATTATTTTTGAAGAGGGTGGTCCGAATTTCAGAGGGATGGTCAAAATTTCTGGATTCAATGCAAACTACAGCACTTCGTTATAAAGAGGTATCGTTATTACTTGAAGGAATGATGGTTATTTTAATATGCTTGTCATAAAACAAATTTAACTCCGTGGGCACCACTGTAAAGGAGTGTCACTTCAGCCAAAGGTCACCTATTAAAGTTGTAAAATAGCTCGTACAATTAGTTTTACTATTTGTTCTCCTGAATTGCACGTCCTCATTTTAGGAAGTATCCAATATAAACTAAATTCTCACTTGTAGAAATTATACTAACGATTAGATAACACAAAGTCTGTTGGGTTTTATATGTTTAAGTAGAAGCCGAATGAAAAGTCAGCAATAGTTGACTTAGCTTGGTATCATTTTCTACGGAATCCGTTGATTTTATTGATTTTTGGAGCACTGTTCTTTTCTTCGTCTACGGTTGCAATACTGGAGCCGTCTTTACCGATCTGGCTCATTGGAAATGTAAAAATTGAGGTAGCATATCAATTTGTACTGATGTTGATTATTTTTTATTAATGACCACACTCTCTCCGGGTGGTATAACAAAACAGGTTCTGAAGTTTTCAAAATTTTATGTTATACTATAGAAATGGCAGTCCAGTTTAATATTTCTACCCGACAGCTTTGGATACCTTATTAGCACCAGCATGTTCGGTACACTTCCTCACCAAATAGGAAAATGGAAGACAGCCACCATAGCGTTGTGCGTGATTGGAGCTTGCCTGACTATGGTTAGATTTTTGTAAATTTTTATACCAGCATCACATGATTTAGGTTATATGCGATATTAATCATGTTCGGTACGCGCATTGATTCTAATGGTAAAAGAACAAAGTATCAAACGTTTTATACCAGAGTAAAAGAAAGACAGCCTCAGTATGTTTACGAACAGCAATGAGCATAATTAAAAAGAAGAATCAAAACCGACGCTTACCATTCTACTTCAAAGGCACAAATAGGCAAAATACTGTACACGAGTATAAGAATTCAAGAATGTCCCTTTTGCGCCTGTAAATGCGGAGTATGCAATACATACAGCACAGTCACAGACGTAGCAAGAGATATTCCTACACCCGTGTACGGTATTTTGCCTATTTGCGCAATTGGAGCGAAATGGGAACTGCTGGTTCTGATTCTACCCTCTTCATATTGTAGACCGAGTTATTTCCCCGTTTAGATTAAATAGATTTCTTGATTTGTTGTTCTGTAAGCTAATCTACAGATAGAGATGCGCACTGATGACATTACGAGGAGGGGACATATAAGGATACATAATGCCCCCAGACCGGAAAATCTGATATACCTCCTACTTCACCCCAAAAATTTGCCACTTCTCTCCCTGTATACATTATACCTGGTACGAGTATAAGAACATTTTAGCATTTGTAGGTGTTTTGTACCACCTCCCTCTCTTAGGAAAACCTTCCCAAGTCTCTAGTTTTAAGCTACTACAGCTTCGAAAAGTGGTAAACGATCACAGAACATCGCCAAGACAAATTACCCGAACAAATGAGCTACTGTGTTAAACCTTATTTACGACTTCTGTATTTTTCTTTTCACATTGAAAAATTTACACTCCACTCGATAAATTTACACTTTTCAAAACGGAAATAAAATTTCTCATGAAAAAAAACCTAAAATTTCAAAAGCTACGATTAATTACTGCCGCGAATTAATTAGGAACCTACTCCGAAAGCAGCATAATTAATATCTGGCCCATAAATAGCAACCAGAAGTTCAAAGTTTCAATGTACGTAGTATCTCGTTTGTGAAAATTATAGGAAAGGAAATTTGGATACGGGGTTCAATTAGTATGCCTGCGTATGTGCATACACCTATGATGTCAATCAACCGTGACGTCGCATGCTTTGCATTCCAAATTCTAGCTTTCATAAGCATGAAAAGTCACATTTGTCGAGAAATGACAATAATTTTTCCAGAAAGTTTTACTACGGACTACATTCTCTTTTCTAATTTTCCTCTCAACCCGAACCCCGGAATCCGTTTAGAGACTACACTACCCAATATCCTATTACGTATACAGATACACTATACCTAATATCCTATTACTTGCACAGATTCCAAGCGTCGATTCACTACTACAATTAGCAGTGCCACATTTTTGCACCGGGTTAGGGTTTGGCACAGTAGATGTTGTTCTAATTCCAATGCTGGCAAATTTCGTGGATATGCAACAGAGTTCACGCTACAGCTCAGTATATGCGCTACAACAAGGAGCCATCAGTTTGGCTTACATTTTTGGTAATTTTTTGACAATTACAATTAGTTAATCTACAGTATACCAGTTGTGGATCAATTTTGTCAGCCTTTCGCAACTGTAAGTGAAAAATTAGTTACTAAATACCGGTACGGATCTATTTGAATACAGCGACAGACAGAAAAACAATAAGCACAAGAATTACTCGACTAACCGAAGAACGTTTCAATAAAAGTTTGATACTAAATAAATAGAATGATCCGCAACTGGTAATAATTATTTTCATGCCGTTGTATGTTCTTGAAATTGGTGACGTTTGTCTACTAACATCATCTGTTTTTCAGGATCACTTTTGGCAGGAGAATCAGTAGGCCTAATCGGATTTCCGGCAACTCTGCGAACAATGGGCGGTTTCATTATTTTGTATTCGGTGTTCTTTTCCTGGTGTGGACGTGAAAATTCATTGCTCGTAAGTATTGTAGTAATAATTTGCGTTCGCTGTGACGAGGGAAGGGGCCAATAGGAAAACTACTCCGTCTTAATTGACTGAGTGCCAATACCATCTGGAAGATTTTATTTTCCAAATAGGACTTCTTTTTATTCGCTCGTTTACTTTCTTCCTCTCTCAGACTCCAAGATGCCTTCCTCTTTTGGAAAGGTGGTCGTGATTTCAAGATTGATGAACTGAGTATTGACTACTCTTCACTATCTTAAATCTGGATATCAGATTTCGAGCCCCATCAATACTTCGATGAACTCGTATCATTGTCAGTATTTCGCTTCTTTTAAAGGGTCTTTACAAAGCAAACGAATGCGCTAGATGATAGTAAATATTATTCTCGAATTCGCACGAATCGTCCTTCCAAATCTCTGCACTCTTTCACTGATTGCAATAATCCACCAGTGTACTATACATATACGATCAATACGAATGTCTTCGGGGTTTCCTGCTGAATTCAAATTCCCGTAATTACAGCTTAGACTTAAGCTCTTTTCTAGAATATCGACATTGTACATCCGTTCTTCTATAGTCTCGTATATATGGTCTATACATCGTGCTCATCGTGGGTCACGTTTCGTAATAGCTATAATACATCAGAATGGGCAGAACTTGGCCAATTAAACATTCGTGTGCGTGTTTCTCATTGACTTTCCTTCTCCGTTGTCGGGGTTGGAGCGATTATAAGTTTACTGCGTGCAGAAATTTTGTTATCTTTTTTATTACGTCTCTGTCTCGTCTCAGAGCAGGATGTTTTGCAGCTTATATGCACTAAAAGCTGTTTACTTATTCGACTTTTCCGTTGATTAGTTTCGACTTGATAGGCTCGTGTCTTGCCAGAAAATATTTCTTGTTTTTGTTTTTCCTCCGGAGATTCTTGCGGACTATTTCTTCGACGTCATTCATCGATTTCCGTACGCCGTTTACCGAGGCTGTGAAATGGCGAACAGCGTATACATAAGTCTTAATTTAGTTTCATTTAAATTAATTCGTGTTTTCACTGTGTGACCCAGCAAAAGACCGTGTTGACAAGATGAGTGAGCAGCAAGACAGCGAAATTAGAAAAGGGAGGACCTTCTTTTTCATTCGAATGTCAACTGAAATTTGTTGTAGTCCAACTTTTTCGTAGTGTACACCCTCTCCTCTCTCAAGGAAAAAGTACCAATTTTATTTCTGCCGAGTAGAGGAAGTCCTTAGCTTAGCTACATAAATTAGGAAAAATTCATCGCTCAGTTTCACAGTTCCTGGCCAGGACTCTTACATTTTGTTTCTGTGGGTAAGAAGATAATCCCTTGATAAATAAACCAATAGTGAACGTGTAATATTTCACTCCTATGTAATTTCCTAATTCTCATTAAATAAATAATGCACGAATAAATGAATTAAGCGAATGGAGTGATACGGGCTGATAGAAATGAATTTGGTTAATGAAGCTAGTGAAGCAAATGGAAAGAAAGGAATTAGAAAAGCAATGCGACGAATGAAGTAAATGAGGTACGAACTGAATATGGTGGAAGTGAATGAAATGGATGAAGTATGGGAGACGAACAATATGAAGGAGGGTAGAGTGCAAGTAGAAATTGAAATGAAGCAAGCGACTGAAAAAAGTGGAATAAATGAACTACATGAAATTAACGGAACTGCAATATTTTTCAATTATTTATTGGACATTCTACTGACCATGTTTCCTCAATTTCTTTAAATTAATGTTTTCGCACAATTTTTAGATACATAATTTGTAAAATTTTTCCGTTCATTTTTAAACTTTTCGTAAATTTAAATTTTTCAATTATTTAGGATATATTTTGCCCTTAAATCATTCTGTATAACTGAAATAACATATATTTATCAAAACCAAAAACCAACTTTTCTACAATTCAGACGGCCAAAACAAAAAATTATATCTACTACCTCATTTTAAAATTGGTACAGGAGGGAGGGGCAAAAGTACGCACTTGACACAAAATTAACTCTCAGACGTCAAGGAAAGATTAATATTAACCACTATTTTGTTTACACATTAGTTAGATCCTCTTACCATTTAAAAATTGTGAAAGTATGTAAATTTTTTGAGAAATGTTAAAGAACGGAACGATTTATGGTACAACTTCTGTTAGGACTCTTACCCCCACCTATGGGGTAAAAGTATGCACTTCAAGGGGCAAAAATCCGCACTTCTGGGGGCAAAAGTCCCGCACTGTAAAATATTATTCCATATTGTAAAACATTATATTTTGCAGTAAAACAGCTTATTTAAAAATGAGTATTAATAATCGCGACATAAATCACATACACAGAAACCTATTCCAGAATAGTCCGTACACAGTTTGTGAGCCCAACCGCTATAAATATTGCATTGGATCCAAATTTCTCGCCCCTTACTGTGGCGGTACGGACATTGGCAGACAATGCAGTCAGCATCATCTTCTGGATTAGGCTCCTTTGGCTTTCTTGAGAAAATGAGGTTTTGTTTCACAGAGGGTGCAGGTTTAGATTTAGATGCACGCGTTTTTTCGACAGAGGTCGCAATTGTAGATTCCAGTATCTTCTTATGCGTACTGGATGTGAGAATAGTTGATTTAGAGCCGCGTCTCTTTCTTTGTCTTTTTTCCTGAAATGAAACATGTTCAGTTAATATAATATTTCCGGGCCCCTAGATTCTCAATATTAAGAAACTTACTTTCATTTTTGGCAGCGGCATAATATCTACAGGAAGAGTTAACTTGTTTGCAGTTGGGGGCTTCATAACATTTCCTTCTTCATTAATGGTCACTGAGGCCACACTGTGTACCTCGGGTGTCGAATCAGTGTTGCCTTGCTGAACATTGTTTTACCAGCAACGTGACTAGATTTGGACACATCATCTCTCAAATCTGCATCATGAGACGTAGAAGGGCCAAAAAATTCGCCTAAATCTGTCGGTTTATCAGTTGTAAGTTCATATTTCTCACTGTTGGCAACTACTTTGGGTAGGAGAGAAATGGCTAGATGCTCCTCTCCTTCTTGGTCGGTAACTGTTGATGGTAAAAAGTCTACTTCTTGAAAAGCATTCCTCATACCACAGTTTTCAAATGCTTTGATTGCCGAATTCATAGTGGCTGACAGAAGATAGGCACGACCAAAAATCTCAGCAATTTGAAAAGCAATTATAACGCGACCTGGGTGTGTTGCAAGCCATTCATCACAATAACGGGAGAAAATTGTTTTTAAGGATGAAAAAGGACCACGGTCTAAAGGCTGTAATACACTGGCTGGAATGGGGTGGAATTGTTAATAAATGAATGTTATTGGCTCGACAGTACTCAACATCTGCTCGCGTGACGTGGGATGCATGATTATCTAATGTTAACAAAATTTAATTTTCTTTAGAAGCATGGACGTTTTTTTGAAAGTGCTGTAGTCATTGTATGAATAAATGAGTCTGCATGAACCCTGGATGGAGCCAGGAGGTGCTCCATTCATGAGCTCTTCTTTTGATCGTTTTCGTGGAAAAATTAATGCAGGCGGCACCAATGACCCTACAGCGCTGCAAGCTCCGACAACAGTGATCAGGGTGCCCCTTTCAGCACTTGATACTTTTGTTACAGCACGTTTTCCCAGCTTGCTGATCACTTTTGATGATTTATTTGGAACTGTTGAGAGTCCGCTTTCATCCATGTTCCATATTTGGTTAGGAGTGAAATGATATTTCTCCATTACCTGAAGTAAATTGTCAAAAAAGTGATCAACCTAGAAAAAAAGAGAAATTGAATTAAAATCCAAGATTTTCTAGGCGATCGAAATGGACTAAAGCTAACTTGCCTGAACTCGGTTAAAGCCCATTATGCGCGCCATTGATGTTTTCTGAGGTGTTCGAAAACTGAGTACATGACGTTGACGAAAACTCTGTGTCCAATCAATGCCAGCCATTTTAGTTGTTCGATTGAAGGGATGTGCAATATTGTTCATTTCGGCAAAAGTAAAGGCCAACTGTCGCATTTGAAATAAACACAGTCCATAAAACCGTTCATCTAATCTTTGATATGCTTAACAAGCAGTTGCTCTTGCTCATTACTAAACACACGTTTAAAACGCCCCAATGCATTTGAAGCAGAACCTGTTCAACATGGCAAACCATAAATTTATTACTAGTATTCCTTATATTCATTTATCATCAGGTAATTTACTTTGGTCTATTGAACTTGAACTCACCCGCCTTCAGTCGTTTTCGCAGTGTACATTCCTTCATCCCATAGCTTCTTGCTAACGCTCTTATGGCTTCACCATCAGCTCGCCTCTTTTTGGCGTCCTCTGATAATTCTGCTGTTAAAGGTTTCCTTTCAGTTTTCCGTTCGCGATTCCTAAAAAGAGTGCCAGCCCACTTAAAACACTGTAAAACTTTTATGGAACAGTTAGGATCTTTGCCCCATACACCAGTGCGGACTTTTGCCCCAAACTTGCTTACTGAGGAAAAGTATTTTTAAATAAATAATAAACCTATATTATAAAATCAATTCAAATTTAAAATCAAATACTTACCTCACCATGATGATATTCAAATTCTTCACATTATCTACCAGCAAGAATAAACATAGATTCACATTTTTTAAAACCACTAAAAATTACATCAATTCCATAGACAACCAACTATTTGTGATTTCTCTTCACACATTCAACCAATCACAATAAAATTACGTCAGGATGTGTACAGTGTTACTAGGTATGCAGCGCCAACAAGAATATTTAAATTCATTGTTTACAAATGATAATAGTACGATAGGACTCTTACCCCAGTGCGTACTTTTGCCCCTCCCTCCTCTACTACCATTAAAATATTATTTGCGTTTACCGATCAGAGACGTTTTTTCACAGAATTTCTATTGAAAAAAGTCAAGGCTCCACCCCTGTTTATTATTATCAGTCCAGTGACTCCGGTATTAATAGCATCCAGTAAAAAATCTCGATACTGTAATCACTTTTAACATGTATTTTAGGCCTCATCTTTTCGTGAGCACCCCATAAATGCCCAGGCTCTCACAGTTTCTTAGTTCGAGGTTCAACTATATCAACGATAATTGATTATGAAGCCCCATTTTTAATGGATTTCGTTTGTAATTGCAGGAAGAATTTACCAGTTCATCAAACAAAATGTCGATCCGAAGTAACCAACATCTCGAATTAATTTCAATGGAAAAATATAAATACTATCATTCGCTTTTTGAATCCGATGACAGTGACTAATCATATTTTGAATAATATACAGGTGATTCGAACATCCAATTAGACATCAAACTTAACGGCCGATCATCTGGCGTACGTTAACTTCATAGGCGACAATTATTGGATTTATAACGAAGCAGCAGGGGAGACTCGTGTACCATGGCACCAAAAATCAATTTTTGTCTCTGGCGCTCGGACCAAAAGTGAACTAGGAAAGTGAAACTCCGGCCTCAGATACTTTGGTCCTTTCTTTAAAAAAGAAATCCTTTTACAGCATCCTCCATTTCATGCCTTGTCACAATTATTCTGATTTTAAAAAACCCCTTTTTTGTCCCATGGAACCTAACTTGACATGTACATAGGAAATGGTGTTAGCACCATGAGACATACGGAAGAACCGAGTGTTTTTATTCGAAACGCGGCGCGGAAATGAACATTTATCTTATTTTACCGGCAAGTATACAGACGAACGTAATTAAAACACTTTTTTGGCTTCGTTCTTACCTCAACCAATAAGAATTCTCATGTACATTTTTTTTTCTTTTAACAAAACCTTGAAATATTAAGGAAAATTGAATATGGTCCTGCTGAAACATCTCAACGACAGTTTAATTGGCAAGAAAATCCAAAATTTTAAGTCAAAGTTAACTACCTTCAAACGCATACTTCTTTTTTCTAATTTTGCTTCCAAACCGAGCTCTGGAATCCACCCTTTCGAGTATTACTTCAGAGACGTCGGGGAGGCTTTTAGGGCTGTCTTAGCCCTCTTCTCTTCTTGCTGAAAAACCGGCCTAGGTCGAAATGTAGCGAGTTGCTACGTGGGCCTGAACCCGGGACCCTCGGATTCCGAGACCAGTGCGCTATCCACTCGAGAACCAGACCCCCTCGGCAACTAGAACCCTCAAACGCATACTTTCCATTTTCGAAAAACAAATATTGATTTCTTTTTTTTAAATGCGATAAGATGAAAAGTTGATTTCGGATTTTCTTACCACTTGGTAGGTAAGTTCCCCATGCCCTACTTCAAAGACAAATGGTGATGGTTTTGTCAAACATGACGTCAGACCCGAAAGTACCATGGTACATTTGACTCGAGGTACACACGTTTCTCCCCAACATTGTACAATATTATTTCTTCTGTATAAACTCTCCGTCGTACCCGTGACATATTGCAGCATGAAAATAGAGTGTTATTTTAACAAAATAAAACATTTTATTAGTATAAAAAAATGTTCACGAAATTCATTATCCTGATTATTGAGAAAAAGAAACGATTCCTTGGGAAAGGTATTCTTTTTACAAGTAAAATTAGTACAAAATGTAATGACGATAAAAGTCTATCGTATTAAAACTCTAAAATAAATGACTAGAAGAAAGGAAAAGCATATAAATGCAGGTAAGTATTTACTTAATTACAAAATACAAATGTACTGGAGTACCTACGTAGAAATACCATTATGTACTTTTAGTAACTGCAGAAAGGCATAGGTATAATATTAATCTAAACCAAGATGTATTGAAGCGAAATTCTAGGAAGAATCATTTGAAAACTGATAACCTTGTGTACAAATGTTGGCAGTAAAATTAAAAAAAAAATTATCAAGTGCCTATTTGAAATTTGCTAATTGCTAATGAGGGAATTTTTTTGATTTCAAAACAAGCACATGATTCGCGATTATTAACTGAATAAGTTCTTTCAGATGATTTCCATACTTCTCTCAATGTTCTAGATGCATTCCCCTGTTTAACAAGTTAAAATAATATAGTCTTTACGCTGAAAATTTGAAAATGAATCTACTATTTGAATGTAAATCTCAGAAAATACATAAACAACAATACTGTTATCACAACTGGGCGAACTTTTCGTATTTTGTGGAGCATAGCCTTCTTTGTAATAACACAACACATTATAGGAATTCAGCTCTTGAGTTCGACTCTCAATAATTTCGGAATTATCAGCTCCTTGAAAAAAATGAGCTTCAGTTGAGCTTAGTTTCCAGGATCAAGAAATGAAACTCTCTTGAATATCAGTCTGTTATTTTTGTGTTGACGGAATCAGCTTTAGAATAATCAGAAGTTCCTCTCATAAACTTTCCAAGTCCTTATTTTGTGAGCTGATTTATTTTATTCTTTCCCCTGGTTATTTCATAATGATACAAAAGATTCTGTCTTTTGTTTTAATCTTTATCCCCGAAGTTTCACATCTGGCATTAGGACACACCAATCAACATTTTATGTTACAACGTGAAGAAAATTTTGTTCGGTGAGATTTTGTAAGGGAGCTTAGTACATGACTGATACCGACTGTATCAGGTAGGGATTAGGGGCTGACACTTAGCTCCTATCTGCCTTTTAAATTTATTGAAGGACAATGTTCATCTATGTAGCTCAAAATAAATTTCACTTGCTTCCATTTCTAACCTCGCCTCTTTCCGGCTACTCAGATACGACTCACTGCATATCTGAATGGTTCAAAACTCGCCTAGAAATAATATATAATGATCAAATGCGTGGGTAATCTAACTGAAGAACAAAACTATTAACAGTTTCATTCAGACATAAAATTCTCGTTATTCGAAGATTCGTTTACTCTGTATATACCTAATAAACTGTCGACCGAAGTTTCCATCGAGTTATTACTCCTTAAAATGGGGATCTTTGAAAACGAGAATGACTTGTGAATTGCATTAAATAGTTAAAGTTATATCAAATAGGTAATAACGTTTGGAAACGCAATTAGGAATTCAAGGATTTCACTTAAAAAACAGTTCAAGCTGGGTACAGGCAGTGTTAGTATAGGAACGCGGTGGTTGCACCCCCAACACCAAGAAAATCTCATAACTTGTTTTTCAACTTGTAACATAGATCAGACATACAAACTTGTTTCTGCTTGTAAGCGTCAAACTCTACATCCTTGTTCCTAAATACTTGCTGCACTCACGTTCACACTTTGAGGGAACACTGGTCCGTACCTTTTCCAACAATTCACTATCAACAACCCATACATCACCCTCACCCTGGTTGTTGACCTTTTGACCTTCCTCCATGCAACTTTGAACTCACAGAATTACCAAAAAAATCTACCCCCCTCAATTTATCGGACACATCGGGGGATTCCGAATTGAGTCCTAAAACGGTATTTTTGCCGGATTGAGTCCCAGGCTTACGGGATTACCAGACATGAAGTTCCGGATTGAGCCCCGGGTCAGCGCGCCCCGTGTTTGGTTCCTTCGTACAGTGCATTAGGCAACATATTACGCTGTAAACAGGTTACAATAACGTTAGAGGAATGAATCATGTAGGTGCGTTTACCTGCAGGTCATCTCCTGCGGTCATCGCACTGACGAAAGTCTGGTCCAGTTAAGAAACATAATTTTTTCACGGCGCTTATAAAGTGTTCTTGAACTCGTCCTTCCCCTCCAACTTCGGAATGCCCATTACCGATGCGTATTACAGGTTGTAAATTATGGTTCTTAACTGGACCAGACTTTAATATCAGTTTCAAATCCCCCCCCCCTTCCTTAAAAAGTGAAGTAACTTACTTCAACAGCCACGTGCTGATATCAATTTTTAATTAGCCTACACGTAGAGAATGGATCTTACAGGTTTCGTTTCTTTCATTGATGTGATTTAATTTGGAATATATGTGAAATTTATTTGAATAGTCTCGTTTTTCTTTCCTGAATGCTAACAAGGGACATCGGTTCGCTAGCAAGGGACTCAATCCGGAAATTTATTTCAGGCAGGCGAGCTAACCCGGGATCCAGTAAGGGTACTGATAACAAATAGCGGCGTGGCTGGGACTCAATCCGGTGACGCCCGACACATCTGCAAGAAATTCTGGACCGCTTTCCTGACCGTATCCTATACTTCGCTGATGGTTCAGCCTACTCCATAGATAGTCTACTACACTTAAAAACATAGCTTCCATCTACACAGCCGAACTTCATGCTATCCTACAGTGCCGATCTTCTCGCTCGAAGACCCACCCACTCCCACCCACTACCTGGTCCTCTCAGATTCACTTTCCTCCTCAAGGTCTATTTCTGATCACCTTTCAACGCACGCTCTCGTCCAACGCATCGACCACATTCTCCATCCCACTTCCTTCACCACCAAGAGCATTACACTCATCTGGATCCTAAGCCATATTGGTATCCCAGGAAATGAGGCAGTTGATCAAGCAGCACAACAAGCAACACAGCTCCCATATATCACTCGTCACCTCTCTATCACAACAGATCTCACTTCCGCCATTCGCCAGACCATTTTGCGTAAGTAGTTCAAAGAGTGGCGATATCAAGCCTCTCAAGCTTACACCTGTCCCCTGGTCAACATCCCAATGTTCCTCCTGCCGCGAGGACGTCATCATCATCTGTCTAAGGACTGGACATACACGCCTTACACATACGCATCTTCTCACTAACCTTTATCCCCTCTACTGCCTACACTGCGAAGATGAAGGCTCTCTCACCGTGAACCACCTCTTCTCATGCCCCTCTCTCACCTGCCTTCGTAACTCTCACCGCGTCCCCCATAGTCGAATTTTGGTCCTCTCCAACTCCTATAAGCATATAAACGACACCCTCACCTGCCTTTCCGTTGCTGGATACCTCTGCAACATACAGATGACCTTTTCCGAGCCCATAGCCCGAGAGTGTAGCTTCGTTGCTCGATAATAATAATAGTTTTAAAAAAAAGTTGACACACTACCCCCTCCTCGCTCCCTCTCCCACCACAAATAAAAACTTCAAGGCTGGCCCGTGAAACACCAGAAACACGACAAGGACGCCATGATCAGGGACGTACCGATAGGGGAGACAGCTCCCCCCCCCCCTCCGAAGGAATTTTTCACTCAGCAGTTGGGAAGATTTACCATTTCAGTCAGGCGAGTTGGGAAAATCTCAACAAGAGGTTTTTTTTGCTTCAATACTTGGGAATTGAGTTGAGAAGTTGGGAAAACCCAACAAGTCAAAAGGTTTTTCTTTTGCACTGATAATGGGGAATTTTGAGTTGGGTCAGGTGGAAAATCCAACAGGTCAAAAGGTGTTTTTTATTTTTTGCTTTGATATTTAGGAATTCTGAGTAGAGTCAGTTGGGACTTTCACAATTTTAACCCCCCCCCCCCCCCCAATGCAAAACTCTTCGGTACGTCCCTGGCCATGATATTACTACATCTACATCCCGATCGTATTATAACTATACGATTTCGACATGTCTGTCTCTTTCGTAACATGGTATATGTAACAGATGGTGACTTTATTGTTATTTTCAATTGTTATGATATATCCATTTCTAACATGTATTCGCCATATTCTTTATTTTTCTGAAGTATACAGTTTTCAATTCGTAACTATAATACTTTAATCGGCCAACTGACTTCATATAATCTCATCAGAAACTGTTAACAATAAA
Source organism: Acanthococcus lagerstroemiae (assembly GCA_031841125.1). Classification (NCBI taxonomy): domain Eukaryota; kingdom Metazoa; phylum Arthropoda; class Insecta; order Hemiptera; family Eriococcidae; genus Acanthococcus; species Acanthococcus lagerstroemiae. Next base: position 4,524,578 of record CM063107.1, read on the forward strand.
ACTCGAGACAAATTGCCTGATACCAACCCAAATAACTCATTCGATCGACATTAAATGCCCAAGAACTAATATAGTGAATGGATTCTGTTCATCGAGGTGGAATAGAACATAAAGTGACTACACGTATCCGAGGACTAGGCAGGATTTAATTTTTGAATATTTACCCGATCCGCAGAAACGTAAAGACACTATAAATATGAAAGGAATGAAAGATATATTATGTTACACCATACAGGTAGTTCCAACTATCAGCATAAAGCCAAAGCAAAGAACCGCATATTGTATATCTTCCACTTCAACCGCCATTAATTGAAGAGAATGACGTCACCAAAAAATCTCACATTTGATCAGAGTGGAGCTCTCCTCTCCATAAATGGTTAGGGCACAGGGACGAAAGCAGAACTTTATTTTGGTGGGGGCTGGAACTAAGAAAAAAATTTAGGCAGGGGGTGAAAACTCGATCTGGTACCTGCCTGATTTGGTACCTACTTATTTTTATGAATTGATTTTTTTTAAATTTCGAATTTTGGGAGGGGCTATAGCCCTGTAGCCCTCTCCTTGGTTGCGCCCTCGTTAGGGCAGTTCGTAAGATTCCACCATAACAGACATCCCCTCGATTAATAACCTAACATTTCTGGATGCGGCTGATAACAATTAATGAATATATTATAAACGTGATCATGATTTTTCAAGACTTCATTAAAATTCTAACAGCAATATGTTAGATTCTTCAAAATTCTGCAGGGTGTGCCAAAAGTTATAGTTCACAATGTGAATGAACTTTCCTTAGAACATGTGACCTAACTTTTGGCTGACCCTATATTATCCCTCCCTTCCTTCGCAGAATGATATAAGGCAGTGACACATGACGTCACTAGAACGCTCATTATCGATATTGGAGGAAAGAACCAAAATAAAATACATGTAGCCTAATGGGAAGTTACTGAATTTGTCCATTTATGTCAAAATTTCTAGAAAGTAAGAGGAATTACGTGAAAAATGATAGGAATGAAATTTGTAGGAAACGGTATTTACATTTCTATAAAGCAACTTCCGTATAATTTCGAACATTCTCTCGCGAATTATTATAATTTGAAAATTGAGTATACTAGTAAGTAGCTCAACATTTTGAATTATGTATTTCGGATTTACGTTATTTCTAACTGAATTTAGTAATAATAGTCAACTTTTCACCACCGATTGCCAAAATCTCGGTTTAACTTGAAAAAAGTGCAAAAATTATTCAGTCATTTTTATCAATTTTATCAAACTTGGGGGCAAAATATGTAAACAAAGCGAGAGTGCCATTTCCCTGTAGTGCTTCCTCCCGAATGCAATATAAGGTTACAGCCGTTTAAACAAGTTTCGAGATAGTATTCAAGATTATTGAAAAACCGCGATGACGCCGACTTCACGTGCCATGAAAAGGCAATTCTTGTTGAAAAATAAGACGCCTAAATTTCCAAATCCAAAGGTCATTGAAAGCCAAAATGCAATAACAGTGTTTACCTACACTATCGACGCTTGTAAGTATTATACAACGACAACCATGAACAGACTGGCGCCTGAGATAAAAATAAAAATATTTACGAAAAATACATAAGTACCAGGCCTCTAATTTTGAATCATTTTTTGATCACTATTCTCGTCGATTATTAACTTTGAGGACGAGTCATAACGTCAGGCTTTACGTATAATAAAATTTACGCGTATTGAATTTTTATTACCTAATTAAAGAATATTCCCCGTTAATGCATCTCTCTGTCATTGCCATCAACTGATAAGACACGTTGCCGAAGATCAGATCAGCTCAGAATAAGAAAGCTTAAATTATAATAGGCACCTATACATCTGAACTTTTCTATATCGACTTCGATATTATATCTTTAAATTAGACTTTTTCTGTGAAATTCAATTTTACCGCGTGAACTTTCATCCTTGAATTTAATACATCGTCTGTGTTCGAGTTTAATAATACAGCGAAGCCTGAATAAGGGTTACAAAATCCCATTATCCCTGCGCATGTAGGACGAGATTTATAATATATAGTACGTATTTCCAACATGAATAGCAATAGCAACTCATTTTTCAAAAACTAATAATTTTCTCCTGCATCAGAAGAGAAGGAACAGAAAATAAGGAAGGGATTCGCAAAAAATTTGGAAGATCACGCGAATATTACACCGCTAGTTCTTGCAATATATTTTAAACCTGCACGTTAGCAGAAAAATAATATTTTGCAAGACTGATGCATCTAACTCTACACAAGGACATTCAGTTTGAAATCTGCTTACAGAAAAGACCCTAACCGCTCAATATCTTTCTTTTTTCGTGATTTCAGACTTTCCTTTTCGTGCTAAAAAATCACATCCTTTGGATTTTCATAAAAACTGAATAATTTCTATTTGATATACAGAGTCAATCAACCCACCATCCCCCTCTCACACGCCGATGAAAAAACTCCCCCAGGATCAGAGAAAGGTAAGATAGCCACAGACAAACAGAAATATGAAAACAGAAGTAAATAACCGATAGGAAGCTACAGAGGCGCAGTAAAATGACTGGATAAGGAAGCAAATCTATGTCGCCAACCTTCCTCAAAATTCTGAAGATTTCAGGAAATGCTGGAAAATGTCTTCTACTCTGTTTCTTCAGCTATTAAAATGTAACATTTCCCGAGTTTTCAGTCAAATTTCGGCGACTTTCACACTATTATTTTTCTGTCAATTCTTTTGAATTTGTTTACGTTAACGTTTGAATTTCAAATTTTCAGAATTAATGACCAGCCCCCTAATTTTCAACTATTTTCAAATCTCGAATAACGATAGCACTCTTGAGTTTTCGTGGTCCGGCTAGACAATGTTTGGTGAAGCGTATGGCGATGCGTGCATGCCAAATTGGTTCCCCATACACCGCACTACTGGCCCCGGAAACTACGCTTTCGAGTATCGCGTCGGTGACCAGAGCCGGGTGACCAAGACTGACAGCCGATGTCCCCAAATATTTACTCATCACTCCACACTGAATACCTGGCATCTCTCCCTTCCTTTTCCGACAGAGAAACTGAAAATTCAGGATCTGAAAGGCAAGCCTGAGCGTCATCGAGGAGAGAGGAGCAAAAATACTATATACTGCTCGCTCTACGATTTATTAAAAAGTACCTGCGTTAATTACTAAAGAAGTGGTGTTTTTTTTTCCTGGAAGAGTGTATTGACCTTAACTGGAAGAAAGATAGACGGGGCCTACAAGGAAGGTATTTCCGTATACAAAACGATGGGAAATATTCAACGGATATTAAAAAGTAGGTAAACAATACGTATTTCGGAAGCCTAGCTTTCTTCTTCTACGTATCTCTTATGGCTTTCTCAAATGACTGCGAATTTCTTCTCTAAATCGGCTTTTTCATAAAACTGTTTCATATGATTACATTTAAATCTTCATAGGTACTGTTGATGTCCCCCCCCCCCCTCATCCAGAAAAAAAAGAAGGAACTAACATTTCGGTGTTCAGAACAAAAAATAATCGGTGAGCATTTAATTATCGAATTGCTTCATGGACATAGTAATCGGGGTAGGGGCAGCTGTTCCCTCCAGGATCACGTTTAACTAGGGCTCTATAGTTTCACCTGGGTATACTAAGCCGCCATTTTGGTTCATACTGCGCCCGTGGATGCCGAATCCGACTATGCGGAGCGTAACGCGTAGTCAATTCGGCATCGACGGGCGCAGTATGAACCAAAATGGTGGCTTGGTACACCCAGGTGAAACTATAGAGCCCTAGTTTAGCAAAAAAAATAAGCGTGACAGTTTTGTCAGAAGTCGACCAGTAGTTGGCAAAATGCCAAGTGCTGGCTTTTTTGCTTGTTCATTTAAAAAATTGTCGTAAGTCTATATAGTTTGGTCTCCAAACATTTTGTTGTAGCTACACTTATGATTTGCTTTAGTTAAATTAGACCGAACAAGTCGCTAAAAGAATCTGAAACAGGATTTCATTTTGATTCAGCGTCTTTCAACCCTGTTATCTTGAGAAGTTACGAAGTAAATTTCTACCATAAAATTAATTTCGCGCTAATTAAGGCACTCCTAACATTTTTCGGTTGAGCAATACTTTCTCAAATTCCTTATTAAAAAAGTTAAGCCCCCGAGTTTCTATCCTCGCGAGGAATACATCACAATTGTTCATAATAAGCTCATATACGGGTGAAGATACTCCCAGCACCTACTACTCAAAATTTCGTAATTTTTTGTTCACTATTGGACACGCTGCAACTCTCGTAATTGTTGTCTTCGTTGTGAACGGTAACATCGGCGCACTTTTTTCTCACTTGGATGTCTTCTTGAAGGGTAGAAGTGGAATTACGCGGATCGTCGTAATATCCCACATTTAGCTCGCCGCGTTTGACGGCCCCATCCAGCTTTACACTGTCATATAGCGCCTGCGTCGAGCGATAATTCATATCCACCAAATTCGAAACATTAGAGGGTATAGCGCTGGTTATTTGGTCGCGGACGATACCAGTCACGATTAAATAGGTTCGCGGTATCAACACACAAATAACCACCGCCGAGGCCGTTCCCGTTAGTCCGGCAGCTATACAGAATTCTTTCATTTCTGCGGAAACTACGAAGAAACTAAAACTCCACGTGATCCAGATTAAAACGAAACATCCCGATAAAACTGTGAAACAAAGCCCCTCTCGATAGTTGCGTCGACTTTGCGTCACGAACGGGACCACGGCGGTGATTAAAACGAGCAAAAATGCGTCGTACAGCAAATACGCCAGAAAGTAATTATTGGCGAACTTGGAGCAATAATCGACGTCCGACAGAATCCATCCGAAAATCCAGAATTCCAAAATCAAGCCAAGCTGAACGGCGAACATGAAAAAACACAAGAAACTCTGCAAGTAGCCGTTGATATGACTCATAAAACTTCCGTTGTAATCGCAAGTCAGGATCATGAGTATTCGAGACAGAATAACCGAGAAAATGAAGCAGTAACTGATGCTTGTGCCGAATAACCTCAACACGCAGATCGTTTTACTGTTGGAGCCACTCTGCACGCAGAAAGGAAACACGGCCAAATATGCAAGCACGGTGGCCATGATCAGCAGAAATGTGAAGCACGGATTGCCTTCCAGTATGTCTTGCTTGCATACCCTCGTCAAAATGAAGGCGAATACGCAAACGCAAGAGATGACGCCAATGGTGCAGATTGTCAGGACCGAAGAAACCCAGCCGCTTGATTTGAAAGCCAAAGGGATGTCGTCGAAAAACTCCATCAGTTTGACGCTCATATCCTTCAACTCGACGAAGTTTGAGCAGTTCTTGCAGCTGTCTGAATCCGAGTCACAGTCGGTCGCTTCCTTTGGGAATACCGGATTGGCGAACTCTATGTGCACGTCGTTTTCAGCGATTCTTATTTCACCGTAATTATCCATCACGTTAAAATGACTTTTCAAGATCAAGTAATGCAGTATGCTTCGATTTTCGATTCCGAATATTTCCGGCAGCGAGGGTGTGTAGTCCTCGTTACCGATTATAACTTCATCTGATTTCTGAAATTTTGTCAGATTCGAACACAGTGAGTAGACGGAATCGCATTCGCATTCTTTTTCTAGCTTGTGCTTCAGATGGTCGATTACGGATATAATGGCTGAAGCGGTGCGAATGAAATCCATAGTGACGTTGGAGTAGCGCAAGTTTTCTTGAATCGTGGTGACAATGGTCTGAAAATCATCTTCGACCGCGATTGCGAATTCAGGCCATATGTTCGACGAAATAATAATATAAGCTTCGTGTAGTAGAAGATGTTCTGAAATTGTAAACAAAAGAAATTGAAATTTTATCATCTATAGATGCAGCAAAAGCTAAGAACTATCCTATAGTTTTCTCAAAGAGCTTGCTCTTCGCCATCAAACTCTGTCAGTCTCAGTATAGATTGCAGGAGAGTAAAGGTTACCATCGTATTATGCGAAAATTAATTCAGCAGTCCAAACAAGATTTTACAAGGTTTTAGTCAGGGAATATTATATCTAGACTTTTTTTATTTCCCAGAAAATCGGATTTGCACAATTTTCTCGCATCTGCCCCAAAACTGTCGTAAATAAAAAGTTCAAATCCTAGTACAGGACACAGTCGATGACGTTCGTCATTAAGAAAATTCATTTGCAACCACAACACAACGACTGCCTATTTTGACTTATTTCGATGAACTACTAATCTCTAGGGCAGAGCGTATATGAAGGATAAAGAATCAAAACTCACATTTGCCATTTTACTGCAAGTGCACAGATAGGCAAAATACTATACACGGGTGCAGGAATATCTATGCTGCGCCTGTGAATGTGGAATATGTTATACATATTGCACATTCACAGACGCAGCAAAGATATTCTTGCACCCGTGTATAGTATTTTGCCTATTTGCGCCTTTGAAGTAAAATGGCAAATGCGAGATCTGATTCTTTACGCTTCATATATATCGAGAAGCGACCACCTCGACATCTTTTTACCCATTTCTTTCTCCGCGTTTGTCTTGTTTTCTTAAATTTATCTTTTTAAACTCCGTTTTTAAGCCCCGATTTTTCCGACCGAACGCTCCGGAGTGTTTATCACGTTCCGATGATTTACTTCACGTATATCCAACTCTGTGCATCAAGATTCTTGCAGGCTTGTTTACAACTCTTCTAGACCCCTACAGAATTGCGTAAGACTCATAAGGAGATTTTTCGATTTGTTGAAGACTACCATTGCGCTTGAAGACCAGTTCAACACTGTTCTAGGCACGCTTTATAAATACTCTTTCAGACTCTTCCGGGCTTTTTGAAGGTTTTCTAAAATTTTGTCAAACTTGTTTCAGCAGGATGTCCACTGAGCTGAAGAATGAATAAATGTGACTTTTTCGTGACCTTATTTACAATTTTTATTCATGCACAAGCGAGGAAAGAGTATCCGCCAGGGCCGGTGCGAAGATACTTTCATGGGAGGGGATGAAGGAGGAATTTAAAAACGCAAATATTAGCGCACAATTAAACACAATCAAAATGAAATTTGTGATTTTCAATCTTTTGCCACAGCGTCTACCGCGCAGATAATTGTGTTTCACGAGAAAATTACGATTTCGCACTTGTGTCTACAGTGCGCTACCTGAATAAGAGTTTCATTTTTTTTCTTTTTTCTTTTTCAGAGTGGTTAAAAAAGAGGGGGATAATGAAATTCTTTTGAAATTGTCAACATTAACTCTGCTCCTTTTATTTATAAATATTCACTCTCATTATAGTTCAAGCAGTTTGATATCAGTTAAAAGTTTGTTTCTGAGAAGGCAGTAGGCTTATGTGTCAAGCATCAAGACATGAGGAGGTGAGAGAAGAAATTATTTCAGTAGGTACTTATAGCGAAGTAATAAAAGTGTGACAAGAATGAAATTATTCAAATTTCCGCTAATGACGCATGGGGGAAAAGAAGAAGAAAAGAACGACTTTTACATGACTGTGCAATATTTTAGGGGGAAAAATGACTTTTACATGACTGTGTAACATTTTAGGGGAAAAAAATTTTTTTTTCATGACTTTCATGACATGTAGACACGCGTAAGTTCTCAAAACACGTCCATATTTGTACATTTAAGATTCGTTCAGTTTTTTCTTGTTTTTATTTTTTAGAATTCATTGATATACATATTAGAAATGGCGAATTCAATATTGAGCAGCAAGCAGACATTTACTGACGGGGTCCCAGTCTGAAAAAATACCTCAGGGCCTCCCCCGGGCTACTGGAAGGCTTAAGTTCAGACGGTTCGGTACTGTTGGCCTATTTTCTTTTGAGAATGAATGGAAGATACCTACCAGAATTCTGCAACTTTTTTGCGAACAAAGGGCCTCTAATAAAATCGTCTGACCTTATAGGAGCCCCCGTCTAAATCGTGCGACCTTTAATTTTGCACATCATCGCAAAATCGACTGACGTTTAATCTTTCTTTTACAATCCCAACCACAGCACTGCGTTTTTTCCGCACGTATCCCAGACTTTTACGGGTGGCGGGAATTCTTGAAATCGGTGCGACCTTTCTCTTCAACTTTATTGGCTAGTCTTTTAATATATTCACCGACTGGGCTTTTTACTTCAAGTCTGCCACTTTTAATTAGTTTTAATACTCATCAAATGCTATGCAAGTCTCTTTCCAGCTTGTTTTTGATTCTCTGAAACTCTTCCAAACTTTTGTTTAAGACTTCAATGACTTTTAAACACTAGATAATTTATGACTTATGAAGACATTTTTTAATATGTCGAGGACTCACTAAGAATCATTACGACTCAATTATAACTGTTCAATACTCTTTGAGGTTCTTCCAGGCTGCTTTTGGAGATTCCATTCAAGACATTCTTGGATGATTCTTTTAAAGCTAATTAAGACTTTTCAATACCCGTGCATAATTGTTTATCTTCTCAACTTATTAAAGTCTCTTTCAAATTTTTACTAAAAACTTTTTATAACCTTTATAGAGCTTTTAATATTGACAGACTTTTGATATCTACTTCTAGAAGTGAAAAATAAAAATTTGTGATTTTTTGCGATTTCGAACTTTTTTTTCTTCGTGACCTCCAGAAAACACCCGTGGTCACATTTTGTAAATTTTTGGGTTTTCGTAACAATTTTACAAAATTACGCGACTTTTACGTAAAAATTCACGACTTTTTTATTTTGTAACCAATAGCCCTGCAATTAAATACTGATGTGTTTTAATTTCTCATCTTAAACTGTGCTTTCTAAAATCTCAAATATTTTCGTGCACGTTTAGGTTTTAAAATGTAATTTATTTTCATTTCAAACAAAGGAAATACCTGTGACGGATGATAAATCCACGTTATTATCCAATATGACGATGATGAAAGTAGACATACAGTCCATTTCTAATTTCAACAAAGGACTTAGTTCCGCTGATGTAACTGCGATAATGATTACTAGATCATTTCCGGGACATGACCTATGGAAATAAGTTTATTGATTAATATAGGTTTATTTTTCTTGAAACACTAATAAGATGAACCGAGCAGTAGTATACGATGATAATCAATACCTACAGAAGTACGTTTGGAGGTAGAATTAATTTAATTCCACGAGCAAAATTAAACATGAAATATACATTTGTGATGTCAAAATTTTTGATTTTGTTTCCTCGTCATTTATATTATTGATCCAATGATAAGATACCGTAATGCGAAGCTAAAAATTTTACGAAAGGTCACAGTGAGTGCGTTCAGGGTTATAGAGAAAAAATCCGGACCAAGCGGGGATGTGAGAACAGAAAATAAGTCTACCATTTTCTTTCGGGCTCTTCTCGTAAATTAGAATAATTGTGCGCTTGAAGTCCCAGAAAAAAGATCAGACAACGTCCAAATGATCAGGGGATGAAAAATTTGGGCCCTCCGGAAAGGGTGGACCTGGGGAATTACCTCCATTCTCCTACTACTCACCAGGCCTGAGTGCATTATAAATTATACAGGAAAAACAAAAAACTGTCTGTAAATCTGAATTTTGATTTTTCTTCCGATTTTTGACAAAAGCTAGCCTCAATTTCAATGAATACGACATGGAAATTTCATTTTCATAACTGAAATATTCGTTAAAATATAAGCTGAAAAAACTTTGAAAAACGCGCTTTGGAATCATTGAAATAGGTACCCATACCTACATAGCAAATATTGCGACAAAATAGAACAAAAATTAGAACAAAAAATACACGTAATGCGTTTTGGAAAGGCATTCCCCGTTTTAAACATACCTAGTCACAAAGTCTCTTTTGTAAAGTTTTCACTTTTTGAGTTACCTACTACATTTTGTCATTACAATCACATGGCAACTTCTTTCTGAGGAGTGGGTACAGTAACGACACAACAATATTTTTTATTATTAATTACCCATTGTACTGATCAAAAGTGTAGCTCTTTTTCACGCAGATATTTTCTGACACAGTCAATGAGTTGAATTGTTGAATCAGGTTCGAATTTGGAAATATGGCGACATCGATACTGCTGTACTTCAGTTCCATTAATAACTGCACGGAGATTTTCATCAATGTATCCAATTTCGGAGCGTAATTTAATGAGTATACAGGGATATCGAAGATGGTTGAAAAATTATTAATAGTTTCGGCGACGTATTTCGAACTGAAAATACCTGTAACAAAAATATATTATACATACAGAGCGCTTAGGAGACCTGGAAGAGAGATCACGGCCATTACGGATCTTGGGTTGGGCTCTAAACACAAAGTTTTCCCGTTGGCGGATGCAAGATCACTGACATCATATATAGGTATGTACAAAAGCTGGAGAGAGATTTTGACTTGTGTCTAGCCTCAGACATGTTAAAATTGGTTAGGTTTGTTTGGTTCGTTTGTGACTCTTGAATTCCTCCCTTACCGACGACTTGGTTAATACCGCCCTGTTTCGAGAATAAAGAGCTTTTACAGGTTCAAAAATACATTCGCTTTTCACTCGCAAGTACCATTTTCCATTTTCGTCAGTCGTTCGTTCATTTCTTTACTTCTGTAAAATTTTAGTCACGTAACAAGACCATGGGACTATCTATAGACATTAGTTTCAATTACCTACCTACTATCGCTCTTAAATAGTCTGTAGACTTACCTAAATTATACGTTGCACTGCAGTTTGTATCCGCTAGTGAAGAGATGAACGATTTTTGAGCAGTTTGTCTGATGGCACACGTATCGAACAACGACATACCTAAAATCACATACACATTAAAATTAACAAAGGGCTTCAATCCTGTCACTCATATTCGAAGTAGCAGCAGTGCTGAGTATTTTCAAACCTTACCGATCGTAAGTCCCGGAATGTAATCAATATTATTCAACGTTTTAATGGTAACGGCTATATTGTACATTTGTTGAAGAATTATCGGATTCGGCACCGAGCAATTTTCATCTCGATGGGCGTTAAATAAACCTACAACAAATATGTATAAGATGCGAATTGAACAAACGACAGAAATATGAATTGACATACCACATTATTACGTCGAAAACTGTAAAGAACAGAACTTACCCACGATGTGAACATCTCCGGGGGTTGAATAGTATTTATCGTACCCATAGTCGCAATCAGAAGCCTGTAGGTATATGAATTCCAACTGCACACAGAACAGTATGCAGACCAGATTCATTTTTGATCTGCGAACTGAACGCGAATAATCGATAAAATTGAAAATTTATGCTGAAATAAATGGAATGGTACCAGTACCAGTTACGTACGGTATTTGGTACTTTTTTTTTTCTTTTTGTAAATAAAATATCCATTCCCAACACGCACATTTATTTTTGATGTTTTAAAGAAAAGCTGCAAGATTGGAAACGTATCGATAGGTAGATACTTTTAAGGTCTTACTCTAGATCTTGACAAACGGTCGTCAGTAACCTCGAAAATATAAAAGCAAATAAAAAATTATTTCGAGTAAAAAAGCAACTTCCAAAAGCCGCGATGATTCAGTTTCGTGACACCAGCACAAATTTTCCTACGCTGAGTCGCTCGTTTTAATTAATTATAAGAATAATCGATATCAGAAAAAAAAAGTAGGTATATTTCGAAAATTAAATTATTACTCACGTATTTAAGGAATGCATTCGAAAAATTATCCGAAAGTAATTGGTGTCACGTTGCCATAGACGGGTATATCGAAGCCTTACAGCGGAATTGAGCGAACTAACGTGACAGGGGACCCGAAGAAAAAAAAGGGTAGCTTTAAACTCATTATTAGACACTCACCCCGCCATAACACGCCGTTAGACTAAAGAACTAAGCAACCTAGAAACATAACAAAAGCAGGTGATATTAAAACAACAATGACTAGTGACAATCATCGTAACCCTTTGCTAACTAGTCAGTGGTTCTTAAATACACGTGACATTTTCACAATACTACCCACACTAAAATAAAAGAATAATTAGAAAATAGTTTTCAAACCTATAAGGGTGGTGCTTCTATATACTTTTAAAATCGATAAAGTTCGAATCAAACGTCATGCATAATTTTATTCATTCTCGATGGATCAACGGATGAACGATATAATGATTTAACGATTGTATTTTTGGGTAAACCTCATCATAGGTAGAAGAGAAAATTGAAACTAATTATGAATTTAAATACGAGTATGAAAAATTTTACTAGTTTAAAAACTATTTTCGAAAAAAAAAGAGAAAAATTAAGGCTGTACGGAAAAGTCTATTTATTTTGATTAAAAAATCTAACAATATTACCCGTCGTGAATACACAGGGGGAGTAACGGGGGGGGGGAGAATTGTCCTTTTCAGAAAGAAAAATTTTAGAAAAAATGTTTCAAAAATCAGGTAATTGATGAGAAATACTTACAAAATCTTGCCTACCAACTACAGGAGTTTCGAAAAGTATATCAAAGAATCGTCAACAAGTATGGAAAAGAGTCTTAGTAGTCTAAAGCGAGTCTTTTAAAGAATTTCGTCGGCACATCAAAGAACTAAGAAGAATCTTGAACAAGTTTTGAGAGTCTTAACCGAATCTTGAAAAAGTCTTCCAGAGTCCGAATTAAATCTGAATAAGTCCCAAATGAAGTAATCGAGTCATGAACTACTCCAGCGAGCTCTTCAAACAAGCTTAGAAGAACCTTGAGCTCTCAAGTGAGTCTAAGGATACCAGTGGCGTATCCATGGATAAAATTGAGGGAGGGGGGGGTCAAAACTGAAAAAAATTAATTAATATGGACGACAGGGCAGAGTGGTAGAAGCGGGGAAGGAGCGCAAGCTTATTCGTACGTTAAAAAAATTGAAGTTGCCAAGGGGGAGGGGAGTCCAGACTCCTTGACCCCCCCCCCCTCAAATACGCCACTGAAAGATACCATGAAATGAAAGTGGGAAGGTATCTTGAGAAGTCTTAATCAAGTCATAAAGAGTTTTAATATCGTTACGAAGAGTCATGAAAAGTCTTAAAGGAAATTCAAAAAATTAGCGCATCTTAAACAAAAGCCCTACTAAGTCTTGAGTAAGTCAGGAGTAATATTAAGGGTCTGAAATACGAATTCGGAAGTTTTAATTCATTTTACCGAGTCTCAAAAAGTTTTTAACCAGAATGGAAGAGTTTTAATACGTCTTGAAAATATCTTAAAAAGCCATAGTCAAACCTAGAAATGACGAGTTATACAAAGTGTAAACAAATTCTGAACAATTTTAGGAAGTCTTCAACAAGTCAAGGAGAATCTACAAGTTTCTCTAATGACGATTGATAAGTTTTAGCTAGTCTTAAAGACCGCTCGCATTTCATCCTCTCATTCTCCAGGGGAAATAACTGAATTATCTTCAAGAATTGTTGCTCGGTCGAAAATCGCAGATATATTTTGGAAGGTATTTTCATTTCCAACATCAATAAGAATATATTCAAAACTCTATCAGTATTTCGGATTCATCATTCATCTACTGATTCAATTACAATCTTGTGAGCATAAAAATGATAGAAATCACATGCCCATATAGGCGGAAGGGAGCTTAGTCCTCCAAATTCATTAAAATTCTCTCTAACCCCCCTCCTCTCAAGAAAGAAGAATGAAAAATGAAAAATTATACGAGCGAACATTTTAGACATTATTCTGATACTTATCCTATGAACCCGCTCCTTCCCGGAGAACTTTTTGCGTTCATAGTTAAAATACTCTGGGGACATTCAATTCTTACACATTTTCACTTTCACTTCCCAGGAAGGTTCTTTCCGAATCCACCACTATAGCCAGTACACCATTATTTTTCTCTCCACTTGCTCATTTGAAACTAAGAAAATTCAAAAACTACCATCTATGGACACACCAACTCGTGACTGACGGTAATCATACTGACTGATGATCGTGTAACATAACAAATGCCCTCAAACGTGAAGTTAGATAAAAACAGAATTGTGACCCAGGAGGCAGCAGGTCATTAGACTCATTTCGACACACTCTCACAAAATCGACTCCAAATGACAATTCCCTCCAAACAAAAGAAGTATTTATACTAAATAAATACTAAGGGAGTCGTATAATTTCTGCACTCTGATCCTTCATTTGTACATCTGCATTAGAATTGTTGACTTGAGTCAATTACCATACGACTTTATTTTCAAGGTTTATCTGTGGCTAAAAGAATATCCGAATATTCGAAATTTCACAGAATTTTGGAAAGAAGTACCTATTCCGAATACCAAGGGCGCATCTGGATTTTGTGGAGCAATGAATTTTTTTTTTCTTTGCGTGAAAGAATGGCACAGAATTGCCCTCCACCCATGAAACAAATTCTGCTAGCGCCAACCTTCGTCGATGCTCCGTGCTTTACTAAGCCCGTCTGAACGGGTGGTTTCCTTTCTGCCTTGCCATGTCCACTTGTCCACACCCGCTTGCCCGCTATCAACTCTTCTTGCATGGTTAACTAACAGAGTAGTTAATTTCAGGAACATACCAAAGAAGTAAGGTTTTGTTGTCAGATACCCTAGAAGGCAAAAAATTGCATCTTCTCCAGATGTTTTAACCCAAATCAAAATGATGTCACTCGCCAACAGGCTCATTTTCATGACTTTTCCTTAGGTACACTCAGTCTTCACATAAACACTATAATACACCCTTGGTTGATGGTCTGGTAGGTTATTTTTCCGTCTGCCTGCCTATCTCAGGCTAGTTGATAACGACTGAGTCTTGAGTGAACAGATTTACCTCCGCAATTTTTCTGAGTTTTGAAGGCAGTTAATCCATGCAATTTTTTTCCCGTCGCAAAAGGGAAGGTGGAGGCAGCGATGCAGTCTTCAACTCATAAAAATTAAGAAAGCCGAAAATCTGAATCATCAGGCTTGAGATGCTTCCAAAAATCTGGCCAGCCAGTATCCCTCTCTTCCACCTCCACTAAAAAAAAAGGAACGCCAACTGGTTCGCCTATGTGAAGCTGATCAGAAACTCACTGTAGCATACAACGCGCGCCTCACAAGATAGGTTACTCCAGCCTTAGTCTGAAAAGAACCAAAATGTAATAAGTTTCCAGCTAACCCGAAAGCCAATTTTAGGAAAATTTAATTTCACTATTGGCTGAGAACGTTCATTTCACAGTTTTTCCATTACTGAAAACAAGCTGGACTCGCACTCGCTGCAGTTTTCCTTGTTATTTCAGTAATTTCAGCTACTCCCTGTTCACAGAAAAAGAAATTCGTATGAGCCCAATTCTTACACTCACTCGAAATGAATATAAAAAATAAATCAAATTTAAAAATCACGTGTATTATTCAAACGTTTCACATTTATCACTTAAATTACGAACACTGATGTAGATCAAATACTAATAATGATGATAACGAAGCAGGGCTTACTTTTGACTATGGCCCTAAAATTAACTGAGAAACGTTTCAGAAAAGTTGAACAGGTGAAAATAATTTTACATTGAGAAAACATGTTATAGGAGGATCATAGGCATTGAAAATAGCAGTTATAAAATCTCTGCATAACATAATCCGGTTAAATTCGAGCAAAAAAAGCCAAAACTGAACAAAATTTCTGCGAAACATTTTTTTCTTGATTTTTATTCAGAATGTACCTCTAAATGAGGGAGGGGTCTCCAACTGTCGGGCGTCTGCGTCTCGTCCAGTTGTGCGCGAAGTCTTCTAATCTAGATTTTTGAATTTTACTCGAAGAATAAACATCTTAAGCTTATGACACACGAGCAGTATTTTACTGCTTACTGCAGCAGTAAATTACTGCAGCAGTTTTTTACTGCAATTTTTCGAACTGGCACACGAGCGGTATTTTACCGCTTGTTGCATTAAAATACTGCGAGTTTTTCATTTTTCTGAACAGTTGTGGTTGTGATCATGATGAACGAGCACGATGTATTAATTTTTGGACTTATGTGCCTTCATTTCTCTGAACAGTTGTGGTTGTGATCATGATGAACAAGCACGATGTATTAATTTTTGGACTTATGTGTGCCTTCATTTCTCTGAACAGTTGTGGTTGTGATCATGATGAACGAGCACGATGTATTAATTTTTGGACTTATGTGCCATCAGTATTTGAAGTCAAAAAAAGAGAAAAAAAGAAAAAATAGAAAATTCTGGGTTCACTCATTAATTTCCTGTAGGCAAAGTATGGGGCATGTTTACCTAAACCACCAAAAATTAACAGAGTACCCCGAAAAATTTTTCAATTATTATCGAATGTCGCAAAAATCATTTGATGAACTTTTGTTTAAATTGTGCCCGGCGCAACCAAACCACATCAACGCAACAAAACGACAACAAGCAAGGGCCCAAAATGTCGCGAAACACGCGGTATTGTACTGCTCGTGTGTCTACTCCGATATATGATAAGGTATTTCAACCGGCGACATATTGCCGCAATATCAAAGTCGACAGTAAGTTTTGATACTGCCAATATTTACTGTGCAGTATTCTACTGCTGTTTTTTCGTATGACCATTCTCATTAGTGTTCATGCTCCTTATACTGCGGCAGTAATTTACTGCCGCAGTAAGCAGTAAATTACTGCTCGTGTGTCATAAGCCTAAATCTAGATTTTTGAATTTTACTCAAAGAATAAACATCTTAGAGTAAAAACAGCTCAACGATGAATATGATCTTCAAAATTCCCAACCAAATAATACTACATAGGTAGCGTAAGTTCGCTTCAATCCTAGTAGTAGAGCACCAACCTTGGGTTTATCATTTGCCGATCTAGCCCCCATTTTGCCATAGAGATCAAGGAATAAAAGGTCAGATACTTTCACATTCCATAGATTAAAATTAATAAAACGCAATGTGGCGTATCATTCACCAACTAGAGATAAAAGTGAACGTCGATCAGTCGAGAGACACGTAGAGTCCTATTTTTATACTGTAATCAGGAACATCAATCTAAGTAATTCTACCCCGAGTGCAGACACTATTCTTTTACAACCTGATGGAACAACTGAAGAATTTCCTTGTGCAACCTGATAGAGTAACTTTAAAGTTTGCCGGATTTCAAATTTCCGGAAATTGTTGACAGTGCCAACTGATACAAATGACTCGAGTCTTAACGAAAACTACGTTTCACACTTTGGAACGTCGGGAACCGCGGCCGGCCTATAAGAAAAAAGAATTATATTAATCACCACGAAATGTACAGGTACTAGAATAAAGGAAGTAATCAAGTCTGAAGAAAGCAGCATCAAGTTAAGATGCTGTCTGAGGATGCAGAGGAACAAAGCGAGTATCGGATAGAAAAGTATTTTTCCACACGTGGGAGACGATTCGAGTGCAGCAGCGAATAAGTGTGTTAATAGGTGCACCAACTGATTCGCAATGCTTACCTTCGTCTTCGTTTTTTTCTTTTTATCAATTGGTTTATTCTTCAAACTCGGGATAGGTGTTTTCTTAATATTCTTAGGACGTTTTTGAAAGTCGTTAGATAAACTAGCTGGTATTGAGAATGAACTGTCTTGATTTCCATACTTACTGCAAATTTCATCCATAAAGAAGGCGTTCGATGAAAATTAAAGAATCAATAAGACAAAAACAGAAGAACATTAACTAAAGAAACTGGATCAGGAAAATTAGGCCAAAAAAAACTCTAAAAAGCATAAAATGCGGCAAAGATGAAATCTGGCATGACTGCTGGTTGGGTACCCCGAATTATTTTTTCAAGACCCCCATGAATTCCGCTCCTGTATCTCCCAAGGAAGCAAAACATAGAGTAAATTTAGATTATTGTGCTGCAATGTGCGAACGATATACATACTATGAGAAAATGTTTCAGAAGAAAAATATTCCTCACATGATATGGACGCTGTTCAACAAAAGGGAACCAACTAACATTTGTAAACAAAATGAGTTATTAGTATCGTTGGAAAGAGTGTAAAACGTAGAATTTTTCAAAATTAGGCCCCCGATTCCAAAACGTGTACTCACGTTGAAAAAAGCTTATCAGTTATCAGTAACCGCAATGCCATATAGTTTCTACCAGGCTCTTGAACTTTTGCTGAACAGCGTCCATATTCAATAGAAAAAATCTTAAAACAATTTTTTAGTAACTGTCTTCAAAACATCATTAGTGGGGTTAAAATAGCTCTATACATTACATACAACACATTAACACACACACCTTATGAAAGAGAATGGAAAATATTCGACATTTATTCAGCGGCACAGTTTTATGAACAGAAGTAGTGCTAATTATCCTGAGATCTGTTCCTAAACATCCTAATTTACCCATTCCTGAAATTTCCTTCTTCCTTTCACACCGCCCATTTCGTAGATATCGTACAAATAAAAATGAGTTTTCTAATTTTCTGTTGGTTTCATAAAAGAATTCGGGACTACAAGAGCTTGCACTAAAAAAAAAATCAAATGAGGGTAAGATCATGGGTGGGGGAGTACCGGAGTCACTAAACTGATTTATGATATTAGGTTCACCTTGACAGGAAGGTTATGGCACCCGGTACATGATTCAGGATTTACAATTCCTGGAAATACAATGTGGACATATTTTTATAAGTTTAAGAAGTCGTTGAATTAATTTTTGATAATGATTTAACTTTAACTTGAGAACTGTGGCATCGAGGGTGTTCGAAGAGGGCGGTACTCAGTTAAATGTGTCAATATTCGGACATCCCAGACCGATGGCGCGCTAGCATTCGAACATTCTTCCCTTTCCGCACTCAAGGAAATGATTATTATCAATGTTGGTATAGTAAAGAATAACTCCGTACTTTCAAATGGAGAAACGTGATTTTTATTTCGTCAACAATGCGTCACAGATTTATTTTCAAGGCAAATTCAAACAAAAATCGCTGGCTTATAGACGTTAAAGTAAAATATCGGACTTTTGTTTCGGTTGTTGCAAAAATTGGATTGAGAGCCGTT
Source organism: Acanthococcus lagerstroemiae (assembly GCA_031841125.1). NCBI lineage: Eukaryota > Metazoa > Arthropoda > Insecta > Hemiptera > Eriococcidae > Acanthococcus > Acanthococcus lagerstroemiae. The sequence goes on from CM063107.1 coordinate 4,543,475, forward strand.
TGAAAATCACGTTCTTAAGTATATTATTATAATGAATGCCTAGAATCACAGCAATCCTAACGTTAAAATAAAATTTCCAAAAACACCTGTCAGATGGTCAGCTACTTTACTGTTGAATGTTTTGGGAAGTTCGAATTACGAGTATATATCATGGGTGTTATTTTACAGGTCTGAAATACTGCGGATCTGACGACTGGTAATGTTTTGAACCTAGATGTATCTCATAGCATATAGCTGTCACTATGTAAATGCTAGGAATAGCAAAATACGAGAGCAGAGACAAAGGCACCGATCGTCTGATTTTTTTGTTTCCCTCGTCATTAGGACATAGTAATCATCAATACAAACACATAATCTCATACTGATTACATAAATTTAACCTCGTTTTAAATGATACCATCTTTCTGGTCAGAATGGATGAAACTTATCAAATCTAAGTAGAATGCATTCTTTATTCTCACGGAAGTCGTCTTCCCATTTAGAATTTCGGATACTGAAAAATCTTATCTTACTCAGTGGTTCGATAAGGTCATATCTCAGAGGTTAACTGCTTGGAACACAATATTAATAATTCAACTAACGAATTTGCAATACCTGGACATTGAATACACGCCATGGGTTTTGATATATCGTTCAACTGCATCTGGTACAAGGTATTTGATACTTTGACCCCTAGAACATGCTTTCCTAATTTTCGAAGCACTGACAGTATTTTCAATATACTCTTTCACGACAAAAATACGTTTCTAGAAAGAAAAAAAAGGCCAAGATTGAGATCATACCTTTCTAAAAGGTAATAATAGTATGGTTAAGTGAGGAAAAGAAAACACACAACTTTTTTAAAATGGCCATACGACTTACTCGGTTTCGAAATAGAATATCATTTTCATAAATTATACTATCAATATCATATCCACTTCTGGTAATAACTACCAAGCCATGCTCAACCAGTATTCGCTCTATCTGAAATCATAAATTAACCGAATTATATGCGAAAGAGGTCATGTAAGTCAATCGATATTGCATACGAAGTATTTAAATTCGAAAAATACAAACATCAGAGGTGTCCCAAATAGGTACTTTGAAATTAGCCAAGTTATCAGCTCCCATCATATATTTAACATTCACACTGGAACTGCCAGGATTTCCGTTCACGTCACTCATGGAAGTGGCTGAAAGTGCGTTCATGTTTTTATCATTTGTAAGGCAATTAAACTTGGCCTGGAAAATGTTGAAACCGTTATCAATCTACTACTGACGCCGTGGGTACATCGTGCAAATCAGAGACGATACAACGAACTCAACGAATTAGTACTTGATGAAAACGAAGAACTTCGTACGATCTTGTCCACTTGGATTGCTGGCTTTCCCAGGTAGATAATTCTATCCAGTCGGACGATTCAAGAGCTAATCTCAGCATCGCCTCTCGATGACTGATTGGTGCAAGACCCTCTTTCTTGTATTTATCACTTACTGGAGACAGAATACCTCGGCTTACTGTACAACCGCAGTCTCGTAAATAATCCCTGGCAATTTCTGAAACGTATCAGAAGTATACATAAAATGTCGCTGTTCGTTGCTCTATTTCTAAATCCAGCTCATAATGGATGTAAATATTCCATTACCAAGTTCGAGTTCAAATTAACCCATGCACATTCAATGAAGATATTCACGATTTCTGTAGAATCCAACAGAAAAGTAGAGAGAAATTCATATTTTCAACGAAACTCTTACATCCATTACAGCCAAGCCTTAATAGAGCACAATGTTCGTAACATATCGGCTTACCCATCATTCTCAAATGCAGATTGGTTACCGGATTGTAGCTCCCACACATCAATAGCGCATTTTCAACAACCATGATGAATCGCAGGAACAACCTGGCGAAAATAAGCTTATTTTCGAATAAATACCGATCTCGAAAAAGTTGTTCGTAATGCACGGAACCAGCGAGGATGAAATGGTTACATAATTTATATCAACGATTGCACTGGTAACCACATAAAAATACAGAACGATTCTCAATTTTCGATAAAATATACAACAGAAACGTACAGAATGAGTTATCAGTCCACAGAGTACTAAACCGGAATTCGTAAAACCGCCGACATTAGTGATAAGGGGATGGACGAAATGAGGCTAAAATCGCCCAAGCGACAAAATCTGTTTTTTGTGAAAACATCTTTACAGCTTACAGGTTACAGCCATGAAACATGAATAATGCCGGTTTACGGACACAGCGTTTTTTTTTCTGATAAGCTTTTTTCAACGTGGATACTATTTTTGAATCGGAGGCCCAATTAAAAAAAATTCTACCTATTAAGCATCTTTCCAACGATACTACGATACTAATGAGTAATGACTAATTTTGTCAATAAATGTTACTTGGGCGGTTTTTGCTCAACAGCGTCCATAATGAAGATGTCAATATTATTGATTAAGAGCAATGTTAAAACGTAGGTTGAAATTGAAAACGAATCCACTAAAATTGGATTCGAATCCAATTCTACGAATAACGGAATAACCATACGTACCCTAGTTTGTTCCTAAGAAGGTTCCAAAAGAGTGGCATTAACTCTAGACAGACTACCCCCTACTTAGTGCGTTTACGAGTCGATTTCGAAACAGCTATAACCTCCTTGACTTATATGCGCTGCGTCTTTAACGCGTTCAGTATGAATTTCTTACCTCTCTTTTCTCCTGTGATACCGCCACATCTATGAGTTATTGACACTCTATTTGAAACTGGCTATAGGTTTGCTGGTTATTAAAATTGGTTGTTAAATCAACCACACTCACCACAGTTTCGAAATGCAGTTATTGAAAACGTAACATAACACGAATTATTTTCAAAACGAATCCGACAAAAAATATTAACAAAATATTGCCACAAGTAATACATCCAAGTATAGATACATATATTCAACGGGAATAAAAGTAACAATATAAGAAATAATAATAAATTATGTTCATAAAATATCGACAACATCAGAATATGAACAAGGGAATAACAACTGGAGAAACTGGACGGAATTATCTAACAATTTCTACAAGAAACACGGAACAACACTTTCATATAATAATATGTACATGCACTGCAATTACTGAAGGAAAAAAAATACGTTAATCTATCTAGGGGAAAAAAATTGAACATTTAAAAACGAATAAACAATTTTAAATAATCGACATCCGGAATGTTAACTCAGGTTGATATGAGCAATAGTACGAGTACTAGTTTAATTAAACTAATATAAAAAAAAGTCTAAGAACGGTTCAGTCAAAAAATGCTCATCGGAAGACTGTTGCGGGCAGCTAGCTTCCTCGAGACTGGAATATTCACAATTTTTCTTATATTTATCACAACACATAATATCACAAGTCATAAGGATGGTCGTGTACCTAAACCTGAATGAAATTCGACGACAGATTGGAGTGGTAATTAAAAGTAAAGAATGGGTTTCAAAAGAACGATGTAACTTAACATACATATTTAAAAAATATCTTTTCGTATCAAAACACTCACATACAGGGCACATACAGGGGCTGCTATAGGATCTGAGCTTGATTTCAAAAAGACTAATACTTTCACTTCACGATGAGAATATTTCATTTTTAACACAATACGTTACTGTTACAACGCAATCAATTTTTCGAAACAATAATTACGGTGTAAAGTTATCAGTGTCCTACCTTAATCCGCTTCAAGATATCTAAAATTGATGACTACAAAACCAGTTTCAGGAAGTTCCGCTTGAATTTCAAATAAAACACGATAGCAACAACTTACTATACTTTGAACTTTCAATATTCAATATTAACTTATCAAAAGTCGCTGTACTGGTGCAGTAAATCTTCAAATGTGAATGATCCGTTATTCATACGGATACACGAAATAGATTTGAATAATTTATCTGCACACAGGTCTTCTGGAAGCTTTGTCAAATACTGAGCACTACGGAGAAAATCCATTTTGAGCAACTCGTTTTTAGATAAATGCATTATACCTGCAAATTAACCAAGAACATGTTAACACATCTAACAAAAGTAACTACAGCAGCGAACGTTTGATGATTTCTCTTACCTAACGCAGCTCTAAAGATGAACACCTCGCCATCCCTTACAATAAGGTCCCAAATACGGCAAGCTAGATCCAAGTTCATAGACTTCGAAAACAAAGTGTAGACCCAGTCAACCAAGTATAAGTCGGGGGACAATGACGTTTCGTTGACATGCTTATACAAATCATACATGTTGACTCGCAAGAGATCAGTGTACGCTAAGTAATAAGTTTTCATCTAAAACAAAGAAAACAACGTGAAAAATGGGAGTGCAAACATGTTCAAATAATGCAGAAAAGCTTGAACTGAAACCACAGATGAAGAAACTCTTATGAATAGGGGCTACGATTAGGGATTTTGGCGCCCTTACCCCGAATTTTTGTAATAAGGCTAAGTCGGACGAGGCAAGTTGAAGATGCCCTTCATATATTGATGTGATAACTGGTTTTTGGGCATACGGTAGTACAGAGTAAAGACGTCCAATTCTTCCCATGTTGGTATAACCTGCCTGAATACTCAAGTGAATTGTTATCTCGAGGTAAGTGCACACTAAAATGAGTTTTACCGAAAGCAAATACATGAATAACACTGCGCAACATGTAAAAAAACAATGACATGAGAATATATGATTATGTGTGTACGTGACAGAGAAAAATCAAAAGTGAGAAAATCGCGTTTTTATGAAGTTCGGATTAAAAAAGTCCAAATTTTTTTTGATTAATCCTAATAGAGAAAAAAATATACTTTTCAATGCCGTTTACCATTTGTGGATAGGATTCTTCGTTCTCGCGCACGAAGCGTATAAGTGGAACCTAAATACTTTACAGACCACGCCTCCTTTCTATCATGTGGTTTCAATACCTGTGTTGGCCTGTTGGGTCTCAGGTCGAGCAACATGCAGACTGCACTGCGTTGTGGATTTGGGGGCAAGAAAAGTACAATGAAACTGTTTGGTTATTGTTATTCCTCCTTATACGAGTATGTATAAAATATTAATAATACAATTTTTTTTAATTTAATTTTTTTTTTTGTATAGTATGATTGGGTCTTTCTTTGTCAATAGGTACTTTATTGCATTCAGAAAGCCTCTCAATGTGCAGAATCAGATTAGAGACAACTAATGTACACAGACGGATGAAAGATCAAGATTTTCTCAAGGGGGGGGGGTTGAGAAAAAAAAATGAATAATAATACTAATATTAAATAAAAACTATCTAGTAGCGGGTTATTTTGCATTTTTAAATTAAAAAATTAAGCTCGAGGGGGGTCAACACACCTCCTTGAATACGCCTAGGAATATGTACCTTCCTAAACTCAATTGCAATTTTTAATAGTCATTCTTGGGCATACATGTACAGATTTCCTCGGTTATTAGTGCACGTAATAGTATATTACACTGCAAGGATTGAAAGCGAGCTTTATCACGCCGAGTACGACTGTTAGCGGAGCGAACCAAAGGCGAGTGAAGCTAGTCGTGCGGAGGCGTGATAACTCGCTTCAATCCTCGCATTGTAAGATATTTTGTATTACAAATGCATCGAATTTCGCATTTTGATAGAGACAGCTGATTGTACACATCTGTGACAGAATAATACGTGACCTCATCTTTCTTCAGTCCATTTACTAGTCCTAGGACTGAAAAGAGTCTTCTGCGCATGTGCCGTAGCATTCACAAACGCAGCTGCAATCTATTCTGATAACGTGAACTTTCCATCTGCAAAATAAGACTGTTAAACCGTTGTTTCGATGCACGTGTAATACAAAAATACACATGCATCGAAACACCGGTTTAACAGTCTCATTTTGCAGATTGAAAGTTCACGTTATCACCATAGATCGCAGCTGCGTTTGTAAATGCTACGGCACATGCGCAGAAGACTCTTTTCAGTCCTAGGACTTGTAAAAGGACTGAAGAAAGATGAGGTCACGTATTTTTCTGTCACAGATGTGTACAATCAGCTGTCTCTATCAAAATGCGAAATTCGATGCATTTGTAATACAAAATATCTTACAACGCAATGATTGAAGCGAGTTATCACGCCTCCACACGACTAGCTTCACTCGCCTTCGGCTCGCTCCGCTAACAGTCGCACTCAGCGTGATAAAGCTCGCTTTCAATCCTTGCAGCGTAATATGTATACTATAAACGCCTTTTTCTCGAAATAATGATTTTTCAATTTCCATGGTTTTCAAAAGTTTCAACGGCTATATCTCAACTAATAAGTATTGTACACAGCTGGGAAAGGTCTCATCCAAAAGGTAATGTTTCCTTCTATATAATCCTGGTATTAACTCAATTTTAATCTTGTCGACAAAGGTGGGACCTTTTCTCTATCACGTACACATATTTGTATTTTCAACGAGGAATTTAATGCCGATGTTAATTTTTTGATTGTAGTTCATTTTTTTCTATCTCCTATCTGAAATACAAATTTTAGTATCATCAAGATGATACTACTGATCAAACAACTATAGTTTGTTCCAAAAAAGAGACTCCTTAACAGAAAGAGAGCATTACACTGAACGCGCTTTGTGTGTTGGGACGCATCCCCTCTCCTCAGTTATTACAATTGCAAAAACACGATGAAACATTTGAATAATTATTTATAAAAGTAACTTTTGAGCAGAGTATAATGAATACGATAAACATGTGAATTTCCTTCTGCATATGGGTCAATGCGCTTCAGTCGCCTTAGTGTGAACATTTTCCGTTTCCTCTCCCCTGTGGCGTCGAATCGTGCAGTGACGTAATTTTGTTAAGTCTCTTATTTGGAACAGACTATAAACGCGTTCAGTATAATTATTCGTATCAGTGTAGCTATTCCTGAATGACAAAAAGGAATAAAAAGTGAAAATTTAAACAAAATTTTAATTTTGAGTATAAGCGTCAAAACCTGCACTAGAGAGCGCTACAAAATCACTGCGCGAGTGAAACTGAAAGGGTGACTACGGATACTTTTAAATGGAAATACTGCTATCCTTAGGAAGGCCAAAAACGGCCGAAAATTATTCCACCTACTTGTGTTGCCTATAATTCTATTGTTTAGTAACAATACAATTAAACGTAGGACGAGATTTTTTTTTTAAATCAATTTCCAATTATTGGTTTAAAGACGTTTAAAGTTTGCTGTAATCTTATGAAAAATTGTATATGATCACCTTTTCAGTACGCAGGACTACCAACTTTGGGGACTCCAAGTTTTAGAGCCTATAGAAAACGTGAGGTGCTCGTGAAAAATGGTTAACGTCAACGTATTCAGCGTTCAAAATACAGCTAAAATCATATAATCTCATCCCATTGTTTTTTATGCTGTTGTGTAGCGTAATTGAAGAACCAAGGTTTATATAATGGTCAATAGAAAATCACTCGATACAGAAATTTCTCGCCACATACTAGAAACCTGCCCCCCCCCCCTTCCAACACACCACACACAGACCGGAAGAAATAATATCAAGAGGTAAGGTGGGACTCCAGGAATCAAAATTTCTCTAGCTTCCTAGACCAACGTCTTCATTTTTTTTTCTTCTTCAAAGTCTTCACAAAAACCAATGCAACCTCATCTAAATGTAAGTCTAAAGGAGCAGATTCTGCAGGAATCTCTTCGGAGTCTAAATAGGTTTTAACGTAAATAGGTGTATAGAAACCGTAATACTATAAGGGCTGATGGAATCGGGTGATAGGGCTAACAAATCCACGCTGAATCATGAAAAGGGCGGTGAAATGGACCATTGGACTGACACTCACACTTCAGATTGTTCTTCGTCTATTGTTCGCTTATTAGATCTTGAGAACTTACATTTTTCTTTTTTTAGCTCAACGATCTCGACAATATAATTGCCCCTCCTCCAAATAGAACAAAACCACACCTGCCGGCGAAATTTTCACAAGTTTCAAGATTATTTAGTCTTAAAGAAGTCAAGTGAATAATACCAACAAGTGATGCCAGCCGGGGGGACATGGGATCTGACCAAGGAAGAAAAAAGACTCAACGAATCGTGGTAAAGCTAGAATTTATGGAGTCCAATCGAATTTTAATGCAGTGTCGAAAAGTCTTACCGGTTCAGAACAGAATGCTAACATCTTAACAATCCAGAACTGAGTCACAGCAAGTCCTAAGTAGACTTTATAAAAATTCATGGAATCTTAATGAGCCTCAGCGGTGCTCACCTGAGTCTTAATTGATCTAAATAAGTCTAAATTAGCTTTAAAAATCCAAGCAGAATCTTTATCAATCGGAACTGGGTCTCGACAAGTCTTGACAAGTTTTAAAATAGTTTAATCGAATGATAAGTTCCTCTTAACGAATCTGAACCGCCTCCATTAGTCGTACTGCATTTCAACGAATCTGTGAATAGTCTAAACACGTCTGAAAAGTCTTCACAATCATGATGATCTCATTGAGTCTTAAAATATCTGAACTAGGTTTTAACAGGGTTTTAATAAGTTTTAACAGAGCCTTAGTGAGTCTTAACGAATCTTACCCCGTCTTCACACACGTTCTAACGAATCTTTCAAGGCAGCTGCACGGTGTCTTAACCCAGCATCAGGGAATCTTGAAATCTCAATGAGTCTCAAATTGGCTCTAATGAGTCTTGAGATACGTCATTCATTACCAAGGAGTAAAGATGTCACTAATCTACCCCTCGCCCTCCATCGGTGGATTCATTAATGAGTGGCGGCAAAATTGTGCAAATCGTACACGAGACATGTAATACATTGACAAACGTCTTACTTTTTGTACATCTAAAGAGTAAAAAGCTTTATGGCACGGCTGATTCATCATGTTTGCAAAACAAATAAATGCGTCCACTTCCTCCATATTCAATAACAGCACAGCCGCGATAAAAGACATTCCTTGAACGTAACCAATTTCAGGTTGGTAACACACATACGCGCCTAATAAACTGTGTAATACATCGTAATATGGTCCACCCTGAAAACATCAAATCGAATTAGTTCTAAAACATGTATCATTTCACTCATTTCGAGAATTCGTGAACAGATGACTCACTTGCTGGAAAATACAAAGATGAGGGAACGTACGGCTAATATCGAGTCTTATCAATTCTACACTGTGCTCGTAGTTTTCGTTCATTTGCAGAGAATCTTTCGAGCCAGTTTTCAGAATTTCTTTTGATCTAGGAATCAAGTTACATTTTTAGTAATGACGTGTATCAGAACAAACACAGCAGGCAGCAAATATTACGTATTCGAACGCAAAATATTACTTTTGAACACATTCGAAGTACTTCTCTCTGGTTATATTGAGTTTATTTCCAACAGATAGAGACCAAATTCTTCCACGAACACACGGGGGAAGACCATTCCACCACAAATTCTTCGCTTTTTTTGTATTTTTCCTATAAAAAACTTAAACGTTCAACTCTGACGAAGTAATTAGAATTTTCTACAAAAATTCACATCAGTAGTGGATTTCATCTACGTACATCTGATTCCAATTCGGTAAGATCTCATTTAGCCACACGGAAGTAGCCTGAGATAATCTCTCTTCCTCTTTCAGGCGATATTCACGTTGTTTTTTCAACATCAAATCTCGATCATGTTCTGAAAGAAGAACGAGATGAGTAGTTGGAATTTGAGGCATGATACTAATATACTATTAATGGGAAAATCATCACCCTTCTTCTTTGCAGCTTCTACCATTCTCTCATACTCTTTTTGATGTTTCAGTTGCTCACTAGCTGGCTTCGGAGGTACGTTTTCAGGCCTCTGTAACTGAATCAAGTGAGAACTACTAATGATTCTATCTCGATGCTCTACACTCTTCGACGGTTTGAAAGTAGGAAAAGTGACGTCCGAGCAGAAGCTTAAACTATCGCTCTGGAAAAAGTAATATATAAATAATAAATAACTATACGAGTTGAGCAACCAATAAAATTACCTGAATCAGGCACTTACTTCATTTAGTGTATTAATCGAGCTAACTGAACTTCTGGTATCACTGAACGCAGCCTGATTATCATTATGGTATCTTCTGTCGCATCTATCTTTTCCCAGTTTCCAACTAGAACAAAGTTTGTAATTTGTCATCAGATGATAATTTACAATAACAGATAAAACCGAGGTATTCGATATTCTACTTACTTTTTCAATAATCTAATAATGCCGAGTTTATTCTCATTGAAAATTATTTCATTGGAAGGTATACTTCTAGTATTATGATCTACGAATACTGAGGTACCATTTTGAAGGCCCGGATGGTCCAAGGAATGATTTGATTTTGAGATTTTCACAGCATCACAGCCCTCGTCTTGTACAGATTCATGGTTTCGTTTTTTCAGCTTCTCGTCGTACTGATTTAGGTAATGGTTTCTCTTTTGATTGTTAATTATTTTGGCGTAATTATTCTCTCCACAACTAGCTGATACTTCGTAGTTCCAGAGCTCGTGAATTCTGTTTGGCGGACTTATCTTCAAATCGATTTGAGAAATAGCCCTTTCAGTTTTAATCTGATTAATAATTTGAGAGATTTTACGCTTCGTTGACGACTTCCTCTTGCGTGGCCAGGTATGATAATGTGTCCTTTTGGAGCACTTCTTCTGCTCGTCATTTTCCTTTCGAACTTGATGATCGTACGATGCATGATAAGAATTGACCAACAATCCGTTCATATCGGTGATTCGAAACTGATAACTGACACTACTACGAATTAAATAAAATATCTGCTTCAACGCCCATTCGATTCATTGATGCGGAGATACTGAAGAGATGAAAACTATGACCAATAGTTCGTGTTATCATTATTCAGGTCTACACATATCAGTGTCAACGTCAACATATTAAATTGAAAGTAATTGAATTAGTTCGCGGCAACAATCGAGCGGATACACAACACATATCAGCGCACAACCACTATGAGGAATACAAACTGAAGCACTGAAAAAACGAAATGAACTCGCGTTAATTGCTCAAATCGTTATCGCAGATTTGTAATAAAATTTATTACTGATTAGTGTTTCGTTCTACTGGTTGCGTCTACGAGCTAGCCGGCGCTGAATGAGAATATTGCCTCTTGATTCGTTGACTGACGTGATGACGTGAATACATGAATGGAAACAGATGGAAACAGAAGGAAACATCGAAGATCAGAGCTCAGAGGACATTTACTGCAGACTTTTTGAATGCAGGTAGCGGGTTCAGGGTCATATCGTATTCTTAAGCGTAAAACATAGAATCATTTCTACACCATTGAGTACTGAAGACCATTTTATTATTTTTACGTTGTTTTAAGCAAGTTTTTTAATCTACTTTTAAGCTAGGTTTACACGGGGACACTTTGGTGTCTAGACAATAAAGTTTCTTGCTAGTTGCTCAGCACCATTCCGTTTACACGCAAGACATTACACGGGGATACTTTGGTGTCTGGGCAATAAAGTTTCTTGCTAGTTGCTCAGCACCATTCCGTTTACACGCAAGACATTACACGGGGACACTTTGGTGTCCAGACAATAAACCAATCAGAACTGCAGTAGCAGTCACGTGATGAGAAACTATCGGGACACTAACGAAAAAAGTTGCCCGGGTCTCAACTTTAGTTTCTTTGAGTTTCCTGAAGAAAGTTTGCTTACTCGCCTGTTTACATGTTGAAGCAACTAGCAAGAAACTTTATTGTCGAGACAGCAAAGTTTCCCCGTGTAAACCTAGCTTAATGGTAAAACTTTGGTAATACGACAGACTGTATAAAGCACCATTGTAAATCGCTGAAAGACAAAGACTATGCTGCACGACATTGTTTACCGTGTCGCTCAGCATAACCTCTCACACATCTGCAGAACGTAATGACCAGGACAGAGGACAAGGAACAATAATATGAAAAATCATAATATTTTCATCTGGTACAGGTTATGTGGCATATTAGTGTTTTCTTTGCGATTCATGAAATTCTAATTATAAAATACTGAAATTTTATAGAACACATTTTTGCATCAGTATTCTATAGCTATACCTAAATGTATTATTTTTCATATTTCAGTTATTTTTAGCATAATATATTCATGCATATTTCCGCTAATAAAAGGAAATTATTGTAAAAACAAAGAAAAATAAGAACAAAACAAGAATTTTCAGTTTTCAGAGTTTTTTCTTCTGCTCAATCATTGACGTTAAGTACAGGGTTGCCATATTATTCAGCTGAAATAATTCTCTAATTTGATATTAATGTCGTCTTGTAATATTTTTGCATATTTTCAGTTTTGAGAGCATTTTGCGTATTTGGACCCTGTTTAACAAAAGTGAACTAACACACATTGTTAAACAAAATGAGTTATTAGTATCGTTGGAAACAGCATAAAACGTAGAATTTTTCAACATTGGGCCCCGATTCAAAAATGTGTACTCACGTTGAAAAAAACTTATCAATAAACGCAATGCCATATAGTTTCTACATGGCTCTTGAACTTCGAATCACGTGTTCTCAAAAAGCGGATTTTGTGGGTTAGTTTTCCCTTTCGTTAAACAGCGTCCATTTGAAGTCAGATAAATGCATATTATAAGCATATTTTGACATTTTAAGGGAATACTAGGGGGCTTTGCCCCCTGGCCACTTCGCGCCTTGCCTAATCGCCACAGTTCTCAGTGTTTGGTCTGAAACTTTTGTTCCTGAATTGAGGTTTGCTTTGTGCTTCTTTTGCGCCCCTTCTATCAGCGGTTCTCAATTTTCCACCATGAACCCTCTTCCATCCTTTTTTCATCACGAGCCTCCTCATTAAAGGAGTTATAGGCAAAAAACACTTTTCTTTGACCTATTTTACCCCCTAGTGGGAAAAGCATCAGGCTGAGGGCACTAGACCTGATAGTATGTTGCGTTACCTTACACACAGATCATATACAACTAAACTTCATCATGTTACCACGTTTTTCTGCATTAAAATCTAATATTAATATGTGGGGTCATATATGACCCGACCTGGTCTTTAACAGCTTGTTTGCTTGGGGTCATATTTGACCCTACCTGGTCTTTAGCAGTCTATCATGCTCACATGGTTATTACAAGGTTAAATTAAGTTGTTCATTAAGAACTGTGAATTCCAATTTATTACGTTCAACTTCGCGTGTCATACTACTTTCAAACGTTTTTGCATGAAAAAATTCGGTGCTACTTGGCTCAATTTACTTCGTTTTAATACATATTGTTTTTCTCACACAATACATAATTGTTTTTTAAAAACAATATTTCGCTTGTTATTTGGAATTCGCGACCCAAAAACGGGGGGGGGGGCGAATTTTCATCAAAAGGGTTGCAACGTGGGATTGGGGAGGTTTTCTACGGGGTATATACAAAGAGTTACAAGAGGGTATGTAAATGGGGATGTAGAGGGAATGTTCGAAGGGGATGTGAAGGGTGACTTGCTTTTCTGTCACCCTAGGTTATCCCCGTAATCACCTTGGCCAATACGAGGGTATAACGCGAAATACAGCGCTCTGATTGTCTCATCTAATCTGCTGAAGGGAATAATAAGGGCTTTTTTAAGGGGATATCTGAGTACAGTAACCGGGGGTATATCGAGGGTATCATGCGAGCCAGAAATTCTGCATCGGAAACGTCAACAAGGACCCCGAGCCACCGATCAGAAGGCTCGGACACGGGCTAGCGTTCTTCCCCAGTACGCATCTTCGGGGTTAAAAATAACGAACAACAAAAATTCAATTAAGATGAGACTACGGCTAGAAGTATGCCTGATTATTCAAAACGATGTTGTAATTGGGGAGGCAGTTTAAGCCATGGTTCAGTCCACCTAGTACCATCTTTCAAGTAATCATCGTCCTTTCGAAAATTTGTTGTGTGAATGAAAAATTTGCCGTACCTTGTTCAGTCGTGCGTCTAATTATCCCGTGCACTTGAGATCGTAGAATAGTCGAAAGTGTTATTTTCTGGACCAAGCTTTTGGAATTAGCAAGCTAGATGTGGCCTCAGCCCCGACTGGATTACAAAATTTGCTATGGCTATCGGGTGAATAAAGTAATATATACCTCGGCTTATAGTTATCAGTCTTGTACCCAGACCTAATTTATACCAAAATTGACTAAATACGTAGTGACCGAACGCTACCTGCGACCGACATCGCATTCCGCTATATGACCGTGATGTGTATTTCCCGCATTTAGAAGAATAGAAATCCCGGATCAATCTAAACCGGCGAATATTTGGGGCAGGGCCATCCAATCACGGAATAATCACGTCAACGAATGTAAAGTGTATGCCATCCTGGTCACTCCCGCGAAACAAAAATCGCACGGAGAAATATTTTATTTTTAAATAGTAGGTTTGACCTCACAATTTAGTCATTTGAACTACGATTAAGGACCCTTTTTTAATACTTAGTCTTCATTGAAGGAAACATGACAGCCGATATGTACATAGGCATATTGCGCAAAAATTTGAAGAGCAGCGTCCGCAAAGTAGGCTTGGAGGAGTTCTTTATTTTTCAATAGGACAATATGATCCCAAGCATGCTGCACTAAAAATTCGAATGGCTGCTCTGTAACGCATCTCGTCGGCTATTTACCCCACCACAATTGCCAGATTTGAATGCAATCGAAAATGTATGGAGCTTACTAGAAGTGAAAGTACATAAGAGGAGAATATCCAACAGAGGAGATCTGAAAACGGCCCTCCAAGGGTGTGGTCAGACTTTTGTCCCCGGGTAAACAGCAAATTTAGTTGAGTCAATGCCGCGACGTCTGCTGGCGATTATAGATGCAAAAGGCATGCATACCAAATATTAATCTCTTGTTTTTTGAAGGGATGCTAGTTTATTTTTATGTTTTCCCGTTATATTCCGTGGGTGTGCAAATACTTTTTTGAGGTTACATTTTCCTTTTTTTCTCTAATTCGAGGCTGTGATTTGTTTCTTTCGAAATAAAATATTTTCATCTACCTACTTTCTTTTTTCGTCTACTTATGTTTAATGATTGTTTCCGGATCTTAAGTTGTTCCCGTGCAGTCCTGCATCCTTTTCTCGAGGTGTGCAAATACTTTTTTGATCCACTGTACATTGCAGATTGTTATTGGTTGGGGAAGGTGCACTCTGACAGCAGCTTACTTGTAATTGAGATGTAAGTTGGATTACTTCTGATCTAAACTTCTGTTTTACTGCAATTGCCACACCTCCTTTTGCATTTTGAATTGGGATGTGGTCACAACGGTAGAACTAATATTTCCAGCCCTGTAGAAAGAAAAAGAGGGTCGAGGGAAATTTCCACAGGTCCCTCTCCTTCCAGTTCATTTTGTTCTTTTGTCAGGTGGGAAAAAATTATAAGTTAAGGGATAAAAGGTTTCTTTCATGGTGTAGGGAGTGATTGCTGATTTGATGTACAGTATGATGTAGCCGTAAGCGTTGAAATTCAGGCCTTTTAACATATGGGTATTTCCTCCTTCTACTCCCGCTCCCGCCAGGGTTGAATATTTCACGTACACCTCAAGACCAACGATGGATTCAAACTAACGTTCGCTGAACTAATGCCTCCCAACTGTTCGTGTATAGTAAGTTACAGGGGCGAATGTAATCTGCACACACATTTCATTTTGAAAATGTAAACTGCTCACAGTGTAATTTGCACGCAGAACGACGAGTGTATTTTGAATGTATTTTGCTCACACTTGTAATGTATTTTGCTCACATCGGTCATTTTATATAGAAAACAGTATTTTGCACACAGTGCTACTTTAACGGGTAACTCTACGGTAAATTACGAACATAACAGGTAAGTCTAGGGTAAAATGTAACGTAATAAATAATTTAAAACATGAACGTAGAATAGACTGAGATCAGTCGAGTAGTCGAGTAATTACAAGTAAAATTTTGAAAAACTAACAACGAATTTCCTCGAATACCAGGGATAAATTTAAGCGGCTGCGAACTCATCGTTTCAGGTGGTGAACTCATCCTTAATACCTACAGCGCAAACTACAATTCGAATGATTAGATATAATTATATGGGAACAAAACTTAACTCCAATGTAGCATTCACATATTATACACATAATCATAGGCAGCATTTGTGCTAATGAACCGCACAAGTGTGCTTGCATGAGCTGCTTCAAGAACTTTTGTTACAGCTAAAACTGAAACATGAAAAAGAAAAGAGTTTGAGTACATATGTGCCTATTTGCTCAATAAGTTACGCTGAGTAGAATACTATATCGAGATATTCTCGTGTTTCAGTAACAAAGAATAGCAAATTATTTGCACGAAATCCGGTAAATATGAAAACATAATATTATGTTTAAATTGAAGTGCTCTAATTGGAAAAACAAACAAGAAAGAAATATTAGAAAAGTTTTTCACAACTCAGTACTGCATTATAATAAAGCGCACCTATTTATACATTATTTACAAAATGTCTGTATTTATTAAAGGTGTGATCGAGAGGTCTCGTCCCGATTTCAAAATAAGATAGTGTCTACCCCGCACTTAAAATACGAACTGATCGACAGGGAAAGGTCGAAGAGGATATGAAGGGAAGGGAGAGTTTCCATTAAATCATTTCCGTCAGTTGGCATAAACGGTAAAATTGTCCCTTCGTTCCTTAGTTAGAAAAAGCTAAAAAGTATTCGCCGACTTTTTTGTCGATTTTAAAGATTCCAGTTGTTTTCAAATCGAATTTGCAATCGGCGGACTAGACATTTTCAGATGAAAAAAATTAAAATATCCCTCCCCTCCCGCAAAAAATGCCGGGACAGACAGGCAGACCGACAGAAAGTAAAGCAAGGATCAGTAGCATCGAAAATGTTGTTGTTGTTGGGTTTTTTTTGGTGGGGGGGAGTCGAAGAAATTTGAATTGACAGAACCAAAACATTAATATTTCCGTCTGAAACCATATAAATTTAAGTGACAAGCAAGCACAAAAAAAAACTGTCAATCTCCAAAGGTGCTCATATTTCACAGCTATACTTTGCACCCACAACCTTTTATGAAAGGGGGAGGAACAATGTACTGCTGACTTCGATGCTGCTGGACGGAGCACTATACAGAGAAACAACAATAATGATGTCAGCGTCTGTAAAGGGGCTGGTCTGCAAACCTACCACGGAGCAAGGACTCCCAATACATCCTCAAAATTTGACCTTAACACGCTCTGTTATTTTCCCGGAATATACCGAAAATCATTCTTCATTATTCCCATTCGCTAGTAAGTACTTTCGAGCACCACGAACAGAGAGCGTTAGTGGTATACTATTCTATTTGAACAAAAAGACACACGCGTAGGTATCTTGCATACCGCCACGTGTTTCTATTTCGAAGTCTGAAACAGGTATTTCGTAAGTGTTTCGGTGGCGAAGGAATGCAAGGTGGGGATAAGCCCCCTTTCCTTCAAAAAGTGTGAATTATAAATACAAGTAAAATGTTAGGCTTCTTTTTATTTCCCTTCGATCAGAAAATAATAATTTGCAGAACGAGCTTCCACGGAAGGTGAGAGGAAGGAATGGAAAATTTCAATTCTGTCGATTACATGCTTCTGAAGTTCGACTAATAACCTGATAAAAGTCGGAATGCACGAAAAATTTGAAATGGCGTGCTAATTGATTCATTTTTGACGGGAGGGGAGAGGGGGTTTACTCTTACGGTCGATAACATTTTCCTTCTTCCTCCTTCTTCAATGAATGTATTTTTGGCAAATGAAACCATAATCTAAATATTTCTCGCTAACATGTTTTCTGTTTCTTCAGGAAGAACCTCGATGTCGCCAGTTCCCCACCTATCGAAATTTGAACATTTGATACATGGATTCGTTTGTGCGTTTGTGCTGAAATTTTCATTTCATCGTTTGTGCTGCTATCCTCAGGGAAAAAAAAATATATATATTAAAAAAAACCACTTTTAAGGTCAATAGGGAACTGGCGACATGCTCTCCCCCACCTAACAGATATCAGGAATTCGAATATGCCATTCGTTTGTGCTGCAACCCCCTCGTCCCTACACTGAAAACAAGTTTTTTATACGTATATATATATAAAAATTTGAAAATAGTCAAAACCATTGAAACCCGGTGCCAATCGTTTGTGCTACGTTTGTGCTGAATTATGCTGGCATTTTCTTCGTTTGTGCTACACCCCCCCCCCCACATCGAGTGTTTCAATGTTGGCATACAGTCTGTGTTTGAGAAAAATTTCAAAATCACTCGAGATGGCTAAAAATGGAATCAATTGTTTGTACTGGCCTTATTTTCGTTTGTGCTGCACCCTCTCGCCCCCATCGAGTATAAGGTTTCAAGTTTAGCCTATTAGTCAGGGAAATTTAAAAATCGCTCGAGATGGCTAAAAATGGTATCAATTGTTTGTGC
This sequence comes from Acanthococcus lagerstroemiae, assembly GCA_031841125.1. Classification (NCBI taxonomy): domain Eukaryota; kingdom Metazoa; phylum Arthropoda; class Insecta; order Hemiptera; family Eriococcidae; genus Acanthococcus; species Acanthococcus lagerstroemiae. Next base: position 4,561,838 of record CM063107.1, read on the forward strand.
TACGTTGTGCTGGATTGTGCTGCACCCCCTCCCCCCATCGAGTGTTTCAGTGTTAATCCATAGCCTATGTATGAGAAAAATTTGAAAATCACTTGAGATGGCTGAAAATGGTATCAATCGTTTGTGCTGGATTGTGCTGGCCTGATTTTCGTTTGTGCTGCACCCTCTCGCCCCATCGAGTATAAAGTTTCAAGTTAGCCTACTAGTCAGGGAAATTTAAAAATCGCTCGAGATGGCTAAAAATGGTACGAATAAAAAATTATGGACCATGAGAATGATTTTTGGAAATGATATAAAATGACGAGCGACTTTTAAATTTCCCTGACTAATAGGCTATAAACTTGAAACCTTATACTCGATGGGGGCGAGAGGGTGCAACACAAACGAAACTAAGGCCAGCACAATCCAGCACAAACGTAGTACAAACAATTGATACCATTTTTAGCCATCTCGAGTGATTTTCAAATTTTTCTCATACATAGGCTACGGATTAACACTGATACACTCCATGGAGGAAGGGGGTGTGGCACAAACAAAAATAAGGCCAGCACAATCCAGCACAAACGTAGCATAAACGACGATTGATACCATTTTTAGCCATCTCGAGCGATTTTTAAATTTCCCTGAGTAACAGGCTAAACTTGAAACCTTATACTCGATGGGGGCGAGAGGGTGCAGCACAAACGAAAATAAGGCCAGCACAATCCAGCACAAACGTAGCACAAACGATTGGCACCGGGTTTCAATGGTTTTGACTATTTTCAAATTTTTATATATATACGTGTATAAAAACTTGTTTTCAGTGTAGGGGCGAGGGGGTTGCAGCACAAACGAAAAAAATGGCAGCACAAACCGACAGACACGTAGCACAAACGAATGGCATATTCAAATTCCTAATATCTGTTAGGTGGGGAAGAGCATGTCGCCAGTTCCCCACTGACCTTGAAAGTGTTTTTTTTTTTAAATATCTCTCTAAGGATAGCAGCACAAACGATGAAAAGTTCAGCACAAACCAGCACAAACGTAGCACAAATGAATCCATGTGTCAAATCTTCCAATTTCGATAGGTGGGGAACTGGCGACATGGAGGTTCAGGAAGAGGTGGTACGATATTTTCTACTGATGCACTAAGACGGTATACATGGGAATTATTGTGATTGTGACTTAGTTATTATATCTCCTTCAATGGTTGGCCCGTGTAGCGTCCGTAGTGTGTGCATTCGCGACTGAATAAAATGGTCAAAAAAAACACGAGAGAAAAGTGGACTGTACTCGAAAAACAAACATGCAGAATAATACGCCCGACGCTACGAAGTGCAAGAAAAACCATAACGGTTCAAACCGGCACGGCACGTTTACGCACGGAGGACAGATAACGCATGTACATTCTCCCGGCCGCTGACCAGTGGTCAGAGGGTAGAAAGATTAGACTAAACATCTTATAATGATAATGCCGTAAGATAAGACTAAACATCTTATAAATGATAATGCCGTAAGATAAGACTAAACATCTTATAATGATAGATTAACAATTAGTGCAACCAGTGACTAATCGTGTTTATCTACTGGTAAATAAATCAAGTGAATTGTCGGGACGGTCTTCAACTGCCCATTGACACGGATCTGGACAGTACGGATGACGCCATTCTTGTCAGGAAAGCATCGTTCAATGCGAGCAAGCGGCCATTCCATTGGTAGGACATTCAATTGTCGGTGTAACACAACCTGGCCTTCGGTGAAATTAGGCTGTGGATCAAGCCACTTAGAGCGGCAGCGAAGTTGATTTACATAATCAACGGACCATAGCTTCCAAAATTCAGTCAAACGGCGACAGTTGGCACGATATTGGGCCGATAGCGGTATTGACACAGTCGACTCGGATGGTTCAGGTATAACTGACAGATTGCGGCCAATGAGGAAGTGACCTGGTGTCAAAACTTCATTGTCGGTCTCGGAGGTCCTCGAATAGACCAGGGGACGAGAGTTGAGTAGCCCTTCAATCTGGGTCAATAGGACTCGGAGTTCGTTGTACGTGAGCGTCTGCCCATTTGTGACAATAGGCAAGAAACGTTTAGCGCTCTTGACAGCAGACTCCCATATTCCACCTCGATGCGGAGTATACGGTGGGTTGAATTTCCATTGAATGGAATTAGTAAGCGCATAGTCGGATATCAGTTTGTCTCCAAAGTTCAAGTAGCGATCGGCACCCTTGAAGTTAGTCCCATTATCGGAATGTATTGTTGTTGGTAAACCACGGCAGGCAACAAAACATTTCAGAGCATGCAAAAACTCTTCAGTTGATAATGAAGGTGCTAACTCAATATGAACAGCGCGCGTGGCAAAGCAGATAAACACAGCTGCGTAAGCTTTGGCATACTTTGTGGTGCGGTGATAGTTACATTTAATGGTAAATGGGCCCGCGTAATCGACGCCGATGATTGCAAATGGAGGCCTTGGATTCACTCGATCAAGGGGCAAGTCAGCCATAAGCTGGGGCCTTGCCTTAGAGAGGTGACGGCGACATGGTACGCAGCGACTCAACACAGCTTTGATCACACCGGTGATACCTCCAATGAACACATATTGGACAGATAGATAGGCATAAAGGAACATTCGAGTAGCATGGAAGTATCGTTTATGGATATGGCGGACAAATATGGTTGTAAAGTGACAGCGAGACGGCAGAATTATCGGATTTCTGCGGTCATAGGAAACACCAGCATTTTGGATACGGGTTCGAGAACGAATGAGCCCGCATTCATCAAGAAAAGGCGCGTGACGACGTAAGCGACTGCGTTTGCAGATCCTACGGTTTGACCTCAACCGTTGGTATTCATCAGCAAACATTGTATGCTGGGTAACTCGGATCAAGTGTTGCTCAGCAAAGATTAGATCAACCAATGCAACTTGGGTTGGCTGCTTCAATGTTGCCTTAGATCGCCAGCGGCGACATATTGCCTTGACAGTAGCGTACAAGCGGACTAGCTTGAGGTACGATGAACATGACTCAATTATCACGCTATCCCCGGTGTTATCAGCTACGACAAGGGCAACGGCTTTTGGTTTGGAGAGATAGGTTTTACAACGGTCATCTATCTCGAAGACAGACTTAGGGATTTCATCCTGGATGATGAACTCAGGACCAAAATACCATAACAATGATGTAGACAATTGATCGGTAGTCAGACCACGGGTAGCAAGATCAGCTGGGTTCAGTTTACCGCTGATGTGACTCCAATGATCACTTGGAAATTTTGAAATGATTTTCGCTATACGATTGCGGACAAAAATCTTCCAATCACTGGGTGGTCGAGCCAACCAAGATAGGACAATGGATGAGTCGGAATACAGGTGAACATGGTGGTCCTCCACGATGATTGTATTGCGCACACGGTTGACTAAATCGGACAGCAACACAGCAGCTTGCAGTTCCAACTGCGGCACAGTTAAGGACTTGACAGGAGCTACTCGTGTCTTAGAACACAAGAGCGTAGATCTACGGGTACCAGATTCGCTAGTAACAGCGTAAACAACAGCGCAATAAGCTAGCTCAGAAGCATCACTAAACCCAATGATACGGTCTTTAGTGTCGTTGCCTACAAAACGAGGGTAGGTTAGGCGCTTAACATCAATTAGGTCAGCGATGTACAAACGGAAAGCATCAGCTATTTGGTCTGGCAAGGGATCATCCCACTTGACACCAAGCTTCCATAATTGCTGGAACAGTATCTTACCTCAGATGACAATGGGTGAGGCAAAACCCAGCGGGTCAAACAGTTTGGATACCGTCGATAATACCAAACGTTTTGTAACGATGTTGGTGTTCATACCAAAATCAGTCTTCAGCTGGAACACGTCGAGAGATGGGACCCACGAGAGGCCCAATATTGATAGCGAGTCATTGCCACCAAAACTCTTAGACAGCTTGGTTTCAATCAGCTTAGGATCAATAGAGTCTAATACATCACGTGAATTAGACTGGTACTTTCTTAACTGGAATCCCGCACCGGCTAAAACTCCATGGACAATCTTACGGATTCGAATAACCTCAGAATCAGAATCGGCTCCAAAAAACCAATCATCCATGTAGAAACACTTGCGAATGATCTCAGCGACCATTGTGTCAGTTGGTTCGTATTCTTCAGCTAGTTTGTCCAAGCACTTGGTGGCTTGGTAAGATGCTGGACCGGTGCCGTATGTAACAGTATTTAATTCGTAGACTAGGTTCTTCCATAGAATGGATTGGTACATACGGTCTGATTTGTGGACTAGGATGCATCGGTACATCTTGGCAAAACATCACCAGATACAGCGTACTTATAACAACGGAAACGAAGTAAATGATCAAATAGTTCAGGCTGCAGTACTGGACCAACCATAAGTATGTCGTTCAGTGACAACCCTGAGCGCGTTTTAGACGACGCGTTGAAGACAACACGCAGTTGGGTGGTTGTGCTAGAGGGCTTCAGAACAGCATGGTGCGGAATGAAGTGTCGCTTAGTGACATCGGCATTTGGAATGGCAGTCATATGGCCTAAATCAATGTATTCTTGCATGAACTCATCGTACTTGATGGCAATTGGGTTGGATAGGCGGCGTTCAATACGCTTGTAGTATGATAGCGCTTGATCGTAGTTATTCACAATGCAGGATGGATCCCGGTTGAATGGCAATCGGACGACGAATTTACCGCTGGAGTTGCGGGTAAATGTTTGTTCAAAATGCTTCTCGCATTGGATGGCTTCAGACGAAATATCAGGACTACTAGGTATTGACTCAACTTCCCAGAAACGCTGTAGACGTTGATCAATATTATCAAGAGTCAAACCGCAATACACAGGGCTTGACTCGGAGTGAGGCAGCTTAAGGTTAGGAACTCCTGATGACGACAGAGTCCAACCTAATGTTGTGTCTCTCAGACAGAGAGATCCGATGTTCACAACATTACCACGAACACAACGGTTGTAGGCTTCAATGCCAAGTAATGCATCAATCTCAGATATTGATACAGTCGATGCGTAGTAGGCAGGGTCAGCAAGTTGATACTTACTCAGGCCTGTGCACAGCGAACCTAACTGTAAATTACGGACTGAATATGGTAGTTTTGTGTCAATCACATTGAATGAGGTCTCAAAGTGGAATGGCTCGGTTTGAGACTCGAGAGATAAGTGCACCATTAGCTTACTCACAGACTGAGTACCATTAACACCCGACACTTTCTGCGCAAATTCACATCGCGATGTTGGAATCTGTAGGCGGGATACGAAGGATTTAGTGATGAGGTTCAGCTGAGAGCAGCTATCCAGTAGGACACGCATCTCTCCGCTTGTCTTGCCAGAGACAAATTTCACCACAGCAGTTGGTAACAAAACGGTCGGGTTACGAATTGACAGCATCGAGGCATTAGGGGTGACAACTGATACAGTAACAACCTTCACATCTGGAGCATTGGCAGCAGCAGAGTTATCAGTTGACTTCTCCTCATCGAAATGGAGAAGAGTATGATGCGCAAGTTTGCACTTAGTGCATCTTGGTTGTTTTGGGCACTCACTGGTTTTGTGACTCGTGTTGAAGCAATTACGACAGACAGGTTTGGATTTCAGCGAACCATATCGTTCACGGGGAGTTTTGGTTCTGAAATCGTCGCAATCGATCAGCAGATGTGACTGGGCACATATTGGACATTTCGGTTTACCAGACTTGTCAGAACATCCGGATGCAACCAACGAAGTACTGCGTTTTGACGGGGTATTCACACGAATAGACGAACTAGTTTTTGGATTGGCAAAGGGGCTTGCGTTTCCATCCGTTTTTCGTTTGCTAATTGAAGAAATATTCTCCAAAAATTGACGTAAGAGATCCCATGAGGGAAATACGGTGTTGGTTGTTAGCGTTTTCTCAAACTCGTTGAAAGTCGGCTCATCAAGGCGCTCGGATACAATGTAGCTCACTAGGGAGCTCCAATTCTTTGTCCTCTCACCACAGGCTTCGAGGCCTTTAAGGGCTTTGTCAACAGTTGAGAGCAATATTGGTACCTCCTTTGCGTTCTTGATACGGTTGACCGAAAAGAGAGTATCAAAATGCACACGAATAATCGATTTCATGTCCTTGTACTCGTTGACCATAAGGCTTACTGCCTGATCATAACCAGAGTCAGTTAAAGGCAAGTTTTTGATCCTATCAAAGGGCTCACCAGTACAGGACTTTTTGAGGTAGGCTAGCTTCTTGACTTTTGGGATGTTGGCTTCATTGTGCACCAAATTTTCGAAAAGTGCCCAAAAATCCAGAAAGTTCTCAATCTTACCATCAAATACTGGTAAGTCGATTTTCGGCAATTTTACACCACCGCCATCGGGGAGGGTGGAGTTTAGCGATGCGTTCAACGAATAGCGGTTACGGTTGCCTTCAAATTCGGCAATAAAAGCATTTGCCTTACCTCGAACAGAAACAACAGTAGCTGATATGCTATCTCGATCAGCAATGATGGCATCTTCAGCGCTGGTGTCCTCAGTAATATGGCTGTAACCTTCTCGAATGATTTTCCGAAACTCGTCGTATTCATAGGCGAGTTCATCCAAAGCTGCTCGAACTTCACTAACGTTGGCCAAGGTACACGGTTTACCTACAGCGAGTGTGAGGATGCTGCATGCTTTTGCGATGGAACGTTTCGCCAAACGTGAGCTGCGATCATAGTCGAAAACGGACATCTTGTATCGGAACAGAGATGTACAGACGCGAACACGAACGAGCAATATGTATGTCAGGTAATACACATGCACTCGCGACTGATTGCAGTATGTATGGCTATCGGAAGTACATACATACGCGAAAACGCATACAGTATGATTGACGGCAACACATGTACGCGGAAGCGCACAAAGTACACAACACTACTTATGCGGCGAAAAGGTACGAATTATCCGGCCTGGTATGGACCATAATGTAGCGTCCGTAGTGTGTGCATTCGCGACTGAATAAAATGGTCAAAAAAAACACGAGAGAAAAGTGGACTGTACTCGAAAAACAAACATGCAGAATAATACGCCCGACGCTACGAAGTGCAAGAAAAACCATAACGGTTCAAACCGGCACGGCACGTTTACGCACGGAGGACAGATAACGCATGTACAGCCCGTATGTATTTTCTACAAGATACACAAGATTACCTAAGGAACCCCAGAGGGAAACATCCCTTTTCTTTCATGGAATTCGATACTAATCACTCGATCATCCCAGCAGTCAGTTGGTGGCGTTAGAGAAACTTTTTTTCGTTTCATTCAACTGAAATTTGTAAGATTTCGGACGGGCATATATGTAGTATCCAGTGGCTTTGTGATGTAGCGGTAAGAACTTGGCTTCATGACCCGAAGGCAACCGGGTTCGATTCTCAACGCCGGCATCGTTATCAGGAATGCAAGAAAGAACTCGTCACACATTCTAACATCGCAGTCTGATAACGTACACAGAGTCACAACCACTTACAGCAGAGGCTTCCGAGAAGTGTGTAATCGGTCCCCAGTATCTGAAAGCTGTAAATGGGTAAACCACGGGGAAAGCTCCTCGATGTCCCTGAGGTAATGCTCGAAGAAGCGGTTCCAGGGCTCGGGTGAGAGCAAATGAAGAGAGAGAGAGAGAGAGGTTATACAGGGTGATGAACGAGAAGTCGCACCATAGAGTCAACATGTGATAAGGCGCAGCGGCGCCGACACGATAACACAATCTCCGCTACATGCATTACGTACACGTTGCACGTTACTACATGTTTGCCTATGGTGCGACTTCTCGTTCATCACCCGGTATACTGATTTTCTTTTCCGCTTCTGGTAGCACTGGCGCGATGAAACGTGGTACATATGTGATGAGTAGACGTTACGTGGTTTTCGTATGCGAGAGTTCGATAGTACATGTGTATGAAATGCTTGAGCATGGATTTAAAGAAGGAACCACCCTCCGATTGTGAATTGAGAAGTATAATTGAATTTTTGCTCGCGGAAAATAACTATGGGAACGAAATTCATCGAAGATTGTGTGCTGTGTACAGTCACAATAACGTGATGTCGAGACAAGCTGTTTACGGATAGATTAAACAGTTTAAAGAAGGTCGAAGAAACGTGCACGACGAAGCGCGCTCGGGCCGCCCATCCGCCGGTAAGGTTATGCTGACTGTATTCTGAGACAATGAAGGGGCAATCTTGGCAGAAGATCTTCCGGAAGTGCACAATAACGGGTGAACGGTATCACGACACAATTGTTGCCCTTCACGGGGCCCTAAAATCAAAACAACCAGGAGAATTGTCAAAGGGCATTGTTTTTTTTGCATGACAATGCCCCTCCTCACGGACATCACCTTGTGCAGTCCACTTTCAAGTTGCTCGAATGGACAGTTTGTCCGCATCCGCCAGATTCGCCGCACCTGGCAGGTTCTGATTTTCATTTGTTTCTCGGGTTAAAACGCGATTTAGGCAGCCGTCGATTCAATACTCGCGACGAACGTCAGTCGGCGATTGCAGACTTTTTCACGAAAATGTACGGTGAATACTATACGCGAGGAATTGAAAATTTGGTTTTGCGATATAATAAATGTTTAGATGTATCTGGCGATTATGTCGAAAAATAGTATGTACTTTAATTACTCAAATATATTTTTTTCATTTTGTCCCTCGCATTTTTAGTATTATTCCGAGGCGTCGTAAAGTTACTTTTGAAACACCCTCGTAGTATCTATTTCCGTTTTCAAAGGCAAAATCAGCCACTAATCTTACAGCCCAAATCAGGCATCGTTGGCAATAAAATGTGAAACAGTGTATAATAGTCAGTCGACAAAAACCTTCGGAGCTGCGTCTGGTAACTATAACGTTTCATGAAAACATTTAGCGAATTAATTCCAAATACGAAGTGCTGATCTTACAAAGCCATAATTATAATGACCAACAAGCCTAAGAAGGAAAGAAAACTACATTTTCAAATTTTCAACCGAGGGCTGATCCGATGATCATCATTGAACTTTCGCTGACTTGCAACCGTTCTAGAGAGCTTCGACATGTCTGCTCTGGCCATCACTCCAAAAGCAGTTGGGTGTCGTGCTCATGGGTTCCAATGCATCTCCATACAAACTCTTTTCAAGTTTCGCAACAACTCACTGTGTTCGGTTCAATGACTCAGTTCCTACTTAGCTGCTTGCTAAACTGGCAGAAAAAATACGAAATAAAATACACGCGCAACAATTTTCCTAAATACTGCCCCGTTTTATTTCGATAATAATGAATATTATAGCCTTTGTTCTTCGGAAGCAATGCAAATTGCTGAATTCAAGATAATCCGACGTGACTCAAGTTTTTAAGAAGAAGTAAAATGCACGTGGAGGAAAGATCAAAATCCGCGGGAGCTGAATTGACCACCTTACCCCATCACGTTCATTGGTAACGTTATACTTTCCATTAAGTATGATATTTTACTCTCAATTTCATCGATAAACAAAAATGAACTTCCTTTCCTCCGGAAGATGTACCCATTTTGTATTTCCCTTTCAGAGTGGTTTTTCGTTTAGTTCGTTGGGTGAATTCACGCGAAACAGAAACCTCGCGTAATAATTGTGACACCAAAATAAGAGGTCAATTTACGAAATTCTAAAAAAAAAGGGCGACAGCGGATATCTTGTATCGGTTTCCTTGCACTTAAATTTGTCGAAGTAAGATGTATATTTTCACTCTTATGAAATTTCGTCTCTTTTTGAATTATGCGAACAATATACGACATTTAGGTCCATTTTTGCACTTTTCTACGTATTTCCTTCGGGAGAAATAACTATTACGTTCGGTCACCAAGTTGAAGGGGGGAAGATACACACTTTTGATTCCTCTGATTGAAAGAGGATAATTATTAGAACGTATCTGTACGGATCGCAATTTTTATCTGATATTCTTCAAATTCTTCATGCGAATACAGTAGAGTGCCTAATTGCAAGAAATTAGGCCTGGATAGGGAGGAAGGGAACGGGGACCAAAATTTTCAGATAATCGTATCTTTTGGAGGGTATTGGATGAAAAATATCGTCGGGTCGTGGAGTCTTACGTAGAATGTTCGATCAGTTAAATTTTCCTTCTGCAGATAAAATAAAGATTTTGCAGAAGTACAAAAAATGCCTAAAGATTCTTTGGTTTTTATGGCTTGATTTTCCACAGCTCGGATAATAGTTAATATAGGGCGATAACCTATACCTACTAGTTCAGCTTAAGGGGACAAATAAGAAAGAACAAGCCAACAAATAGTCTAAAATGGACGGATTGCCTAAAATAGATAAACAGGGACGAACTAAAAAATCATCCGAAATTACTGAACAGTCTGCTGCTGACAAAACAACAAAAACAGGTGGACAGCACAAAACTAACAAATAGTTCAAATCGTGCGAACGGCCTACAACTGACAAACAATCTTAGAAAAATAAACACCCTCAAAATGACGAAGCACAAAAATGCATCAATTGATTCATTTTCAAAGATTTTAATGTCCCCCTCAACAACCGATATTAGCTATAACTGAGAGCAATTACAGAAAATAAGACTAACAATCTGAAACTGACGCACAATCCAAAATAGGTGAAGAATCTAAAACTGATAAATAACCAAAGATTGACAAAAAGTCTAAAAGTGACTAACAGCCCAAAACTGGTACACAACTAGAAACAGACGAAGATCAAAACACAAATAGCCTGAAATGGGCAAACAGTCTTTAGCCGACAAGTAGCCTAAACGAATAGATAGTCAAAAAATGATAAATAGTCCAAAAAGCGCAAACATCCTAAGACTGATGAGCCTCGCAGAGCAAAAGTGACAATCAAGCAACAACCAACAGATATGTAGTCAAAATCTAGTAGCTAGCTGAAAACCGGCAAATATGAGGAGCGATTTTCCAAAACGGCCTCTGTCCAGTTTTATACTTTTTTCACGGGGGAGAAAAAACCTGGTGTATCCCTATATTACACCTACATGTCACGGTTGATAGTCAGGTTGCCTAGTAGAACACTTACAGGAATATAATGTATCTCGTTGAAATATTGAATGTGTGTACCTTGTACAGGAAACGCGCATGACAGTCGCGAAGTGGGGGATCTGCTGGTTAGAGGTCGTTTTGGAACAAAATTTTTGAAGTATTAGTTTTTGTTTGGCACAAAATTATACATAACGTGCCTTTCAGTAGACTCTAATTCATAAATTTCTCAAGATAATGTCGACTCCTCTATTGTGATAAAAATATGTGGACAGAGGCCGTTTTGGAACAATTTTTTTCTTCTCCTTGCGAGTCTATTTTGACTTCTTACATGCGTTCGATTCACGACATCGTGATTTTGTTCGGGCCAGAATATGTATTACTAGATTCCTCACCAGATGGCGCTATAAAACGATTTTTCAAAAAAAATGGACAGAGGCCGTTTTGGAACACCGCTCCTCATATGTAATAAAACATGCGTGAAAAGCCTAAACCTTCCAAACAAAATTCAAGAATAACAAGTAGCCCAAAATTTACAAACATCCCATAAAGACAAAAGTCTAACACAGGGGAACGACCCAATCCGAAACTGACTCACAGTTGACAACGCGGAACAGCATAATAATAGTCTACCAGACTGAAATTCACGAATCATACATCCAAAAACTGAAATATAGCCTCAAAAATGACGCACAAAACCTGCAATTGACTAAGAGTCTTTCAGGTCAAAAAGAACTCGATCTAAGATCACAAATAAGAGATCATTAGATTCATGATAGAAAAGAACCCGATCTAAGATCACAAATAAAAGATCATTAGATTCATGATTAGAACGATATTCATCCTAATCTGATTTTTAGAAGATAATCAAAGGCACTAAAAGGATCACAAAAATTAGAGCGAAACTATGACATCCAAAAATTATGAACATCAAGAAAAACATTAAAAGATCATCATCTTTCTCGTGATCTAAGATCTCAGTGTTCAAGATCCGTTGATTAAAAATCAAAGTTATTTTTCTTGATCATCTTTACTTGCACCTCACCCACCCCCCTCCAAAAAAAAGGGGGAAATTATCACTAGAGAAGAGGATCGAGCTGTTACTTGAAATATTTCTCTAATTCACTGACGTCTATTTCCCTTCCTTTTTTCTTTTTAAAAAATTCTTCTCCGAGTCAAATTATGTCTCAAAGTTGATACAAGAGTTGATGTTCCGAAATGTATAATTCAGAGCCGTAGAAGGGGGAAAGGAGGAAGTGAAAAAGATAAGCCTTCACGATCCAAAAAGCTAAAACATTCGAAATTGGCGGTATGCGCCCTTCGGCTACATAAAATACTTATTTCTATATCGCTCTCTGCTGAATGACTGTCTCAGCAATTATTGCGAAAATTTTTCGAACTGTTGTATAGTGAACCGTGAAAGACAACGGCGCGTAGAAATTTACAGAAATTACGTTGAACATCCAATTATACGTAAACTGTCTGGAAAGAGTAGAATGAAAGAATTTTATAAGCCTCTCGTATAATCCCGAGCTCGTGATTTTTTTCTGTTGACGCATTTCATTCGTAACGCCTTTCTTTGTCGCATATAGACGCATATTTATGTGTAATACGGCGAAAACAGTCATTTGTAATTTTTTCCGCGTAAAACAGCTCAAGGTGCGCTTACAATATTTTTGTTTTCGAACAAAGAAAATCTGAATCAACATTTCTCTCAAAGCATACGATACACACACAGACGTCAAGTTTGGACCCCTTCATTGGAGGAGCGCATGGCGACGCACACATGCTTAAACAGCTCCCCAAACACCGCATCCCGGACCCCGGGAACTACCCTTTCGAATATCGTATCAGTGACCAGACGGACGCATGAGGCTGTCCGGGCCTCCATTTCGCCTCTGCACTTCGAATTCGCGTAGTCCTACCAGGGCCACCACGGGACATCCTAACTGACCAAGGCAACGCTCGATTAACCAGCATTACGCAGGAATTCGGGTGCATCATAGATGGACGCGCTTCCTTCAGTCACCCCTCACCTCCTTGACTTGGCACATGTGGCGACGCAGGAAAGTGGTGACGGCGGGTGAGCCCTGCTGGGGCTTTGCAGCAGCTCTAGGATGGTACAGAGTTTTTGTGTCATGGTCGAGACAAAAGCCGACACGATGTTCCATCCGCTTCTACTCTTCGGCATTCCGGAACCGAGGTATCCGGCGCGATACGGTCGATCACGCCACCACTATCACTCGTTACCGCTGGGATCGATCGCTATTACCGTTCCGCGCCTCTCCTGCTCCCAGGCACCACACTCGAACAGGGTACGCTAGGAATTGTCCTCCGCCCCTCGATCACAGTATGTGCACAAGGGGCACGGCTCGGCTCTATCGCCAGGGCCAAAGCACATATGGCCGTTCAGAGCTTGTATCAGGTGGAAGTTCAGTTCCCCATGGGATCTGTCTGCCCATTGATCGAGGTCGTGTATTAGCGCTTGGGTCTACTCGTCCTTGGTCGACTGAACAAGTGCGTCCTTCCTCTTACAAAGCGTGGACTGCTGGATGTCCAGCTTGACCCGAAGTGTCCCCCGTTTCGTCTTCGCTCCCTTCTTGCCACCGTATACATGCACTTGAATGAATGACGTATATAACTACGGGAATTTTGAATCAGTTTCGGAAACGTGTTTTCAAAAAGATTTTTCTATAATAAACAAGGAAGCAAAATTTCCAGATTACATTCTTTTGCGAGTTCGTCTAACTGACGATAGTCGTCGTTATGTAATTAGAAATTGATGATGGTGTAAACTGTGAGCGTTCCAAGTTTCGTAAAATTGAATTAATTACAAACTTTTTTTTTTTTTTTTTTTTTAAATAGTTATCCGTTTCTCAATTAATCATAATGTAATTAATGAAGTCGAATATTAAAAATTTATCTGATTAATAACTAATTACATTTTCTTGCGTACTGAGTGAAATCAGCGACCGATGTATCGAGAATAGTTTTGGAATGAGTTTCTATTTGAAGAGCTCTTTTCCAAAGTGGGTTAAGTCGCAAAATGTGATTATTCAGGAAACGGACTCCCCTCCCTTCTGAGGCAGTGTTTTTGGAAACAAGTGAAATGTATCGTGGAGTAGTATACCGAAATGTTTTGAAAATTTCGCTTTTGAAAAATCCGAGAGCTATAAAGACTTAAAAGTTGACAAAATCGTGACTTAAGCCATTTTGAAAGAGCGAAATGTATTCAGGGGTGCTAAAACTCAGATTAGCAGCCTAAATGAAATCGAATTTTCACCACTGTTATACGAGGGGTAAAGAATCAAAACTCACATTTGCCATTTTACTTCAAGGGCGCAAATAGTCAAAATGCTGTACACGGGTGGAGGAATATCTTTGCTGCGCCTGTGAAAGTGCGATATGTCTAACATACTCCACGTTCACCGGCGCAGCAAAGATATTCCCGCACCCGTGTACAGTATTTTGCCTATTTGCGCCCTTAAAGTAAAGTGGAAAATGTGAGTTTTGATTCTTTACCCTTCATTATATAATATGATACATATCGTTGAAAACCACTTCAAAAAATTTTTTCACGTGAAAAGCACGAGCGTAACGGTTTTTGCTCAAGTATACCCATGGCTGGAAGAAAAATAAATTTCCATGGAAATGTCAACCACTGAACTGAATTGTCACCGTGAAGAGCCTGGATTTCGATTCTCCCCTCAGAAGTAACGCTCAAAAATTTTTCGTTTATGTGCCAAAGTTTTCGAACAGCTGCTTTTTTTTCGTGATGCTGCAAAGTAACGATCAAGAATTAAAGTTTTTTTCGTTGGTGTGCCAAAGTAAAACATCATTTACGTGCCAAAGCAAAGACATGAAAATGTAAAAAACAAAAGCCTTGTACAGGGGTGAAAGCTTGATTTGTATCTACCTAATTCGGTACCTGCCTGTTTTCATGAACTGTAAATTTGTGCACACCTACGACGCAATGTAACCGCATCAGGTCATCGGCATCAATTTTTTTTCGTTTCAAAATTGATTTTGAAAAAATTTCAAACAATTTTAGGGGGCTATAGCCACCTCCCCTTAGTTGTGCCCTTGGATGCAGGTATATTAATAGTATCCCTAAGGCATTTATACTTGTAGTTAATAAAAATTTGTAAACGAATTAGTTCCATGTGATGCCGCAATTAGTAGTACCCGTACCATACACTTAACTCGCAATACACATACACAGGGTGTCTAACAAAATCGAAATCTGAAAATAAATGACCCCCCCTCCATTTACTATGAATGCGCTAAAATAATAAACTAAAGCTAAATATACTTCTTCGTCTATAATAGTACATTTTCATGAGGACAAAAAATAATTTTATTGCATAAGGTAGATGAGCCCAATAACAAGGTGTCTACAAGAATGGAAAAATATAAATTCCTGACTTTTTCCAAACTTTTTCTTTCTCTTCCTACCTTTACAGTATATAGACAGTATATATTTATGTTTATACTACTAGACGCTATGGTTAAAATGAACTGAAATTTTAAGTTGATTTTTGGGTGAAAGTATTAGGAAGGTGTTCACAGATATACATAAAAACAGACAAAGCGATGAACTAAGTTATGAATTATATTTCTTCAAGTATTTTATTCTGTAAAACTTTACCAAGGAGATGAAAAATTCCAAACTTCTTAAAAATATTGTTCAATTTCCTGACTATTTCCAAACTTCCTGACCTACTTTTCAAATTCCTGACTTTTTCCAAACTTTCCAAATTTTCCAAACCTGTAGACACCTTGAATAAGACCCGGATCCCCAATATAAGGCCCAATGCACCGATCTTGACTGCTACGCTTTAGGCTGCATTCAAACGTACGGCAAAGTTGTTCCTTTGTGATATGGCAACACTGTCCAATTGTTTTTATCAAGATATTAGTCCACTCTGGTGCGAGATATGCCGGTTGATGATTTTCCAATAACGTAAAAAGTGCTTCAATATGTTTTTTGTGTAACTTGGAAGATTTACGAGTATTATGTTAGTCAAATGGAATTTACCCAGAAATCAAACATCGGATAGTTGTAGTGGTAGTTGGTTAACGATCGACTCCAGAAAAGTGAAATTTGAGCAATTTGGAACCGAGGTATGCGATACTCACAAAAAATAGTGTTATCTAACGTAATAAGGCCTAACCTGGTAAGATCAGTTGATTATCATTTCAGTTATAACTTACTCATAAATTTCTATTTGAACCATGCTTAACTTTTTATTTACCGAATTTCAAGTCAGGCTTATTAGGTATTAGGTTGAGTTTTATTAGGTTATAGCCTTTTTTTGGTGCGCTAGCCTTATCATGTTTTGAAAAAGGGGTATTTTTATTAGAAGATTTGAGGAACGTGGAGCAGTATAGAAAAACTTCAAGCTAACCAATTTTTAAATATTCCAGTCGACGACTATAACACAAATACGGAAAAAACATGAAATCATCTACATGAAAGTCTGAAGAGCCAAGACCTTAAATTAAGGCCTTATTGAGCTTACCTACCTTAATACGCGCATGGTGATCACGTCTCATACGACTCACACGGTCATGTCATACATATGCGAAGACTCTTGTAAGCTGATATTACGATTTATCGTCATTATCAGGGCTGCAATTTTTATGCACAAAAAATAGCAAAATAGGCGCATATTTTATATACTATAGTCAGTCTAAATAATATGCCGAAAATATGCGCCAAAATTGTAAAATATGCATAAATATGCAAATAAAATATGGGTATATCTTTTCAAAAGAAAAATTAAGTTGGATACACTGAGACAATTTTTATCATATTTTAAAATGATCCAGCAAAGTATCTCCTTAAGTTTAATAGGAGATGCACTCAGCAGATAATGCACCTATTCGTAATTTCTTGATGATTGATGAATGTGATGCGGGCAAGAGAAAGGTTATCTCACGTGCAAAAGAACATATTTTTCTAAAAGCTTTTCTACTTATACATTAACCATTAGGTCTTCTCAATTTTTTTTTTTTTTTTTTTTTGGAGTCGGACATCATTCTCAGAATTAAAAAAATAACTTTTTGGGGGAAAAATTTAAAAATAAGCAGAATTGGTGCAAAATATGCCGTAAAAGCCCAAATATGCGAAATATGCAGGATGAAATGCTGCATATACTTGACTCAGATTTCTGTGAATCGTTAAGATCTTTTAAAAATTATACACCTATACGTCATAGATAAAAATATGCATTCGCATAAAAATTGCAGTCTTGGTCATTATAATAGAATTTTCCTATTCTAACTTTTCGTTTTCTCGTTCAAGGTATAATTTACTGATTCTTAAGTTTTTAAATGACCATGACTGAGAATAAATGACTTAAATGACTGTTAGACACTTTGATACAACATACTACACCCCTCTCCCCAAAAATCCACCAATGTCGAAGAATTTAGGTCAACACTAATAAAAAAAATGACCCCCGCCCCCCCACAAAAAAGGGGGAATTGCCAGTGACGTCTCTGAGCTTAATGAATCGTAAACAGAAATTAACTAATACTTTGAGCCACTCTTGATTCCTCTCTTTCCAGCGACTAAAAATGGGTTCGCTGGCACGATAATAAGGACCTGAAATTTGCGAAATATGATTCTCGAGAACAGGCTGTGATGTACTACGAAGACAAAATTGTATACACGGCGAGGTAATAATTTTTTGCAAAATATCCGAGATTACGTGATTTATGGCGGGGCTGTTAAATGTAAAAAATTTTCTGAGTCACGCTGTAAACAGTAACGCCAGGAAAGTGTTGCACACACACCCACGAACTTGAGATATTGTTTATGTAGCTTAAAAGTAAAAGGTTCGATAAACCTCCGTGTCCACAGATTTATTGACTTTATTGCACTCGAGTGTACCATTAATTTTCGTAAATTTTATGAAAATCGACGTAAATGAAGGTCGGCTATCGGCGACCGAGTATATACGATACAACCAACAACCAAAAATGTGAGGCGACTTTCCAGAAAATTCGTCCACACTGCCCTGTATTTTCAATAAATTTTTATTCATTTTCCGTACACTCGTCTAATTTAGGGTCACTAATCGTGCTGATTAATACGAGTACAATGCTTCGAATAAGAAGTTCGTGTAAATTATTGCGGGGGACGACTATTATGAAAATACGTAGTGCAAGATTCGATGACGTTAACGCCATTTCTGTACATCGGCTACACTTGCTGAGGATTCCGAGTTCCGGCAGAAAACAGCCACCGCCGTTCAGTGCTAATGTACACTCGAAAGCTCTAACAAGCGCATAGCTCGACTCCAGAAGAAGACTCATCGCACGTGCTTTTTACGTCGCCAAAAATGCGCCTTTTCGACTTCGCGATCGTGTTTTCGGTTTGCCGATAATTCCCTCGAATTTCTTACTATTTGGTTCGGCGTGAATTTGTGCGAAGTGTGGCGATACATCGAGTTCGTGATCGTAGTTTCGGTGTGTTTTACAGTGGCTTAGTGCAAATTGGGTGTACGTATCCATGCTTTGTAATCGTTGACGAGTTTACGAAATCGACGGGTAAGTCAAAGTATACACATTTTTCAATTATAACAATCGAGAAATACGATCATTTTATAAAAAATTGAGACGTCACGAACGGCAGGAGGGCAGTCGAAAACCTCTATTGTTACTTTTAATGGAACTTTTCGCACCAATGACGATCTATACGTTAAAAGCAAGGCGAATATTCTAATTTCGTCGGCGTCGTCTTTTGCAAATTAAGTTCGAGTGATTTAATTATCGAAATCTTCGCAAACTATAGGTTTTTTGAGTGTGCGTCTATGTACTTACAGCGTCGGAGAAAGAAGTTGGAAAGTGCGAATTAATTGTTTTCTATTTACGTCTCAGAGCCTTTGATGGAAGTCTGTAATTACTTGTACGTGAATTGCGTGTAAACGCGATTCTGATTCTTCAATAATGGAAGAATATTAACGTTTTTTCAATAGAAACTGACGTTCGCGTTTTTATGACGTGTATACGAATTCTAAAAATCATCCCGAGAATTAATTCATAATCGGCTGAGCTTTCGGCTTCGCGCGGTCATAAATTAGCACATTGAGTCATTGACCAATAAATATTACTCGTTTAGTATAACATAAATAGCCAACTGTTCGAATATTTAATTAGCGATTAAAGATATTTATTAATCGTCATCATAACCAGGTACTGGTTTCAGTCCAGTTGTTCAGTGTGGGCTGGGTTGGTATTCTCGAATTAAAAAGTTCCATCAAATGCCCGATGAGTAAACTGTGAACGGACACATACTTTTAGAAATCAAACTTCTAAACGTTTTCTGGACCGTTTGAAAATGTTTGACAAAGGGAATGAACTCTACGCTCAAGTTCCTAAGCAAAGTTACACGTGTTCGAAGTTTACGAAGTCAGACTGTAAAATTTTTGGCTAAAATCAATTAGTTTTCATCGGGAGGGGGCTGTACGTATTTGATAAACTCTATCTCTAGCACGTAAGTTATGCAATGACAAAAATTTGCCACAAAATTTAATCAATTTCAGTAAGAGTGTCAGACGTCTAACTCGCTAACTGGTGTTAAATTCTGGTGAAAACTACTAAGCAGGCCATTCACCAGAAAATGAGAATAGTTTAAACACTGACCTTCGTTTTTTTGTTGGGGGGGGGGAGTAACAGCCGCAACAAATTTTACCAATCCAATTCATCACACAGGACAATGTTACTATCTTCTGAAAGGAAAAAGCATAGGGAGAGGTGTCCATCATCGTGGATGTTACCATCTTGTCTCACTACCAGTTATATTATCTTAAATTCTCGTTTTCGGTTGTTTTTCCCAAGAAAGTGGTGGTGCGGTGGGATGTATGGCGATGCACCCCCGGCCCCGGAAACTGCCCTTTCGAGTATCGCATTAGTGGCCGGAGGGATGCTTTGAGGCCGGCCCAAGACCCTATTTCGCCGTGCCGCTTCCGGTGTGCGCGTTCTGCCAGAGCCACCATGGGGTTCCCTACTGACCGAGGTTCGCGCTCCCAGAGCATTAGCCCCGAAATTTCAGGTCCCCACAGCGGGACGCGCTTCCTCTTCACTCACCCCCCACCTTCTCGTCTTACGTGTGGCAACAGCAGGGGAGCCCTATCGGGAGCCCAAGAAAGTGGTATTATTATTCAAAAAAATTGGAAGTACATATATGTTAAGAAGTCAGTTTGCGGTCAATAACTTCACATTTCCATAAGGTATGGCGTAAAGTTTTGTTACCAAAGGTTTTCAGTCCATTGTCGAGATAAATTGTTCCAAATTCCTTTTTGCCGCACTAAATGTTAAAAAACTCGCCAATAATACGTGGTACGAGACTGGCTTTTAGATCCTGACTTCAGGTCCCGACTTCGGGGAATTTTCAAATCTATTCGCTGATGAACAGTTCGCTTAGACTAGATGACATGAGAGGGCGGAGGGAGGGCAGAGGGAGCACCGCATGACATGACAGAATGTGTGAGTGTGAGGGATTGTGATTGTGTTGGAGGTGAGGGTGGGTGTTGAAGGGAATGGGGCTGTGCCTGGGTCGAATAAGGTGCTGGCATGTGCGGGCGTATGCTGAGTGGATGTACAAAAAAAATTTATATTGTAGTTTCTATTCTTTGAACTGTACTTCTGTTTTCCCCCTGCCTGTAATCGGCCTTCTCGGCTGTTGGTAAGGGGAGTAAATAAATCAATATATAATAATTAATATTATTATTATTATTAAATCTTCGATTGGCGCAAGTATACGTGTCTTATACGTTTTTCAGCACAACAAATGGCAATACTGGTACAATCTGGATCCTTGAACACGATCCAGGCACCGGATCGTATAGTCATTGGCGTATGTGATACCACAATTTTCAAAAATGTCCCGAAAAATGGAATTCTTGAAGCTTTTGGATACCAGTGCTTTTGCCTAGAAACTAAATGTCTATCGTCGTGGATAAAACTCGTCCCCCTTCTTAAATTTTGATGCCCCTTCTCTTTAAACTTGTCGAATATTATCAACTACAAACAGACTAGGAATGATGAAAAAAGAAAAGAAAAAACAAATCTAACAAAACAAAATACTACAGACCGTAAACCGGGGTGACTTTGCCGATATCCATTTTTGACCATATTACTGGCTCTTTGACGAGTACAAATGTATTCCCAACACTTCCAAGGGCATAGGTCGATGAAGGGACATAGATACAACACTTCAAAAACCAGTGAGACGTATTGCAGGCTGAAACAGGTGGCAAAAGGTAGGCTTTTCATCAAGAACAGAAAAGGTATTTTAATAATTGTAATTTCTGAAGAATGAGCCTATTATAATTGGTATTAAGTTTTAATACAATCACAGTGCTTTGTAATCAAACAGAAAGTGAATTGCGAAATGTCTTGAACTTCATGCATTTTACCAATAATTATTGTCATATCCTTTCAGTGTTGATTAAAAAGTGTTAAATTGGTGTTTCCACTAAGTTGATGATTCATCTTTCTTCTGTCTCATTTTTTGATGGTTAGAAATTACGTCCCTCTTAAAATTATTTAGGATGGATCCAGTAAAGTATACTGGTATGGGTGGGATAACAGCAGACCCCCAATTTTTGTTGTCCTTGTAGAAGCCATAGTAATTGGTACGACGATGGAAAAGCGACAGGTTCACGACGATAGATCAATGTCACAAAAAATTGGAAGCCGGAGTTATTAATGGTTTGTGAATCTGTACTGAATACAAGAATTCAGTGAAACGTACTACAGATAACGGGAATCAAATCATACTGAATGTGCTCCAGTCATGAAATTTGAGGAATTAAACGCCATGTCGATGGACTTCATTGAAAGTTGAATGTATTCTTCTCAACCAAATTTCTTGATTTCACGCAAATCTGTGAAAAAAACGCTAAATTTTTCAAGCGGGACCGAACTGAACTGAGAGAATAACAAATCATAGTAACTTTCTATCAATTCCAAAAATTTGTTACAAGTTTGCATTCTGATGGGTCAAAAACTGACTACATTATAAGAAACAGATAAATGGGGACTGATTTTCTAAACCAGGGCTACCCTGAGTATCAAAGTATTGGCAACTTATTTGTACAATCCTCTACGACGATATTCTGCGAAATGTAAAATATGATGCACATGAAAACACAATTGGAGACATCCACGACTATGGAGACTTTACTATTAACTTGATTTCTCACAAATGATCTGTGGTACATCACTTTTAATTAGCCTTACAAAAGTAACATAAGTTGTACTATAAATAATTATGAATAACATTTTGGGTAGCATTTGTATAGTTCACCAGGTGTTCAGATGGGAACAAAAATATCAACATATGCGGGGATAATCACCCAGCTACACTACTCCTGGCATATGAAAAGCAAAATTAGTTTGAGGAACATGTTTTTGAGAGGGAAAGGAGATGTAGAGATAAGAAAAATCCCGACTACAACTGTACGAATTTCAGCTGACAAGCAGAAGAAAGTCACTTCTCAATTTTTCTGACAGGGTTCCGAATTTTCTAACTTTTCCGGCCGTTCTATAAGACCGACTAAAAAGTTACAAATTTCAAGTAAAAAAGTCTGCTTAATTTTCCGACTATACGGAGTAAAATTTCATGAACAGGTATTTTCTTGTTGGATGGCAAAACATCATCGCAATTAATAAATATAACCATTAATTTCATTGAAAAGAGCGGAAAATTTATTTTTTCTGATTTTCCTCATTCAAATTTTATTAATTCCAAGAGTGACTAGGGTATTAATTTCTGGACCGATACTCCCTCTGTACGTTTTATCTCCCTGCGCAACGCAACGTTTTATCTCCCTGCGCAACGCAATGTCTCGAGGTCGAAAAATTGCAGTTCTCAGCATATTTTTTACCCAATCTAAAATATTCTTGCTGACATTATCACAAGTTATACATCCTACCCTTTTAAAAATTCCTCTGCACTCTAGTGCTGCAGAGTCACTTTTTTTTTCTCGTCTGCTAACTGTCATCAGATTGTCTACCCAAATTTCAAACTGCACACCGACTATCAATCTAACTCGATCACAGTATCCACCTTTCCACCAATCTTAAACGCTTCAGGAGGCTAGACTGAAATAACTTATGTGGATATTTTGAATCCATCATTTTCCAAAGATGGGGAAGTTTTGCGTATCTACGGTATACATACCAAAGGGAAACCGGGATATTCTATCTTTCCCTTCTTATTCCCCGAAAAAAATGCTACTTATTAAGACTGGAATAACGACGCCATTTATTTTCCACTTATTTTGATCGTCGATCCCAAAACTATTTAGAATGAATAAATTTCAAATTATTTCATCGCCATTATTTTCCATTTCGTTGAACATAAATTAATGGCCTAGGAATTCCTCAATCTCCACCCTTTCCACGAAGAAAGTTTTCTTTACAAGACTATCGTAAAATTCATTTTAACGACAATGATTTTCTTACTTCGTGAGAATTGGATGTGATTCTGGAAACAAATTCATTCCTTGACAAAAAATATTGTATGAAGGGCTAAAAAAAAGGCATTGAGGTCACGAATAAATTTGTAGCTTGTATTTTGGAAAGGTGATGCTAGTTCGGCCGACTGTACCTGGAAAGAGAAGAGAAGCCATCGAATAAAATTTCTCTCTTTCCCCTCGGGAAAAATGAATAGAATTTGTGATGGCTCTCAGATCCTACGTCTTGGCTACTGACCCGGCGCGAACGAGGGTAAAGAGAGATGACACGAATTTTTCGAATGGAGAAGAAGAAAGAGATTTTAGCTCTCGGTTCTTGAGTTTGGGCTGTTGGCTCAGTCTTTTCTCATGAGCAACGGAGACGGTGAATGAACATGCATCCGCGGTTTCAGACGTTAAGGAACAGCCCCGGGATGAAATCTTGGGCTCTTAGTTCAGTTTCTTTTAAGAAGAGGGCTAAAGAAGTGTTCATGATGAGAACAAATTTGAGCATCGTGGGAGGTGTTAATGGCCACTAAAATTGAAGTCGTGTTCATTTCCATCGCAGTGTATCTAATATTTTGGTATAATAATGGGCATAAACTAACGAACGGCGATCTCACGTTAATTATTTACAGCACGCTAAAATTTTTAATATAATTTTAATTTGACAAGTTTTTTTCTCTCTCTCTTTTCATAACGGAATAAATCAAGTTGGTGAAATGAAAGAATCTCGGCTACTGGTTCCGGAAAACCAACAAAGATAATGTGGAATTATGAACGATTAGTTCAAATTTTTGTAAATCGTATTATTAAACACGGAACAAACATAATGCGTCCGTTTGAACGGCTTTAAATTCTACGGGTGAATTAGCAAACAGGTTCAGAATTCTGGAACGTGAAATATTATCAGACAAATTTTGCATATTCGTATCTAAAATACCGGTACGTTCATTTATACTTCCGTTAATTTATTCGGTCATTTAAATTCGTCTTTTTTTCTCTCTTTTTTTTAAAAAAAAAGCAAAACACTTTGTTGTTTGTTGTAAACGTATTTTGACTCAGAAATACAAAATCCGCATTTCGGGTTTAACGTTAATACGATTTAACAGTGTGCTACATTTTCGTATATTTTCATCTCATTTTTCACAGCTATCATTGATCCCCCTTCTTTTTTTCATTTTTCAATAACGGTTCACGAAAAAACCGATTTTTCTTGGCTGAATCGCACATTAACAAAATTGACAATCGGTAACTCGTTGAGTAAATAAATGAGTAAGTCTAAGTAAATAGTTGTAAAAACATAAACTTGAAACGTATTTCTCCGGAACTCGTTTTAGTTCCTTGTCGCGTGAACTCGATAAAAATACGGAGGGGACTAAAAAGTATACACCGGAGTGCCTATAAATATGGGAAATGACGCGAGTAATCCTGATTAATTAGGGTCAAGTTTCTGCAATTTGTTTCCACCGAAAACGTGCCCCATGTCACAATACGAGATTTGGAACACCAATACATTTATTGTGAATCTATTTTTTTACGTTTGTTAACCTGACTCTGTTTCGTTAATACGGACGACTTGAAATAACTTACCGAGATGGGACGAACATGCAGCTTGTTCACTGTCTGGAGTTCGATTTTCAGTATTAAGCTCTTTGAAGCATCATGTCCGTAAATTCAACTGGATCACGATTTCCAAACTCCATTCGGGAGGGAGGTACAGTAGAAATTTCACAGACGATGGTCTTCGAAATGTTACAAAAATGTGTAAGAGCTGGGAGTGTCATTTGGTTCCCCTACCAGTCTTAACTAAGAAAGCAGTAAGAATAACACTTCACTCGCATCATGGCGTCGAAAGGCTCAAGTCGACAAGGGGAAAAAATAGAAGAAAAATAAAGTTTTTTGTCTCTGAAAGCAGTATTCGGACTTGAAAGAATAGTGGCTGACATCTGGTGGAATTTTTTTGCAACTTGTATGTAGGTAAAATGGAGCGCTGTTACACGCACTACTACTAACACACACAGCCCGCAGAGATCCATTTTACCTACATAGGACAGTTGCGACGCTAGCGCGCCACCGACCCTTCAAGTCCGAATTGATAGCAACCAAAAAATGAAAAATCTCGTAAATCTCTTCTCTGAAATCTCTCAAAGTCTTTATATCTATTTGCTGAATAATTTCTAAATTTCTTCTTATTTAAGGTACTTATTATGGTAGGGGTCTGGTTGGCCGAGTGGATAACGAGTTGGTCTCGTAATCCGGAGGTCCCGGGTTCAAACCCACGTAGCAACTCGCCAGATTTCGACCTAGGTCGGTTTTTCGGCCAGAAGAAAAGAGGGCTCAGACAGCCCTAACTGCCTCCCTGACGTCTCTGAGGTAATGCTCGAAAGGGCGGATTCCAGGGCTCGGGTTGAGAGCAAATTAGCAAAGAATGTACTTATTATGGGAGTGAGGTATCCCCGTTTCAACACACCATTGACTGACACGAAATGGTACATATATATATGATAAGACAAATGCCTTTCGTTTGCCTAAAAAAGCAATTACCAGCACTTTGATTTGCCCATCCACTCGTGGTTTCCTCTCCTGGCTCTTCTGTATACAAAAATTACGAGAAACACTTCTTGCCCATACAAATTTAAAATTATTAACAGAACTCAACTCACAAGTTCACAGTTTTTTACTTTTAAACTGAATTTTTTATACCGTTCTTCGGTATTTTGGTGCGAGTCTTTTTTTTTACTCATCGATCACCCGAACAATTAAGTTCTGTCGTCATCAATTAGAATATTTTAAGAATTTTAATATCGGCATTGAAGACGAATTTTCTATTACCTTTGATCGCAACCCAAAACCAACGGTTTCTTTGTTGTGCGTGAACAATGCCTGCGATAATAAAGACCAGTTGATTCTACCAATACGTTGATCGTTCCCGTTGTATTAATTAACCTTATCTACATAAGTAATGAAACTCGAAAATATTTTTGTAACGTTGGTTTTATTTAGTATTCGTGAGACTGGCGACTGCATTAACAATTACGAGTAATGAGGGCTGTGTTTATCTTTGTATGCTAAATCGTCAAATCGTCATTCGACTGCTGAGCTGTTGAAACCAGACAGACATAACGTTATTAATGAGAGGTGATTGGTAGGACTGTTGCAACAGGTTTAAAATTGTCGATTGGCAATATGAACCATGTGAATAACACACGCAGCTTGACCGTGAAAATGGCACCAAGCTGCCTACTTTTCACCGGTTCCCCGATGTTTTCATTTCTGCTGTCAGCAGCAAGGAAATCCATCCGATTACAAAAGAAAGAACAAATGGATAATGATTAGTTTTGGCTTTCATTTAATTTCAGTAAAGTTGAAGAATACTACCAATGTTTGTTTCGAATTTTATTCGTATAGTTTTGTCCGCAGGACCGAGTGAAAATTGTCGGGGAAGGCAACCTGTAGGTTCCAGCGGCGTAGCCAGGATTTTCCTAAAGGGGGAGGGGGGGGGGGAAATTGAGGTATTTTTTTTTTAAATTGCCGATATTAGAAAACTATTTTATGAAAAATGAAGGTAAAATTACTGCTCGAGCAAAATTTTTTCGAAAAATCGTGTTTTAAAGGCGAAAAATCGCTAATTTTTGCACATTTTACATTAGATTTCAGGCGCCTGGGGGCATTGGCCCCCTTCTTCCCCCCTGGCTACGCCACTGGTAGGTTCGGAAAAATATTTTTCTTATTTCTCTCCTCTATACCTCCTGGTCAGACATGAATTGAAGTAAACTGTAAGACTAGACCCACAGAATTACCAGCCAGGTCTGATACC
Source organism: Acanthococcus lagerstroemiae (assembly GCA_031841125.1). NCBI lineage: Eukaryota > Metazoa > Arthropoda > Insecta > Hemiptera > Eriococcidae > Acanthococcus > Acanthococcus lagerstroemiae. The sequence goes on from CM063107.1 coordinate 4,589,114, forward strand.
GAAATTCTTCCACAGGAGTAAATTTCAAGGTGTTGACCCTTACGTGACTGAAAAACACTAATTAGCGAGCAAGGCGAGAAACATTTTTTGAACTTGTCCGAGAACTTCTGCGACAAAAGTATATTTTGGTCGGACACAGATTACCTCCCAAATATTTCTCTTACAACCAGCTACATTACCAACATATTTCCGCGGCAGAAAATCCGTAAAATTAGTAGAAAGAGCAAATATTTGACATCCAAAAAGACGTCGAAAGCGAAAAATATTGGCAACGAAGTTCTAATGAAGTTGTGGCTCAAGAATATTCCGTATTTTTTCGGATACGAAGTTAAACGGACGCAAAACAAAAGGGAACCTTCCAGAGCTAAAATCTGTTTCATATCGGGGTGAAAATTTTTCTGAACTGTAAAAGAAAGGCGGGGAGGTTTCACTAACCTTGAATTTTCAAATAAAAACATATCGAAGGAATTATCCAAATAAAGATAATTTTAAATTCGAAAATTCTATCAGATTCAAATATTTAAATTTTCTGCTTCAAACAGATGAGACTGACCCAACCTGGAAAATCGATCAAATATTGAAATAATATAGAGTTTTGAGTCATTGATTTTGAAAATCAGTTAAGAATTTTTATCGGTCCGAAAATTAAAATTTTACACTTGAGCATGGATCAATTGACTAGACATAGAAAAATCAAACAGGTATCGATACAGGAATGTTTTGGTTCACTGATTTCAAAAAATCAATCAAATTCATTAAATTCTTGATTCGGCTTTAAACCGGGCTCCAGAATTTGGGCTTCAGGCTTCGAATAGGCAAAATTCATTCAACTTGGAATATTGAACCAAAGTTCGGTTATCGCTTCAGATATTTAATTAGACCCCGATTTTAGTCATCCGAATTAAAATTTCACGCTTAAGAGAGAGTGGAATCGATTCCAATATTGGTTGGATTTTGGCATTTTTAAAAGGGTCTCAAATTCAAAAGTATAAATTTTTCAGGAGATTAACAAAATATATCCAGTTACCGAAATATTGCTCTTTACCTCCTACATTAGACTAAATCATTATAACGTGAATTTTACATACCGGTGAAGATGGTCTGTATGAGTATTCTAAAAGTTTTCAGTCTAGACCATTTTTTGTCATGTCCCAAATCAAGGTCTCGAATTCTCAATTTTTATTTTCGACATAACTGATTGCTCCAGTCGACGGATGACTGCATTTAGTATCAATTTCAGTGAAAAAAATAATAATTTCAATTATTTTTTTACACTTCAGACCCGTGGAAATTTTAAATATTAAATGGGAAAATCGAGCAAAATGTAAATTTATTTGAGCTTCTGTTCAAGTATTAAAAATCCGAGTCTCCCCCATACCTCACAAAGAAATTTCGACGAAAAACTTGATTTTCCGAGTCAAAATGACTTTGCCTTCTCTCAAGGTAGAATCGTCATTTCAGGCAACAAATCGAAGTCTAACTCAAAATCTAACGGAACGTTTAAAGTGAGAGACCAAAAGCCCTATTTCAGTAGGTACACATTATTATCAATTTTCCCAGTTAGTGTCTATTCGGCCACCTATTTTTTTATCTTTCATTCCGCCTTCTCGCAGTGCCGTAGCCAAGGGGGGGGGGGGAGGCGAAGGGTGAAGTTGAGTGTGAAATATGCAAAAATGAGCAATTCTTTGCCCTTAAAACACGTTTTTTTCGTAACATTTTTGCTCGAGCAGTAATTTTACCTTCATTTTTATAAAATAGTTCTCTATAATATCGGCGATTTAAAAAAAAATACAATTTTCGACTTTTTCTCCCTTGAAAATCTTACTTTGCCACCTCCTTGGGAAAATCCCGGCAACGCCACTGCCCTCTCGTCTCCCTATTTCACTTCATTTTTCCAGGCACTCTCTTTATTCAGTCAGGCACCCGAAGCCAATGTTCATGTAAATCCAGCACCGTGCTTGCAATTACTGAAAAGGTACTATCATATCACACACTCTTATTCTTAACCAGAGTCAGTTCAATGCTCCTTTGAAACAACGATTGCATAAAAGATTTTTCCACGACTACTTTCCAGCCACTGGATCCAGAATACTTTTAATAAATTGTAAGAACGAAACGAGTTTATGATTTTTCATGTTCTGTTTATGTTCACGACTTATCGCGAATCTTACGTTTCTGAATTATTACTATCGAACATTTCGGATATTTCGGGGGAAGAACTGTGGCGATTTATAAATACGATAAAGTAGTCAAGTCGTAAATTTCTTTACAGGTGATTTTGAAACAAATAAAACGCAAAACTGATAGAATTAAGATTATTTAAAGTATCGTTGGGGTATCTAAATGCAGGATCCTCATAACGTTCTGAACACTTAAAAGTAGGTAATAAAAACCACCCGTTATAAAAGATTACTAATTGTTGAAAATTTTTGAAGTATGATCGTAAATCCATCAAAATAGCCATTTTCTGTTTTCCAAATGCTAGCAGCCTTAAGACGCAATCGATACAAATATAACTGTTTTGTCGACGACATTCTAAAACCGTAACTTTTCAGTACACCATTGTAGTCGAATTGGATATCGAATTCGATATAGAAATTGAGTTACCATACTGACATCAATTTTCGGATAGAAATTCGATTCAGAATTATGATGATACGGTAAGTTGACTTTCCTATCGAACTAGGTAAAAATTCGACTACAAAATGTCGTGTCAAAACCAGAGACAGATTTTATGCGTTAACATTTGTTTTTAGAGTACTGTCTCAAACAACCACAATTATCGAGCAAAATGGTTATACTATTTAACCCACTCATAGTTTAAGACCTGACAGAGGAACTCTGATTCAAAATACCTACTCGTTGCAACATTAACAAGAAAGATCTAAGAAATATTCTAGTACAATCCATATTGGAAGTCAGAGTACGGTCGGCTGATTCTGGACATATCACATCAGCAGAACCAGAGAGAGAAAATTTGGGATGCATGATAGTTGTACCTTCCTTTATTAATTTCGCTCAATTTTAGTTAATTTATTTCAAACCTACGACCACACTGAGTTCGGAAAAAACCAATTTCTCAAAATATGTTCGATACTACTCGACTACGTCTAATCCTAAATATTATTGTTTCCAATACTAATTTCTAGATTTTTCAAAATGCAAATTAATACTTTTTTCAAATAAAGAATTTTGGAAATATGATGGTTACAGTTGGTCCATTCTGCACTAAAACATGAAGTTGCACCCCTTCGCATTCTTTTAACTCCAAAATGGGACCATGGAATCACATTTTCGAATTGCGTACCAGGTATTACTTATTGGGATTATGTAAAATTCGGATACTCCTGTAAACTTTGTTTTCAAATATATTGTAGACTAAACTTTTCTCCACTTTTACTCAGAGGCGTCCTGGCGTTCGTTTGTCTGATAAGCGCGGACTTTTAATTTTCCTAGGTGAGACAAATAGTAAACTATATAGCGCGTAGTTATTGTCAGAAAATGCTGAAATTCGAATGAAAAAGATTTCATCTAAATTTCATGGTTAGTTCTAAAATCTGCGCAAAACTTTACTTATTTTGAAACATTGGTTTCTTTTCCCGGTATCTCTCTTCTCATTTGAACTCACCCCGAGCCTTGGAACCGCCCCTTCGAGCATTGCCTCAGGGATTTCCGGTATGTTAGGTTTGAATTTTGGCATTTTTGATTTATAAAAGGTCATTTTCAGAGTAAAAAGAGGACCTGATCAAAATTTTTAGGTAGATTCACTGTCAGGAGAAAAATTGATAGATACATTACATTGTATTCCCAATGACACCATAAGTGTAAAACTAGACCTATGAGGATTGGAAGACCATTCAATGAGTCTACTGGAAATGAAACAGGAACATACGTGACTCTTCCATCGCCCCATTTATAATTTTTATCAAGTGTTGAGGTGAGAGAGATAGGTAGAAACAGGGCTTTTTTGTGGGGGCACATGGGGGCACGGCGTGCCCCCAAAGAAAATTTCGAAAAACTGCCGTAAAAACTGAAAAAAATGAAAGAATTTGATTATACAAATACAAAATCAACTAGCGTGTCCCCAAAAAAGAAGTGACAAAAAAAGGCCTGGGTAGAGATTCTTTCTTTGCTTTCTCTCACTGCATCTTATTCATATCTAGTTGTTATATTTTCAAGGAGTTTGAACCAATTTTGTTTAATAATCTGTAAAGCTTTTCCAAACTTGTTGAGCTCTATTCAAAACTCCGCTGAATCTTCCAGGAATCTTTTACACTTTTCCATTCACGACTTTTCGAGCCTTGTTTAAGATCATTTTTAAAGGTCTTCAAAACGTGTTTAAGCTTATTACAGGCTTGACCGAAACATTTTAAGAATCGTTCAGATTTCTTCAAGACTTTTTGGTATTTGCTAAGGCTCTTTTGACTTTTTGAAACCTTTAAGAATGATTTAGACACAAAACAAATCTGTCTGGGAAAATCTTGAAAATCCGCTGAACAGACTTGAATCAGTATGTAAGAGCCTTAAAGAGTCAAGCTGATCAGAATGAGTCTTGAAAGAATTTTATATAAATCTAGAAGTCATTTTCCCCCCTAATTTTTACTCTTAACCCGAGTCCTGGAATCCGCCCTTTCGAGCATTACCTCAGACACGTCGGGGAGGCTGTGAGGGCTGTCTTAGCCCTCTTCTCTTCTGGCCGAAAAACCGGCCAAAGTCGAAATCTGATGAGTTGCTACGTTAGAACCCGGCGCCTCCGGATTCCGAGACCAATGCGCTATCCACAAGAGCTTAAAATTGAAACGTTAACTAGGTAGGTATCCATGAGCCATAACTAATTCCAAATCAATGATTAAAGAAAACCACATTTTGCGATCTAGGGTTAACAAACTGCTTTTATTGAGTCTTGAACATTCTAAGATTCCGTTGAAGACTTGGTATGGTGGACTTGAGATGATGTACAATCAACAATAGGAAACAGCGATTTGCTCATAGGAAATGACCCTGAATTCTGAGCGATTGTTCCTTAACAGTACAACGTTATCTTTTTTGTTGGCTATTTGATATACATACATAATCCGAGGTCTATTCTATGGTAGGTACAGGTACCGAACAAACTGTCATGGGCGCAGCCAGGTGAGGAGAGAGGGAAAACTGAGGCGCTTGCCCCAGTAGACAGAAACTGAAGTTATATTGTAGTGTGCGTTACCCACCCGACATTAATAGATATTTCAGCCGTAAAATAATTTTAAAAACCTATGTTTTTTTCGAAAATTCCATGTATTTTTGCGATCATTTCGATAAATATATTTTCTAAAGAAAAGGTGTATAGAATCTTTTTTACAGAAAATTTAACGAGGAATATTTGCATTTTTGTCCTAAATTTTTTTTTTAGATAACTGCGATTAGCTAGTAAAGATCGGTTATGAAAGAAAATATACAAAAGCCACGTTCCTCAAATTTTTCACACATTTTTGCGATTATCTCGGTGAATATGCGTTCTAGAGAAAAGTGCCTCGGCCAACCACGAGGCGTTCCGGTCACTCCGGAACCGCCGGGTCCCGCTACCCACCGGCCGAACCGTCTCCTCCGCGGACCAACCGGGCCGGATAGCCCGAGTTTCGCGACAATGTCGTATAGAAATAGAAAATTTAACAAGGAACATTTTATGTTATATGCATTTTGATCCTCAAGTTGATATGTTCCGAGATATTCGCGGTTTTTTGTAAAATCTCAGTATTACACATAACTTCAAGGTCGAAGCGGCACGGGTTAATGACCTCAGATTGAGCTCAAATTTCTTATGGCAAGTTTCTAGGTCCATTGGAACAAATTTCAGTGCGCACCTAATCGACTGGCGACAACTTGTAAAATAAGGGACACCCTAATTCACTTCGTGAAAATCAGTTAGCGAAAAGGGGAAATAACGAATGAAATTTTCACAGGTGACACAATTCCTACAAGGTGTGACGAATTGGCCGTGCCAAACTTGCCCTTGGCACCTGTGATCCATCTCCGAACATTGTGGAGGCTTCATTATTTTGAAATGATCAAAAATGATGAAATGAAAAAAACAGTGGTCTCGCGGCTCACGAAAACAAAAAGATATGGCCTCTAAATGATAAAATTGCGAAGGCCCGGCAAAACCTCAGTGGCGTAGCCAAAGGGGCGCCGAGGGGTCTGAACCTCTTGCTACTTCGTCAAATCGTTTTTATTTATTTCAACACCCGCTCTAATACCTCCATTCCCATTTGGTCAAGACCAGACTCCCTCTCGAACACTAACGCTTCTGCTCGCATTCTCATGTTTACTACGTATATCAGAAATAACCGCAGCTTAGAACTGGACGAGTCGTGAGCTCGATAATACTAAAAAGTTGGATCCATTGTGAGTTTGTAAACATTTTTAAATGAATACAACTTCATTCGTCATTCATACCCCTACACAGTACTCCCTATATCGATATTAAATTAGTCGATTACTGAATTTACGTCACTGGATCTTATTTTTACATCTCGGCAATTAGCGACATATAGGCGATGACACGGGACTTCCTGTTTATTTGTTATCGACAGAGCGCTTTTGTCCCTCACCTGCAATAAAGAAAAGAAGAAGAAAAAATATTTTCCTCGATAATTCGACGAACGGAAAAGTCGAGCAAATGATATCCCCTTCTTTCGATATAATTTGTAATTTGACTTTCGACGTCATGCTGCAAATTGTATGTACGCGTTGACGCAACATCAAATAATTTACGTCTTGGGTCTTGCGTTACATTAGTCGGAGAAAAATACGGTAGCGGTAAAATAAGTTCACGGGCTCGTTCTGTTCGGAAATACGACGATAGGTAAAAATGATTACAGCGAACCATTAGTTGCAATCGTGAGTCTGATTGTGTTTTGTACACGGAAAAAGGAAGAAAAAAAAAAAAAAAAAAGAAAGAAAAAAAGAGTAACCACAACTTTACTGATGGAATCTTCGTAGTTTCACATTTTCATCGAGCCTCTCTATTTATCGCGTGGATCGATGATTTATCGTTAATTTTTGCCGCGAATGAAACTGTGCAGATAGACGTACAGACTGGTCGAGTCAATTTCAAATTCCTATTCGTAATAATTTCTTTACGAAAAAAGGTACTCGGTGTAAAAGTGTACATCATTTGTCATCCCGGTGTCTTTCAACTGCATGCGTAATGAACCGCAGAGGAATTTTGACTTCGGAAACGAGTTTCCGACAAAAAACGAATAAGTTACGAATAAATTAATTTCTAAAACAGTGTACTACTTTTTAACGAGACAGAGAGAAATCAACCCGTGAAATCGAGTTGACGTTTTGAAAAGAGCTCAGAGTTCAAAATCACGTTCATTTTGATTGGAAACGACGCACAGCGCTGGATTAAGAAAAATTAACGGAAAATAAAAGTAGAAAACCTTTAGCCGTTGACTCGATATACGGTGTAAGTCGTAAAGTCTGCTTTATTATTCAATAAGATTAATTACGGCTAGCTTCTTCTGTTTACTCTTTCATTTTTCAGGGATGCCCGGCGAAACGGAGAATTCGGAAAAAAATTACAAAGATAAGTGGAATTAAATGTGCTGTACGTGCTTCGTACATGCACCACGTACGAGACGATGACAACCTTATATTTTAAATTGATTAACCAGCGCCTTTTACGTACAATTTTCGTGTACACAGCCCGTAGGGTCCAGTGCCTAGTACGCACATAATATTAATATACGTGAATGAAAACTGATATAGTAGGCAGATTTTGGGAGTCTGTACGGCGTGTTGAAATGATTATCCGCTAAGATTCATTAACTTCATTTTTCGTAAATTAAAATCCCACGTCGAACATCGTAAATTATCATTTCGAATTTTCTAAAATCGACGCGAATAATTTCGTACATGTCCGCTGGGAATTCGTACTCGAGTTTTCATTAAAGCTGCAGTGTAAGGAAATCTCTAGCAGCGTGATAACGAGTTGATTTAAGATGAAAATTCGGTGTTGTGTGAATTGACATTTTCCAATATTTTGATCGCTGAAGTAGCACACCCGTCTGAATTCTCCTCTTCCCTTCACCTCTTCGACGTAGCTGTCTAATGTCTATAACACGCAATAATCATCGCAGAACCTTACGCTACTGTACCGAAAAAATGTATGTAGCCAGGCAGACAGACTATTTTCCAAAAGGAAATCATGGGTTTCGTGAAAAATTGAAGTTCTGAAAATCCAGCAGGAAATATTTCGTTTAACCACCTCCAGGTACCCATATGGATACGAGAAATTTCGCGATGCCTCCCACGAAGGAAAAAATTTGCAGTTCTGTCTTGTTTCTCTGTTAATATGTTGTCAAAAATCACAATTGACCCCTCCTCTACCTCCTCAGGTTCAGATAGGTTATCTATACTTGCACGTTATAATAACTGTTTTTTTCTTCTTTTGTGGTCCCCGTTATGTATTCCGGCCCATCGGGAGACTTTCGCAATCCATTCCGAGTGAAACACTAGAAACTGACACGTTCATGAATCTAAAAATATTTTAATAAGTTAATTTCAGAAAAATGTTCTCCCCCAGTTTAAATTCAATTAACTAATTTTACCTGTACTATTCAAGTGGTTCACTTCTTCCAGTACATCAAATTCAGTTCACGTCGCATAAGGGCCCGTTCAGTTCAAGTTCAGTTCACTCAAAAGTTGACAAACGTAACGAAAATTCGTCGTTAATTTCATGAACCTGTCCATCAACCAGGAAACAACATTCTACGAATCTCCTCCATTAAATGGGGTGCAAGACCTGAATTTTTGTGGAGAACAGGCCTGACCTTTGATGCTTGTGCTGTATGGAGAAGATCGGCCCATACAAAGCATATCAACACGAGTGCTAACTAATATCCGAATGCCTAAGACCGACCAGGATAGAGAGGCTGTATTTTAACCAGTGAGATTGCTCTTCCGCTGATCCATCCTTGCCGACTGCAAGCGAACACGTTCAGAAATGATCCAGAAAACTTGATGTCAGGCCAGTCAGTGGAAAATCTTCGTTTAAAGTCAGTCAAAAGTTTTCTGACATCCTCTCAAAGAACTACAGGTCCCACCTTTAGCAGCGAGAATGAATAGATAGAAGGCAATGGCAGAAGACAAACCATACGAAGGCGTGAGAGCCATAGGAGAGGTTTACAATGAATTCAGTGGTATACTCTCAACAGACTGCAGACGACTGCAGTAAGCCTGGTTGAATGGAGCCTTGCTGCAAATGGAGACTGTGATTACGGACACTCCCAGGATCAAAGCCATCTACTGGAGTGCTCCCAGCTATACCAGTTCAAGGAGTGGATGCAGCGGGACTATGGGATCATCCAGTGACGTAGCCAGACTCGATGTGGGGGTCAGTTCAAACAAAAAAAAAATTATTCACTAATAGCATGATATAGGGGAGGGGGAAACAAAAAACCGAATACGTATGTATGGACACTGTCGCAGGGTTGCACGTTCATCAAACACAAAATGTTTCACTTTTACAACATTACAGGCGTAATACTTACTATTTTACCACTAAAAATAATAATTATTTTTTACATTTTCGGCTGATGCCAAGGAGGAGGAGGGGGGTCAGACCCCCAACCCCCCAGGGATCATCATACCACTGACGAGGTCATGCAAGTGGTCAATTACTGGGATGGACGCCTCTGTGACGGTGTCACAACATGAAAGAAGAAGTTGTGGCAGTAATAGAATTGAACACTTTAGTTTAACCCCCCTCCCTCCGATGAGTATTTCCGTCATTTTTTTTTCGCCTTTACTATGGTAATGAAGGACGTATTATAAGGCACAAATACATGGAGTTTCTTATCGACGTTGTAACAAAATACCACACGAAATGAGCTGCCTATTTATTGCCATTCACTTGGATTATTATTGACTGAACAACAATGTTGGAGGACTTCTTAAGGTTTTGCACAATATCATACAATTTTTATTGTGGAGGAAGGGGCAATGAAAATGAGCTAAGATTCTTCAATCCCTCAAAGGTAATGTGAAAATTTTCAAGCCTTTTCCAGACTTATTTGAAACTCATTAAAGTTATTCCAAACTTATTTACGGCTCACTAAGACTGTCCAAAATTCGTCTACGATTCATGATAACTTTTATTTTTTTCAGAAGTTTCATTACGGCTTTTCAAGTTGCGATTGAGAATTTTCAAAACTCTTGAATTTTTAAGACTGATGTACTGAGGACTCTGAGATTCTTGAAAACGAACTACACAAGACAACTGTCATTTAGGACGCACAAAAAAACTTATTTCTTGTATACAGTTCTGTAACGCGTTTCTCCGATATTCCCCGATTAGTTAAGACTCATTTCAGATTACTTATGACTCTTAGTGACTTCACTAAGACGCTTCAGAACTAACCAATATCCCTCCATACTAGTTCAAGACAATGAGAGTTCAAAGCATTGAAACTTTCTTTTACGCGCTCCATCACTGTTTAACGATTCATCAAAATTGTGTAAGACTCGTTTAAGACTTTTTATGATTTTCAAACTTGCTAAGGACTCTTTAGGACTCCTTACGACCAGATAACTTTTTAAGACTCTGTAAAATACTGCTACAGGCCTTCCAAAATTCTTACGCTTCTATATGGCTCTTCCATAATTAAAACACGCCATGACTCTTTAGTACTCACGACTTTCAATTTTCTAGGAATCCTATGAGACTCCTAATAATTATGGCTGGCTCCTTTAAGATTGAGTAACATTTTTTAAGTTCCTCGAGAAGGGGAACTGCGCACATTGCCTCACCCGCGTATCCGCTCCTGCACAGGGGTCGATTATTTACCACTGATGGCGAAGGAAGGGTACTTCTATTTACAATGAAGCGGTATAACAATTTTTATGCAGGGTGACGGAATCTGTTTTAACATATATTCTTCACTGTAACACAACGAAAGCCTTTTTTCGCATTTCGATTCCAGAATCTAAAGGATGACTAATCACTTTTTGGAAAACACTGCATCGACCAGGGACACAACAACCACAAGCTGACAGAAGAATACAGAATCCTACACATAGAAAACAACACAAGAAAAAGGAAATTAAAAGAACAACTAGAGATAATAAAAGCAACTATTCCAATTAATAATATAACACTCACTGATTGGACAGACTACACAACCACAGACAACCAATAGGAGCACACACCAAATAGGATTACCATACGGTACTACACATCGCTATACATACAGGACGACAAAGAGAAAAGTGTTAGGGTAGTCCACGAAAGCGCCCTGGACTACAGGAAGAAATTCTGAATTGGCAGACCCTACATACAGAAAATTGAGAATCAGGATACATTTGCGAACAAAAGATCAAAGCATCTAATGTATTGTATTGCTTTTGATTGGGCTCCTCCTCGGTGCTTTAGTTTTCAAAACAGAATCAAAAAACTATCAGAAATAAATTTGGTGACATTGGAGAACTCAACAATGTTCATGTTTCATATGTACTTTAAAATATTCTTGACCCCATCCCCTCTCGAGCCTATAAGATGATGTCTTACTGTTACGTTCTTCTTTCTTGCTTGCTTTCAATTCAACGTCATCAGTGAAGTCAAAATAATGAAAACTAATCCAGTGGCCTTTTCAATTTTTTATATTTGGCGCTTATATTCTATTTGATTACAATTGTGAACTAGACCCCTCGTCCTTAGCACCATAATCTTCATTTTTATTGAAGCTGGAGCCTGAAAAAATCATTTTTTGAAGCTGGAGCCTATTTTAAGAGGTATACTGGTCGGATTCCATTTTGGCTCTGACTGTTTAACCTCCTCCTTCCCCATCATCTCCTCTTTAATCTGCCCCTATACTCATGTATTCTTCCCCCTTCGCCTAAAAATGAATTTTGAATCGGAGTTAAGTCAAAAATATAATTCCATACGTGACTGTTCGCACCGCCGTAGCGAACTAAATTATCGAGAGGGTGATAATTAAAAGAAAAAATCTACAGTTAAGCTAAAAAAATAACTCTTGAGATACGTGAATGTGTTTACTGAGCAACTGAAATTGCCAATTTGCCAACTCTGAAAGATGATAGGGTGGGAAACCAGCTGCCTTCCGTGCCCCACCCACCCGCTATGGCTAGGCCCTGATTATTCGAAATTTCAACGAGTTGCGAATTTGGCTATGAATCCCCCTCATTCGAATCACTATGCGAAACATCTGTTCTTTTTCTACGAATTTGCATTTGGCTTGACATGAGTCTTGGCGCTTGATAATCCTTCTAGGTCGTATGTTGACACGATAACCTGTTCAAAAAGAAAGAAAAAGCCGACAGGACGTTTTTTGTTCTTATTACACTTATACTTGTTTTCCGTGACGGCAGTGAAATTTGATACTGAAGGTGTAAATTAAAGTCGTACTGTAAGACAAAGAATGGATTCAAATTTCACTTTCTTATAGACATACTAAAAGGATTATGAAATCGAGAGAAAAAATTAATTTTTATCCCTAAAAATGTTTTTACATTAAAGTAGTATGACATTCATCGGTAAATTCAACAGCTACCTGAATCGAATTTTTCGCAACCGAATTATCTTTACAGTCAATAAGTTTAACAAAAGTATAATTAATATCCTGCAAAGATTGATGAAAATGATAGAAACGAATATAAATGGGCATTGAGATAATACAAAATGGAGAATACTGTGTGATGGATTTTGACGTGAGAACGAAGAAAAGATACGCACCATTTTCCTCAAATCGCTAGTTTTCAGTTCCTGTAACCCACTCTCGAGAAAGTAATTAATTACGACAGAGGACATCGTGTAAATCGTAGGCTTATTCGCACTTACAGTTTTATACAATTTTCTCTGCTTGTTCACCTTTACAGAATATTTACTTACAATAACCGACAGTAAATAAATCGACTTTAGTTATTTTATTACGATTTCTGCTGGTTTTGGATGAGTGAGAGCATTTATCATCTCAAACTGCCTATATACCTACTAAGGCAATGAAAATTAATTTCCGGAATATTTTTTTTAAATATCCAGTCAAGTATATCTAGGTATATTTGTTCAACAGTATTCGTTTTTCCCTCAACTATACATTTTGGGAGAATTAATGAATCTGTTCACGGAGCATAATGTTACTAACGGGAACCAGTTCAATCTACGCAGATTTTAGGGGCCGGCTGTAGACTTTGCGATGTGTCGGTGCCCGCTGCAAGGCCGGCCGTCGTCACTATCATTCCTGCTGTATAGCTCATCTGATGCAGATGATTTATATTTATAAGTATCATCTTTATACACATTCATTTTGGTTTGTTTATTTTACAAGCGCACATTAGGTACACCTTATAAACGAAACAAATGTCACTTTAAAACTGCAGAATGTAGGTAACCTTGAAATGCAGATAACGCTCATGGGGGGGGGGGAGGTACATGAGGAGTTAACAAGTGTTGAAATAATACTAAAAATGTTTTCACTTGTACAATTTTTCAGTATGAGGGGGTTCAGTGTATTCGGGTGGTATGCCCCTGTGGTCAGCGCCTCATGTTTGCGCCTAGAGTCCTTTATAATTCTCGAATCGGTAGTAAAATGAGGATTGGAAAATATATCAGTATAAATAAGTAGAAAACAAGACGTCGTCATCGGCTCTCCTGGAATGTTTAGAAACTACACAATTTTAACAAAACTTCATGTTTTTCTTTCGAGAAAAAGATCTCCCCCACCGGGAGGGGGGAAGCCTGGTGGTACTCATGGCAGTGAGTCATTAAAATATGATCTGTGTTTCAGTCGTCATAAACGTTTTGCTGGTCATTCGGGCAGTTCTCTTCACTCATTTTTTGACCGAACTACTGAATAGGTCTAGTTTTGCTCAGTTCCATAAAGGGCACTTAATTATGCCCAAATTGTACCATCTTTTCGTTCCATTATCAGCAAACTTGGAAGTTATTAACGTTTTCTGTTGGTAAAATCAGAAATAGTTCGTTCGCAGTTTCCAATTTTACTACCAGGAAAAGCAAGTATTTTATAGATTCGTTGATAATAGAAGAGGAAGGTGGTACGATGTGGAGATTATTTGTTGAAGGATGTGCTACATTTTTCCATTTCGTAGTTTAGCAGATGTGCCCATACCATCTACCAGCTGCAGTCTGGTTAGTCATAGGTACAAGTATAAAATGACAGAACCAAATGGAGGAAAACTGTATTTACACTTACACAGAAAGTTTTTTGGAAACATTTTTAGTCATGGCTATAAGTACATGCCTATATTCGCCGGTTAGGAGAAAATTTCAAACCTCAACCCTTGTCTCCTCTCATCAGCATCTGTAGCCACGAGCTTGCAATATAGCATTCATACAAAATTTCCAATTTATCTATAATCAATTTCCAACATTTATCTAATGCACTTCCTCATTTTTCAGATACATGAAGAATTCATGGAGAAGTCCACCGAGACGGGTGGAAAGCCTTCAGAAAAGAACTCAGCCTCTCAACGCGCTTCGGTTTCCATCTTCGAATAAGACGTCGCGAATAATTTTACAAAAATGACTTTAAAATGGTGTTCGTTTGATTCGAATATTTTCAAAGAACCGAACAGATAAAACTATACTCTATTTTTGCAAGGAGCAGCCAGTAGACGTTGCCGCAGGAATCAATGTCACTGCGTAGAGTCCCTTCAATTCAAAATCCGAACTTTGAAGAAAGTTGAAGAGCTCGCTCCTCGGTCACCAATATTACTTAATGTTGGTCATTCGGTGAAAAATTCTAATCGCAAGCTGTTACATATGGTTTCTGCGTCCACTATCGATACTGCGAACACTACTATAAACGAATTATTCAACTTGACCGCGAATGCGACTCCACCGACGATTATTTACGATTATCCGCCTTATTTGAAAATCACTTCAATCACGTTATGCGTTCTCATTTTACTATTCGGAGTGGTTGGAAACATCATGGTACCTGTAGTCATTTTGCGCACCAAGGATATGCGCAATTCCACCAATATTTTCCTAATGAATCTGAGTTTGGCTGATTTACTGGTGCTGTTAGTCTGCACGCCGACCATGCTAGTGGAGCTCAATACGAAACCGGAAACCTGGGTTTTGGGAGAATTTTTGTGTAAGTATTCGCTCGCATAGTTGATTTAAATGAACATTTTAAACATATACTCGTAGATTCAAATTGCATTGAAGTAGAGTATTTCATAGCTTTAGAATGCGTAGATTTCGCGAATAACGAGTGAGGGTCGACACGTGACTATCATACCAGGGCATCTCCCATCAGTCATACACGGTGTTCGAATGGTATAGGTGTGAACTGAATTACATCGTTCAGAAATATCTCGAACATACACAGGTACCCGGCTGGAATAGACGTAAATAGGAAGACTCCTACTCACAGATTTGGTTGAAAATGCTTATCTTCTTCTCCTCACATACAAACCCTTCAAAGGGGAAAAAAGTTACAAGTTTTCAAGCAAAAACCATCTCTCTGGTTTCAGAACTCAAGCCCGCGGTACTTTCTTGAATTCACTCACGCTTTTGCTGATTGGGTCACAAAGAGACATGATTGAGAATACTTTTTTTCTAAGTCAATTAAATCCTCAGAAAATCCCCTCCCTCAAATCTCCCCTCCCATCCAAGAACTAATATAAAAAACTGGAAAATTACACAAGTGAAAGAATTTTTAGCACTATTTCGATACTTGTTAGCCCCCACGAACCTCCCCCAACATACATTGAGAAAAATATTTTCAAAATGTAGTCTTTTTAATTTTAGAAATTACAAAAAGTTATAATCAAGTGCAGTCTTCTGATTCATTAGACCCAATTATGTTCAAAAAGACACGCGTTCACAATTGCAATAACTTTATTATCTTCAAAAACGGAGTTGGTATACCGAATACACTCAACATTGGTGAACTATGCGAGACTAACTGCCATTGTTTTATTAGAGAAGAATTTTTATTCGCGAAGATCATGCCGTTTCGTTTGTTACACCATCTGTGGGTATTTAGTTCATTACTGGCTGTTCGCAGCATGTACTTGCTTATCTGTAATTAACCTCCATACCTGGACGCTGTATTCTGTTACTGATAGTATCGCGAAGTACAGAAAAGAAACTCTCTGCCACAATAAATGCACGCTCCATGTATTGTACAAAGAAAATACGATTCACAAATTTCGTATGAATGAAAAATCATCACAAAAAAATTACATTCGTTCTTATTTAATAAGGAGGAACTGGTTGGGAGGGGGCAAAGAAGAACGTACCCTGATTTGGTATGTTTCTGGTCTTCTTTATACACTACTTTTACCACTTCTAGTGATGTAAGCAAAGTCTACACCAATTATTGATGAATACACGTACGAAACACTTCTGGATATCACACACGTAGCCTTAAAATAAAGTGAAATGATTTTTGGAACTTCTTTCCTTGAATTACACAGTCCAGTAGTCAGTCTTATCTTTCACGCCACAGAGGTTACATTTTCCTTCACAATTTTGTACACTTTTAAATACGCGTATTCACTGGCAAGTTTTTATTTTACAGTTGATTTCCCGAGACTGCGTTCAACAAAACTGCGATATGGTCATCGACAGATATAAATTAGATGTATAGAGTATCGGCAAAAAAGAGTTTTTTTTAAATTAGTGGAAGGCATGGGAGACTATATTCGCCGTGGTCGAACCTCAATAATATTCTAGTAGGAGGAATTATTTCAAGTCATATAGGCGTGTCTGCCAGGTGTGTCGAGTGTACTCGGGCACACTCTGCTTCTTCTAGGATTTTTATTTCCCCTCCACTAATATAGTCACGATAATATAAAATATTCTTCATTTTTCATTTTCATTAAAAATTAGAGCTAATCCTTGGTCAAATTTGGAATTTACCAAAGTTGCAACACTGACTATCGAAAATATAATTTTAATATTGCTATCGGCTTGGAGCGTTCTCTTCCTACCTATCAGCAGGACAGGACAAAATCACTAAACTGCTGACTCGAATTAAAAATTACTGATTATTTTTTTGAACTGACTCACGGATGAGGGATACGGGTATCAAAAGTGATCCGAATCACGAATCTCGGATCATTTTGTCCATTGTTCTTTTCCAGTGTTTTGATCCGAATTACGGATCACGAGTCGACCAAGAGACAAGTTAACCTATGACGTCAGTTATATCCATTATCACCCATCACAGCAATACGTCACTGCTGTAAACTGCAGCCTACATTTCATAGAAAAATGTACACAACTTTTTAACACGTAACATCTCATAAGAAATAATCACATCTTGTAAAGTATCAATTTTCTTAAAACTTGAATCAAATGCAATACAGTAGAACGTCGATTATCCGGAAGTCAATCATCTGGAACGTTAATTAACCGGAATAGCGCAAAAAAAAAAAAAAAAAGATAATCAGGGCCCGGGTTTTTAAGCAAAACCTCTTTTTTTAAAATCTTTCTATGGTCTATCCTATTCAGTCTATCAAGGTTTTCTGGACAAATGAGGAAATTCTGAAACCATGAGCTAATTCTTTGGACCATTTTCCTTCAAAATGTGTTTTCCTTTATAATATAAGCACATGTTTCGGTTATCTGGAAACCCAGTTATCTGGAACGCCTCTGGTCCCAATTAGTCTGGATAGTCGACGATCTATACTGTACTAGGAACATCGGATGGTAAGTATTTGAAACAGCCGACAGAAGAAAAAAATCCCTCTCTTTTAGGCATGGCCCCATCACATACTTACATGAACTTTTGGCACATCCTACTCAGAAGGTCCATACACGTACCCTCGTAACACAGCAAGCTGGCGAAACCATTTCACATTTATTTCGAAATCGAGTGACGTATCGACTTCATTATCGATATTTAATCATTATCACCATCAAACATTCGATATCGACTACGAAGTAGATATACGATTCGATTTCGAGATAAGTCGGATGATTTCGTCGATCTCGTTAGTGTTACTAGTTCTGCGCTAAACTAGCCCTTCGGGGGTCAATACATGTTCCTGACTCGATTAGTGCGGTATCGGTTTTGAGAACCACAGAGTCCTTTCAAACTAATTCATTTTCCCGAATGTTATAAAAATAGCAAGGAGACATAAGCTACCGTAATTTATACGGCAAATAATACGTTTCAATATCGAAAAATGATGAAGTCGTATCTTTGTAAAAAATTACTCCATTTTGGCTTCATTTATCCGAGCCTCGTTTCTCCGCAGTTAATTTATTCCCATATTTCTCTCTTCTTATATTCCAATCTTCATCGTCGACGTTCCCAACAGCCTCTGATATTTTTCAACCGTTTTTTTATTCCAACCTATTTGCTTCGTTATACCTATACACAGAATCAGAAATGGTCATAGCTACAGCAGAACGAAAGACAGAATTGACTACGAAAATTGCGATTTCAGTTTTAAAAAACGTGATAAATCATTTTCCACCCTATTTCCATTTCAGTTCAAGAAAGGCTTATTTTGACGTTCGACGAATGCGATTCCGTAGGGACCAGGGACAGTAAGTATGGAACCGATTGAAAGGAGGGGAGAAGCATTATAACACACTTCAGTACTTCCGCATCCATTTGAAGACAAGGAGGCGATGTTTGTGGTAGATTCGTGGGATATATACGCATTTGATTTTAAAATTCGAATACCGCAATTGACGTTTTGCCACATGATGTGCGTGGAGAAATAACTATACTGAAATTCCGTGTCTAGTATGTTCGAGATTGAAGAAAAAATAACTTATCGACAAATTTTTGATTCTCCCACCTCTTCACTCCACTCCACCTTACAAAAAATCTGAAATTCGTACGAATGATCTCCAGCCGTTTGATGTGAGAACAACCTATCAGTGTCCTATAGTTTGTTTTTATAAAAAATGATGGGTCTCTCCAAGTAGATGGTGAAAGGGGGGAAATGGACAACTGTACTTTTGCCTTCCAAAACAAATTTTGAGATTGTAATAAGTGAAAGCTGTTCCTTCGATTTCGCGTTCAATATAACTTTTAGAATACAGAAATCTTTCCATCTTGGCTTTCGGTACCGTATTTGCTAAGGGATCGGATAAATGGATTTTCCCTCTCGGCTGGAAAAGGGACGAAATGCTGGCCTACTAATCTGAAATCATTCAATATTTTTCATTCTGAGGTGTTTATTTTATATTTACCTTTTCACTTTCAATCAACTTAAAAAATTTAATTTTTTAAACTCAAATTTATTGAATAATCCTGATAATGATGACTTAAATACATTAATTATAAAACTTGATGGGATACCAGACTGTCTGTCTCCCTTTTTATTATTATTATTATTTTCTATTTTTTATTATTAGCCTCATGTATACAAAATGTATTTACATTTAGCCCGTCCCTTTTTATCTACCAGTCTATTTTTCAATCTGGCTGACTGAACCTCCGAGTAGCATTTTTGTTTACGTAATTTTTTGGAATTCGAAAAGGCGACTTACTTAATTTTCTTCAAGAGTCAAGTTGAATAGTCCAAGATTTCACTATTTCGAGAGTTACCACAATATTCAAAAATAAAGCTGAATTATTGCAACTGTAAATACTTATTTACCCAGTAGCTGATAAGGGAAGGGGGCTCCATCAAATATGATTCCTGAGGTTCCCAAATCTATATTAATTTGAAATGAGAAAATAGTTTACATTCATCTACATGAACAGTACTTTTGCAAAACGTGTAGTGAAGGCATATTTCTAAATTGTTCATGAAACGAAAAACTTGTTTACAGATTTCAATTTATACGTTGTATTTTCCAATTCTTAACAAAAACTTGCCTCAATCAATGGAAATTTCATTTAAAAAAATATTCACAAAAATATAAAAACTGAAAGACGATTTTAAAAACTGTTATTACTACTTTTGAAAACGAGCTTCTTCATTGGAAAATATTGCGATAACATGCGGAAAATAATTTTTTGTAAATTCAACAGAGATATAAATGAGTTCCAGATTCCATCATCTGATTCCCAAAAAACAGAAAAAAAAATTTGCTTTCATTATATTATTTTGAAAAGGCATTTCTTATAGAATATTTTTTATTGCCTATCTGGTCTTTGAAAATTTGAAAGCTTGAATCATATCAGTTGATTTGCCAATGTTTACGTTTTGTTTACATTTTTAACCAATTTTAACGATTGCTAGACTCATCTTCATAACGAATGAAAATTATACACGGAAAAAGTAATTACAAATTAACGTGGTTTGTGTTGATGCAACGGAACTTCGTTAATAGTAAATGTTCGACTCCGTCCATGCGTTGGAAGAAAAGTAAACTAAAACGAATTTGGGTCTTAGATCAATGCGTTGATCATTCGCAATAAACGATGAAAGTTGCATTAAAGCAATTAAAATGACGTACTCGCCAATAATATTCTTGTATAAGCGGATGAAAGATCCGAGGGCTCCGAACTCGTGAATGTATGGTGGAAGTCTGGCACTTACAAAATTAAATTCCACGCAAATATTCGACCGAGACACATACGGGACATGTGAACCCGTAATCCACCTGTTTTAAAGAAGATGAAGGCGTTAAAAATTTCGAATATCTATAAATAGTTTGGCGAGTAATCGAGAAAAATTGTTATAAAGTGTAAAGAAAAAGTTTAAAATATCGAAGGACTACGCGTAAGATAAACAATATGAGGAACTTTTCCTCTATATATTCGTATTTTTCTTCCCTTTACTCGTACTTTCATTATAGATCAGGACGAAAGCGATATCTCAAAAGCAGAATTAAGGGAGCAAAGAATAAATTCACATCGACAGAGGTCGGTATTTATTCCGAGAAAAAAATAGTATACAATCTTTATAGACAATCCGTGCCTCTAGAGGGATTGCAAACCCTTCGTAATTTAAAGATTACTCGAAATCTTTCATTTCCTTCATTTTTCACGGCGCAAATTTTTTTAATAAATTGGCTTTCTCTCGGCAGATCGTAAATCAGAAAAGAAGTATTTTCCGTTGCATGGTGATTTATACAAATTGCTTGACTAGTTTCAACTAATCTGAGTTTCAAGATCGATAGAAAATCGAGAAGTGTGACACATAATGTGCAGTTATTAAAATATATTAGATTGCATTACAAGCGCATTGTGAAATTAGATGCCAAAATATCTCGTTGTTTGAAATTTAGCAGTATTTGTAGAAATCTCCGCCGTCCGAAAAGGTCATCAGGCTAGAGAATTTTGGAACTACCTGCTTCGGCTATAACCTTCACGACGGACGAAAGTAATTTTGATGTACCTAATGTTCAAAAAATATCCAGCTTTTTCACATCAGACATGTAACATAGGGGAGAGGAAAGGAGGTTATCTCCTTGCAAAAAACATCCATCAACTGGTGAATCACCCCCAGAGAGGGGAGGGGATAAGAATATCAGGGGAATCAGCGGGTAAATGTGAAAGAGCATTAACTTTTATACTTTGTGGATTAGGAATATAGCCATTCATTGGAAAAATTAAATCACCAGTTGGCAAAATCTGGAAAGCAGGTTAATTTTTTTCTGTCGGCGTGAAATACTGCTACAAAGGTAAATGTACCGATTATGGGACATGTACAATGTACATGATATGGGGTAGTACTTAATTTTTCTCGCAAAATTGAAGGGCTATGTAGGCAGAAAAAATTTGGACTAGAATTAACAATATTTTGACTTCATTTACACAAAAAAGAAGAAGGAAGCAACTAACGACTTTACTCCTGTTTTAGAGTGTCGTCATTCGTCAAGGTTGTAAGTAGTTTCACACAGTTTATAAGATTTTTATTTTATCTTCGGGTCAATATTACGAATGCGAACCTAATATGGGGTACCAAATGATTTATTTACAGACTGTAGCGGGATCTTTTGAAATGAAACCAAAATATTTAAACTTCGCAAAAAAAAAAAGGAGACGATCTGGAGACTCAGTCTTCCAGTGACCAATCATACTACAGTATTCTGCAAGAAAAAAACCTCGAATGAAAACTAAAAAAATTATGCCCGCTGTATCTCCATTTCCTATTATAATCCTTAAATTCTTAATGCTTTGCTATCGCTCTGAAAAATGTAGGGTACCTCAACTTCTCGAATAAATGTGGGAGCGCTACAATTGGATAATAGGGTAGGTATTCCATTTTAAGAGCATAATTTGCTGAGCACCAATTTTGAGTCCTCAGCATTCCTTTTTTTTTTTTTTTTTTTTTTTGAAAATTCGGATATGTTTTCTATGCGTGAAAATTCGTTAACTGAAAAAATCCAAAGTGAAGACGTTCTTACTTCCACATTCATTATTCTCTTCTTTTCCTGTAATTTCTTTCTGAAATGTGATACACTTTGTCGATCGAAAAGCAACAAAATCGCCTTAGTCGTCAAAAAAGTCCGAATTTCCCTCGAGTCCTCCCTGTTATACACCTTGTGGAACGTACTAGCCTTGTAATCCATTTCATGTCCTACTATTCAAGAGTGTACAAAAAAGAAAGATCACAGAGGTAGAAATTGCCATTTCTAAATTAATTTTTTGCCCAATTTTAAAGATATGTCGCTCTTTATTCACAGATGCGTCCTTTTCATACCTTTTCGAGGGTTAACAACCCTACCCCTTCGAGAATTCCCGAGTACACTACTACCATTCTTCGTCTACTAAAGAAGTCAAATTTAGATGTCAACTGAGCAAACCGTTTAATGTATTCCGTCTGTAGTAACAATTCCTTGAAAACCGACATGTATACCAGTACCGAAGCCTAATATCTCGTAGAAGTTCAAAGTCGCACAATATAAACCGGTTGTGAAATTTCTTATAAATGAAAACCGCAATCGGCAGGTACTTTTATTTTCATACGCGCAAGAGTCGTCATCATCTAGTGTGTCTATCAATCCCCTACGGTCATAAGCGACTGCAGCCGTCATGCCGCCAATATATATTTCCGCAAATTTTTTTGTAAAATAATGTAAACGAAGTAGGTACTGTAATTTTCCAAATACTGCGGGCATAAATTTTCAATCTTACAAGTGTTCGTATTTTAACGACTACCTATCTTCCGACCTTTAACAGTTTTTTTTTTTTTTTTTTTTCCCCATCGGTGTACTGCTAGTTCCACATCTTCCTATTTTTGCGCCTACACAGAAGACGTACATTCGACGCCCATACAAATTCTGAAAAAATTACACTACCCAACAGCCAAAAAATCGCAAGAACGAGAGTAGCCGATTCTACAAGTATTTTTCACGCTGAATTCAATGCCGCTTTTTGTTTTTCTTAATTAGCTCTCCTTTTCTCGTAAATTCATTCTGAATTATTTCCCGTAATTTCCCTCTCGTGTTAGAAATATTAGTTAATGTGGCCACACTGCATGTATCACAAAACAAACTCGCCAACACAGTGATACGTGTGAACGTGTTTTGACGTTTTGATATCGGAACGATCTAAACAGTTTCAACTGATTCTAAGATTTTATCATTACCGATGAAGTGATGGAACAACAATTTTGAGGAAGGCGATCTCTTCAGTGAAAAAATAACGCCTTTTCATTCCGGTATTACAGTTTATTGTTTCTTTTACGAAATGTAAGTGAACTAGATAAATGTGTTCCGACGATAAATTTGATGAATATGTGTTCAATGCCCGAATATTCATGATAATCACAACGCTCTTTGTTAAATTGGAATAATACTTACAGAACACAGAGGGACAGAGAACAACACGGAAGTTTTCTCTCCCGTCAAAGACGAAGCTTATCGGTGATATCAGTTTAATACATACAACATCAGTGTCGCCACATAAAATAGAACAATTTCTCATAATTGTGGTATCCTGACACTTCGGTTTTGTGGATATGACCGAATGTCACAAAGTCGTTCCCTCTTCCAAAAATTCCCCTTACCTTTTCCTAACTTTTCCGCTGTGGCTTTTAAGCTCACCTGTTTTTCGTTTTCCCGTCGTCTCCTAACGCCACCTATCTTATTTTTCCTGTCATTTCCTAGCGCCATCTAGTTTGTTTTTCCATTTTCCCGAATGTTATCTTTTTTCACGTTTTTCCTACCTGGCTGCGAAGTGAGGTTGGCGAGGTTCTACGTCCGGGAAGAGAGAACGATGGAAGGGCACTCGGTCAGAGACCCAAGGAAGGATAGAAGCATTTTTTGTAAGATATTAACTTTGAAAATTAAAATATTCGGTTAACGCCAAATTTTCTCGTTTTTTTTTGTTTCTAATCCGCTTTGTGTCACACCCTCGAAACGTGCTCCGGATCCCTCGCTCACCGTGATCCACCAAGCGTCTCTCATCGCATCTCGTCACCGTGCTGTGTCCTGTAAATAAATAAAAAGTAAGCGTTTTCGTGTCCCCACGTCCTTTTTTTATTTTTGTTATTTGCACTCCCTGTAAGGTGGAGGTACGGCAGTCTCCCGACTGACGAGGTATTCATAGGTCACCTCGAAAGACTTCCCTCCCAAGACCCGAATCAAAACGCTCCGTGGTACGTATCCTGCACGCCCTGTGACCCAAGAGCTAGTCGAGGCACAGTGGTCTACCCCGGTTCTCTTATGTTCGGAAGCCACCTAGGTGTACAATCCGTTTAAGGTTACCACATAATACACTATTAAATTTCCCAGCGAACGTAAAAAATGATTAGCTAACTCAGCATTTTTAATATCATATTTGAATTCAGCGTAAAAAATACATTAAGAATCATCTATTTTCCTTCATGCGGTTTCCAAAAAATCTCAGTTTGTTGTGTAGTGTTATGAGAAGTTTTCTGTTCTACCTCAGAGACTGACTTTTGACATTTAAATCGAATGAGATCTACAGTGTCCTACATACTAAAAATTCTTTTTCCTATAGGTACGCCTTGTGTAATTATGCGGAATAATTTTCGGATTAACGAATCTGTGGCGTCCCTGGTAAACTCGCGGATAATGTTGGACACAGTTGCGTATATTCGTGGCATCGACGTTCAGTACAGCGCAACAAGTTACACATCGTCAGCTTAATTATAACACCTCCTAAGTCCCAATCTTGGCAAAATGACTTTTTTGTTGATTGAGATAGAAGTGACTGTACCGCACCTTATGATAACAGCCAAAACATTCTAACACGACTTCAAAAGTTTTTATGAAGGAATGAAAAAAAATGTGTAACATTTGAATAAATAGCCCTCCTCAATGTTTTTTGTGTCTCCTGTAAAATTTGCATAATGGTACTTAGAAGGTCTTATAGCTGACGGTATGAGACTGAATTTATACGGTGGTCTGATACCGGTTATTTTTAATCAAGTATTTTTCTGGAATTAAGGTTTGTGGTGCTTCACCCCTCGCTCTTGTTTTTATCCAACTGCCGGCAGATTCTCACTTACAGCATAAAGGCAAGTGCGCTTTTATAGTACATCAGCCAGGAGTGTGGTTGAATCTTCGCCCTGGATGTTACCTAGCTGGCCGGCGAACCGAAGAGAGAGGAAGTGATGCGCACCTTCAACCCCTTCGTTTTTCAACGTCGCCGAGTTTTCAAGGTGTCAGCTTGATTTTTGTCCGGGTCCTCTAAAAGGGTTTGGGTTTGGTTTAGGGAATGCTGCTCCGCTAAAACTTCTCGAAGTCCTCCAAAATGATTCCATTTTCCCCCAAAATTCCTCCCCTCTACTGGAAAAGTGAGGTTATGGTTCGCATATTTTAACATACAGTAATGCTAGAATTTTGTGACACAAGTCTCCCCATCCCAAAAACTGAGACTCGATCATTGTCTCCGCTGAACCTCGCTCGAAGGAATATTTCGAATTCGGAACTCTGCCAAACTTCTGATTAATTTTCAACATTACCACTTGAAGCGCGATATGATGCGACTTTTCCAACTGAATTAACGTGTTGCAAAGTCAACTTTGCAACACCGAAAACATCGCCCAAGATCGTTTAGACTGTATTCTTCACTACACTGGCGCTACAGCATACAGCTGATGAACCAGAAACAGGTGTAACTACTTGAACCCGTTGTGACCTCTGGATGGAGACATCGAGAGTCCATCATAACGTAAATGCACTCCGCTATCGGAGACATTAACATGGTCGGTCGAATAAAATATAAGTTAGCGTTAAGAATGTGACAGTTAGAATATGTAACCATTCGCTAATTTTTCTTTTCCTGTTTAACGTAAATGCGCAAAAGTAGGATTACATTTTATACGGATGGATACTAAATTATCACACATACTCCCGCATTTTTCTACACTTCTAACTTGGCATCGAATTCCAAATGCACTACAGACCACAGAATTTTAACTGTATAAATATCTACGGATATAAAATGTTTAGTTAATTTATTAAAAAGAAATACAGTCGCTGTTTGATGTGTGTTTGAATCAAGCCCGAGGTATTACGAAGTTTCCAGACTGAGGAGTGGATCGTGCAAGGCAACAATTTTAGCCTCCTAATTTACTCGTCTTTGACGGGGACACTAATTTCTTCGCAACATGAAGACATTATTGTACCTTGCTGATGTACAACGAACACGGACATATCGGGAGGACATTTCCACGAAAACAGACAGGCAAATTATATCACAGGCTATACCTATCGTGTTATCAGTTCTATCAATTCGATTATTGGTCATAGAATTACCAACTGATGAGTCAATCAATTCCTCAGTGATAAGACAAACAAACAATGCGGTATATAGCTAGGAAAAACATTTCCATGAAAACAGAAAGTGTTATCGTCCATTTTCTTATCAGTCACAGAATGCTAATCAGGTGATCAGTTGCATAACAATGCCAGCCCCGTACATCAATCATTCAAAACTGGTGGGATCAGTTACAGCCGACAGTTCTTCACTCATATCAATGAGTCTCACCGGACATTCTAGTCGTATCAGTCTAATCAGTAAAAGTCTGATCATAAAAGTTACGTATTCTGCCGAGCACATCAATCAGTCAAGCACTCATGTATTAGTCACTTCAGATGTATATGAGTCTTATGTACCAGTCTTATCAATCATGCCAGTCAGTACGTCCGTCAGTTGGCTGGTAAGCGGTCGGTCAGTCAGTTGGCTAGTAAGCGGTCAGTCAGTCAGTTCAATCAGTCTGGTGATGAAGATGTGAACATTGTATTTTTTGTTCCTTTTCCAATTTTAGCTCCTCCTCATTTCCTGATGTCACCATTAATATAATAATATGAAAGACGAATTCGCAGCAACCTGGAAACCCCTACATTTCATGCCTACATGGAAAACAATTCTTCATATTTTGTCTAACCAACCCCACACAGATGTGTCATCGAACTTTTTGAGAGGATGCGCACCTAACTGACCCAACCCGTGACCTAACTTCACTTTATTTTTCCATCTCCCCTCCTTCACGCTTTTTTACTAACATTGAAAACCGCCCGGGAGAATCAAGCATTCATGTTATTTTTTTGTTTTTCTTGCCATTTTTCATGCTTCAAATTTTCTCTAAAAAGTACCCCCCCCCTTGTATATACTTGTTTTGTAGGAAATTCCATGCGCTTTTTTGGCAGTTTCATTCTGGTGAGATACTTTAATATTATAAAAACCTTTAAATCGAAAAAACTGTATGGTTAAAAAGTTAAAAATTCATGCTTTTACAACGAAATTTATTGTAAAATATCATGCCATTTTCATGCTTTTATGCACTTTGAGCAAAAATCACGCTATTTTCTGGTTTTGCGTGTTTTCATACCCGATAGACACCCTGAAGCATCATGTGAGCGAGCGGAGGGAAGGATGGATCTGAGATTGGTTTCGATCGATGGCATTGATTTTTGTTAGCGTTTGTTTACAGCTAACTGAACAACCCAAATATGATCGAATACAACCATAAACGACTAAGAATGATTAGAAAGGATCTAATGCCAAACTGCACAACATCTTTTCAAAACTGATCGAAACAGAACAAACATAAGTCAATATCAAATACTATTTCGTATTAAAATCGACTAAATTACATCAAAACGGCAAAAAATCACTACTTGCAAAAATAAATAAGTAAATAAATAAAAATAAGATAAAAATGACTACTAAATATGACCAAATTTCAACAAAATTAGCTACAATGACCTAATCCAGCAACCAAGTTTGTCTAGAAAAGTGAATAAAAATAAAACCCAAAAGAACAAGTTAAATTAGATGTGATGAAAACCTGACCAGACTTGATTAAAAATAGGAACCACAAAAATATCTGAAACTAAATATTATGAATATAATTTGATTAAAAACAGGTAAAACAAAATACTAAAATACAGATCCTAAATCATAAATGATCAAAAACAGTCAAATGAACAAAAACCAGAAACAAGAAAAATGGACCAAAAACACTGTCAAGAGGAACGAGTGGTAGGATACTCTTTTCCTGTATTGATGGATTGCTATTCTAGAAACAGTCATTTTTCAAACCTGGGAGCAAAAATCAAAGCGAAATTTTTCTTTTTAATAAATGAAATTTGGGACAGTGCCGTATCCAGGAATATGGCGAGGGGGGGGGGAAATGACCTAACATATGGGGTTTCTAATGTCTCTGAGACCCGCATTTTTCTGAACTTTTAAGCACACGGCCGTACCCACCAGGGGGGGTGTCAGATCCCTACTCCCTTCTATACGGCCCTGATTTGGGAGTTAAATATTCGCATCCATCTGGCTTCAAAATACCGTTATCAACTCCAAAGTGCCACCCGGGAAAATGGTCCCACTTTCAACTAGGCCAAAAAGCAAATGTAACCTATACCCAGACAAGATAAACTAGCTAAATCAGTCTACACACTACAATCGAACATGATCAAAACCTACCAAAACGACTAAACGTGATTGGAAATGACCAAACGTAACCAATAATGACTAACAAGCGCGCAACCTAAACCGAATATGATACAAAAAATAACCAAAAATAACCGAAACAACTAAAACTGGTCGAATTTAACAAGGATTCACAAAATAAATACGACCAGATTAAACCAAAATTGATCTACATCGTCCAAAACCAACCAAATTTTACCAAAACTAAGCTTGAAACGTTGAAAGTACCAGAAAGAACAACAGGAACCAAACACAGCCGAACCGGAACCGATCATCGAAACGCCCGTCTCACAAAAAGTTATTATCGGTCTTTTTTTTCTTTTTTCTCCCGATTTCCTTTTGTGCCTTCAAATTTCATTTTTTTCCAGATACAAGAAAATGTCTAATGATCCGTTTTATGGGAAATTTAATGTACAATCTATTGCAAATTAAGAACTAGTAGCTTAAGGGGGCAAGTTTCATGGGAAATTGAAAAAAATGTGAAAAATTTCTGCCATAATTTGCACTAAAATTGATTTTATGAACACGGTGTAGAACCAATTCCGACCATTATTTTCTGTGGTTACTGCAACTTCCCTCTACTATGACCTACAGGTACCATTTTTCTGTCTATCTCCAGCCGTGAGAAGACAAAAAATTTCAATGACAGAAAACTTCAAAATTTTACCACAACTCAGACCCTTCAAAAGTAAGAGTATGCAAACATATCTACATATTGTCGTGGTAGGTTACCTACTTACCAGGTGGAGGGGGGGGGGTCGTTACAAGAGACACCCGGTATGTGTTGCGTGTACAGCTTATACTGTATATACACGCCCCTCTGCCGAACACGCTCCTCCGCATAATTTCGCAACTTCAACTTACAGACAGACGGATTCCACAAGACTGAATTCGAACTCTTTTCCAATGTTCAGCATTCAATATCGTAATGTAATTTTTTGTACTCTCGAAAGAGCTTATTACGCGCTTCTGTAGTTTTTCGTCTCCATAATACATAAATTGAAGCCAAAAAGAGATATTTGTGAGAATCTTCCACGCTGTTCGATGTTGTCGGCCCTAACGCCATCAGAAGTGGCTAGACTATAAGGCCAGTTCAATTTCATCCTAGCTTCGTAATAATCGTTATTTATGACTAGTTCTACTCAACGCGTAAAATGACATGTTTCATGTTTTTGATAGAAAAAAAAAGAAAAGATAAATGAATATAGATTTTTGCTCACTTGCGCCCTTTTGCATCTGCATAACCACTTACTTTCTTTCCTGGGTCGAATTAACTGATAAAATTTACGTAAACCTGCATTCGGAATTCTTTCAAACGTTTTTGCTACTTCGAAGAGGAAACACGGTTCACGTTAACGGTATACAAGTGTGATTTTACGATTTTAGCGAAATCGAAACCCATTAAACTAATTAGGTTGCCAATGCGAACGAGTGCATAAATTTATTCGTTATAAAAGAATCGATATCGAATGACTTCGTCGTATGATGACGGAATTATTATAACTACGCCTAATTCAAAATTTCAGGCTGGATGACCTACTCTTTTCTCGCGAATTTGGAACTGAATTCTCGATATATAGTGTCTGGGTGGCGAAGCTGACATTTAAAGAGTAATAAACCATTCACATTTCCGAGGATCCCTTATCGTTATTGATCCAAATTGATACATGAGATAAAAGTGAGCCCACATCGTTAAGAATAATGAAATGTCCACCGGCGACGTGTTTTAATACATTTAGACGTTAATGGCGGCCAAATGAGTTTAATTATTATTTAAAACAACGAATGCATAAATAATTACGTTTGAGGTGACACTTGTTATTGTTCAAGACGAGTTAAACGTTTATATATTACACTGGGAATCCTGTAGAAGTGCCAAAAATTCTTCGTAATACGGTCTGTGCGCTTGCAAAGACAGCGCCCAGAGGAAATAGAGTATTCGATTCCAGAAAATATTTTATTCGGTAAATCAACGTATTTCTATAATTGAATGCATTACTCGACATCGGGCTTTTCATTTTCAACTTTTGTCATTTTTGGCTCATGTTTTCCGTTGCCAAGCAAGAGTGCAGGTTGCAGTACGGCTGAGCGGGGACATTTTATTCTTCTCCCTCCCCCATCCACCGTCTTACAATTTTAAACTTAACTTCAAACGAGTATCAAAAAAGATTTCAGCGGCTCAAGGAACTCAAATATTTAGTTTTCATAAACGAAGTCATGAAAATTTTTAACCCATTTCTTCCCAAAGGGTGCTATAAAATTTGAACGTACTATTGGAATAAGCGCATGACATCGAAAAGGAGTTCGGCGACTTTAAGAATCAAAAATATCCGTGTAATATCAGTGGCGTAGCCAGGGGGGATTAGGGGGATGAATCCCCTCCCCGTTGAGATGAGAATTTTTTGTATACTGGCAGGACCACAGTAAATGCGCAAAATGAAGTTTAAATTCAGACGCATAATTGAAGTTGAAAAGCACAACATACTGATATGTCAATTAAAAAATATACAGTTCATATTAGGTATATCCCCCCCCCCCGATCAGCTGACGAATTCTTGATCTTCTTTTTGCTGATTCCCCCCCCCCCTCACCCCACCGAAAAGTCCTGGCTACGCCACTATGTAATGTATCATCTCATGAAATTTGAACATTAAATTCCTCATTTCAAGCGCCATCATTTTCAACTTGAATCCAAAATATCAGAAACGTATCCAGCCAACCGAGTATAAATAATGTAAATATATGAGAATTCTGCACCCTCTCTACTCCTATCACGTTTGAATACAGTACAAATTATCTTTTCCTCTCGTGATATTCAAATATGAGATCTGAGCGATTCAGATTTGAAAAGGATCTTCAAATTAATAGTCTAATTTCTTCAGGGAAAGAAGATTTCCCTCTTTCGAAGAAGTGACTTGAACGTGTATCACCCACATTTAGAATTTGAAACAGGACGGTATCAAACATGTCGGAATACGGGTTTTTTAGATTGCTGATCTTGACTACATCATCAGATTTTCAAAACAGCCCCAATTTAGGGATCAGAAATTTAAATTTCCTAATTACTTACTATTTGTTTTAATCCAGTTGCAGTGTTGTAAGCAGTTTCTTGTATTAGGGGGCAAATCAAATTTTTGAAGCAGCAAATTTCAACAAGAGGAGTTGTGACAGTGGACTTTCCAGCATGGAGAGAAGGAATTAATTTTCTCTTCTGCTAAGAGGGAGCAAACTGAGTTGTCAGGGAGTAGTTCTCCCATTTGCCACCTCTGGTTACGGCTCTGCCCAGTCGATAATCGCTGAGTTTGAGAAATGTGACAACACACGTTGAAAGATACCATCAGATTCTTACACACTCTGAACTGCCTCTCTCAACATTACTTCCTAGACTTGGCTCTAAAAACCTCGGTTTCGAAACTTTTTCCTATACCTTTCCATCTAGAATTCCAGAGTTGCTATTGTCTCCTCTTTGAGAGCGAAGTTTTTTCTTCTTATGGAAACCACGAGGAATTGCCTGTTCATTGGTTTTGGACTATCTGGCTGCTCGCCGGTTTTGGGGGCTATCTGTTGGGTTGAGCTGTTCATCAGTTGTTGATAATTGGTCATATTTTGGTTGTTATATTTGAGATGCCTACCAGACTGAGACTGTTTTCCGCTTGGGGCCGTTTGTTTGTGTTGGGGGCCACTTTTCACTTGGTGACTGTCTTTACTGTCACTTCTAGACTGTGGTTCGTTTGGGACCATATTTGTCAGTTCTGGACTGTTATGTGTTTAGCTAGAGCCGTTGATGAGTTTTAGATTGTTCGTAGGTTTTCCGCTGTTTGCCAACATTGACTGTAAGTCACATTCGGGCTGTTTTCCGAAAACGGGCGGTCAGTTTTAGACGACTTTCCAGGTGGGGAGGTCCTTTAAGTTTTGGCTACCAGTCACTTTTAGGATGATTTAGTTAGCATCTGGTTAGGTTCTACTTAGTTGTTCTCAATATTGTTTGATCAAATTTATAGTTTTCGGTCGAATTTGTTTGGAATTGCTTGTTTTCAGTTATTTCCAGTCATGTTTGGGTATATTCAAGAAATATCTAGAGGGGAGGAGGTTATTCGTCAAATTACCTGTTGTTGATGAAATACAACTTCACACGCGCAGGATAAAAGAACTATGAAGGATTCAACAGGGATGAAACAGTTCTCCGGAATGGAGAGGTGCTGATGCCTGGAAACGGATTCCGGGATATATAGCTCCCTTCTGATGATCTGAAAGAATTTTCACTGATGAGGCGAGGAGAGGAAGAAATTACAGAAATAACGTTAAAATTTAGACAAAATAGATTACCTCTATTAAGTATATTAGAGTCCATTATTACTACATTATGCTGATGCACATTGCTCAAGTGCTAAACCTCGGGTCAAATATTCTACCTTATTGCTCGTGAGGCCTATGCAAGTACGGTACCACATCACTGTAAAGGGTGAATTTTAGTCCCTAATTCACATTATTAGAGTAATTACACAGAAATTTTTCAAGAGACCTTTTTTCTGACAGGAATTTAGTAAGCTTGTCTTTTCGTTCGAGACGTTCAACATTTTAGATAATTATAAATCAGACTAGCTAATTCCAGCTCCTCCTTTTCCCCCAGTTGAAATGAAAATCCAGAAGGATCTTACGAGTTGATTCCAAACTTAAAATCGATTCGTATGCCATTCCGAAGTCGCATACAAAATTTCATGATTTCATTATGAAAATGTGCCCTGTTTCTCGTGGAACAGCGATGAACTTTAAACTTTTTCTGAAAGCGAAATCCAATCTACGAGTAGGATTCACATACTGTACCGTTAATCCATCGTACTATCAACTTTCAAGACAATCACCAATTTTTGAGACCCACCCTTTTCGAAACATGAAAAAAAAGTGGAATACGAGTATTTCAACAAAGAAAATAACTTTTTGTGTTTTACTCTCCCTCTTCTTCTGTTTTTTATTTTCATAAAAGGAGGGAAAACTCGGATAAAGCAATATGTCTCTCTGAAAACAGCCCCAAAAGATGCAACTTTTTAAACTTACAAGTCAACACTACTTTGTATTCTTTTTGTGTAGTCACTATAAGACCCTCTGTCCATCGAAGAACCCTTATCGCGAGCGACTCGCATTGTTTTAACGCGTTTTCGCATTTTCTCTTCTGCAATAACTATTCGAGGCGGAAGTATTTACAAACACGTGCTTTTATAACGCGGCTTTTGCACACATAGAAATGCGAATGTTGTGAGAAGATATTATTGTAATACGTTCGACTGATCTTTCATAATTTCAAAAATACTCGCGAAAATTATTCGCGAAGTGTTGAGCTGTTGACTGTTTTCCGGCGTAGGAAAATAGTCATCATAGTTACCACGAAGTTTCCAGGCGGAATTTATAGCCTGTGGGTGTAGTCGGTAGTAGTGTATACTCCTATTAAATACCTGATTTATGCCCACATTTCTTTTTTCTGCACAGTTAACATCTCTGGTTTATCCGTTTTTGAATAAAGAGGATGAGTGTGTAAGAGGGGGTACTAAAATAAGAAAAGAACACGATTTTACCAAGTCGGAAGGGGGAGGGGTCCAGACCCCCTAACTACGCCACGGTCTGGAGAGAAAATGTAGCCCTGAATCAGGTATAATGTGTACTACTGTCGATGTTACTTCGACATTCAATATGTAACTGTTGATAAAAAGCAATTTCTTTACATCCTCATTTTGATTATTAGTAAAGGAACCCGTTTTACGCATTGAGGTTACACGGGTTACACGGAAAGTTTGAATTTGCATCATTTGGTTACGGCGGAGATTAATTGGTGGCTATCGATCCGCCTAAGAGAATCATAAAAGCCTATTGTATCGTACTTAGATGACTTTTTTTCGATGAAAATGACAATCAAACTGAACGGTGTTTTCGCACTGCACTCCTGGCTTTTGAGTCAACACGACGACAGAAAACTGAAATTACCTCTCAAGAAACCCGAATTAGAAGCGTTGCTGCGAAACTGATCACTGAAATCCCACTAAGCTGTAGACTGTAAAACTAAAAGGCTGGCACGAAATGAGGTCAGAGAAGACCAGGCGCGGATACACAGAGGAGACAATGAGAATGATTTCTCCTACCAAACAAAAACACTGAAATTCAAATGCTTCAAAAATGGGAATGTCCTGTCGGGTCTCCAATAGGCCATTTCTAGTCTTGCAGAGTATCCTAAACACGTTATGAAAGAGTATCGACAGTCACGGATGAATCTTGACTGGCTTTACAGTCTTTACAAAATCTGGAAGAATCATAAGAGAACTTGAGAAACTTGTCTTAAGCAAGTATGAAAGAATATCAAAGAGATCAAGTGTCTTGAAGAGTAGTAAAGTCTTGAACAGTCTTGAGCAACAGTCTTACAAAATTTTAAAAAAGCCTGGGAACGCGTATTCAAATTAATTTTAGAAATTTCAGAGTTTTATGTCAGTCTGAAAAGCTTTTACGATCTTGCTATTATTTAAAAGCGACAGATCTAAGTTTGGAAGTGTTAAAGAGTCCTAAACGAGTTTTGAACTGTCTTAGATAATCTTAATCAAGTTTGGAGAAGTCTCAAAGAATTTCAAAGAAATCGGAGAGAGTCTATAGGAGATTCTTACACTGAAGATTGAAGAGTCTCAGCCAGTGTTAAAGGCTGCTCTCTCTCTGTCCTCAACGGAAATATTCGTAGGGTACTGTAAGAAACGCGGAAAATTATCTATAAAATGTCGACCAGTCTTCGCAATGAGTATGTATAAATCGTTCAAAACACCAAGTACTCATCTCTTATCTACTTACATGTCTACAATATCGAGAGAAAAGAAATTATATCGTTGCTCAAAGAGGACGGCGGATGCAAAATGTCAAGTTCGAACACATTTCGAATTGTCCCGTCCTGAATTGCTTCCTGGATTTGCCACTGGAAAAGACTAAGAGAAATTCAATTTTGAGCGAATAGTATCTGTAGCAGGCCACTCAGAACGGGATAAATATTGTTATAAGCGTTCACTCCAGACCGAGCAGGATAAGTTCATCCTCCAGAATACTATGGTATGCAACATTGGTCAATGTTACTACTTTTCTATTAGCAAATATCATTACTTAGAATAAAGTTAATTTTCGCCCCCG
This sequence comes from Acanthococcus lagerstroemiae, assembly GCA_031841125.1. Lineage (NCBI taxonomy): Eukaryota > Metazoa > Arthropoda > Insecta > Hemiptera > Eriococcidae > Acanthococcus > Acanthococcus lagerstroemiae. The sequence goes on from CM063107.1 coordinate 4,625,074, forward strand.
CCCCCACCCCCACCCCCACCCCGACGGTGACTCATAAGCAGTTTGCTTACAGACCGATAATTAAGTATCAAATAAGAGAAGGGTGAAAAATTCAAGAATTATTTGACATAATACTGGTGCAACAAAACTGAAACCTTTGTCAGTGCCCTGAAATCAGACCTAAAGACCTAAGTTTTCTGAAAATATTTGTATAGGTAGCCTATTGCAAATCGATTTTAGAATTTTCCTTACATTGTGTTTCTGTGTAAATGGCTGTAGAAAAAAGGCCAACCAAATCATTTTTGGCGGTTTTTAGATCAATTTTCAACCTACTAAGAAGATATCTACTAGAAGAAGGGGAAAAAAAAAATCTTGATTAATTTTGTATGTAAATTACGAACCCGGACTTCAAATTAAAAAGCGTATTCATTTTCTTACTAAAATAGTCTTCAAACTTCAGTAAGGTCCAACTGCACGCTCTTGATATTACTGACCGCAAACAGTTTTTATGCACTGATTCCGAATCCAATCTTGTAATATATTTCGATACCAGTCCTTCAGGATGATCAAATTTTGCACTTCCTTCGAAATTTGAGAACGGCTAGAGTTGAAAGTTGTCATCTGAATTAAATGAAAACTGTTGAGCACTGTTTATTCGTTGTCAACTTCCCCAAAATAAATTTTAAAAAAAGAAAAAAAGTATAAAATCAGATCACTCTACACTTCCTATCCGAAAACAGACTCTAAAAAATCTAAAACATGGAGAAGTAAACCATTTACTCATCCGAAAATAAGTAAGTGTTTCCAGATAGCGTCCTTCGCGGTGGTTCTGAATGTTACTGATTCAAGCATTTTCTCTCCTTATTAACACTAAAATCTTAGCCTCTGGAGCTCCCCCTTCGAGAAAAAAATGCTTCAGGAACCGAGACAGATAAACGGCCAGTCAAGTCCAGTTAAATGAATAAACAAGTCGATACCTTGACGAATAAACCCGGACACTTAGGATAGATAGACAGTAGGTAAATGAGGAACTTGGTACCCCAGCAGAGGGTGCCGAAATGAGGGAAATACGTATCTGCGATTATTGCACAACGAAGTCTGCATTATAAGAATGGCTACTGTTTGGCTTTCAAAGTCTGCTCCCTGAATGAATAATTGCATGTTGCATAAAATGTTTGATCATCGAGTATACATTTCCGACAATTCGCTCAACATTAGAGCGATAAAAAAGAACTCAAAAGTCGCGCTTTACCACTTTTCGAACTTACTTTCTCGCCAACGCGAAAATGTGAGGGAAAATTAAACTCGTACATTATATAAAGTATTCGAAAATAACAATGAGAAATAAGAGCTTTCATGGGCTACACGCAAGTCTGAAACGAGAAATGAGTATAACAGCTCAGTAAAGTCATTCATAGAACGACTCGGTCGTATGTCCCGATCGCCAGTGAACTCATTCATTTTTCAAGTTCAAATAATTCAAGCATTCGAATTGCATTTTTCGAAAATTTTTCGTATATTTGTTCAACAGTCTTTTTTTCGATATCTTCTACAATATACATCGTGTGATAGTAATTTTGAATAAAAATTTGTTTTTCGTACATATATGAGTGTCTTACGAGGGGCATCAAAGCTTGTCACAGTTACTACATGTTCACAAGTGTGTACACCATAAAAACGTGACAATGTTAGAAAACAGCGAAGATAAATAGCTTTAAGCACGCTCGGTGTTAAGTGCAGTAACAATTTATCGGATTAGAATTTTTTAAATTTGAATAAAACTTTTAACACGTGTTATTATAATTTCAAAATTTACGCGGGATAGCGGCAAGATAACATTAGTAATTATACAGCGGCAAAATGAAATTCGTCGACGCCAGTGTAAAGGCGGATGATGCATGAGATTCTAACTCGATTCGCTTGGCGCCAATTTGTCAATTTTTTAGCATTTCTACAAGCATGTAACCGACAAATTGAATACGAGCAAATTGCGAGGAACGTTCGAATGGGTTGAATGGGTTACAAGAAATGAAAATTATGTGACCAAAAGGTTAAAGGAAAACGTGTTTGAGTGTTCGTCTACCAAGCCAAGAGAATTTTTATTCAAGATTTGGTTAGGTCGTGAAACAAAAATGATGACCACCGACCGCCGCACTTATTAGAACACTAATCTCGCTGTTGTGCTTTGAAAACACAACACAATCTGCTAAATAAAAATCATAACAGCTTACTATATCACAAACAAGAGAACGGTGACAGAGTTCAGAACTCCCATTTTCACATCAATGAAAAAAAAGTAAGTATACCTAGTCAGTGTCGGGAAACAATTCTGAGAGAGTCAATCAAGAATTTATGGAAATATGGAATACATCATTAATATATCTAACCTACTTGGCGTATATTGGGAGTTTCATGGACCTTTTTCCTGCTTCTCACAAAGTGGCTCAAAAAATTGGCCCTCCGGGCAGGATTTAGTGAAGTCGACAGAAAACAATGAGATCAACAACACTTTTTGTAGTTTTGTTATATCAGGCGATGTTTACACTGCTTCCATTATTTTCAAGAAAACTTCTTCAATTTTGAATTTGGTATACCTGAAAACCGGGCACCCAGTTATTTTCATTCTCTATTCAGTTTCTGTAGACAGTAATGAGTAGAATTTACAAAAGTATATACAGTTGACTAGAAATATAAAACAGGCAATTAACCTTTGAATTTTTTTCCTTGTAAAATTCTGGGTAGTTCTATGAGAACAATTTGTCGCAGCATAATCAATTTTCCGCCTTACGATTCTTAGGATCTTTTAGAGAATAACTGCATATTTCCTTACAGGAATTACATGTTAAACTGCACTATCTCTCCACAACCATTCAAGATTACTCGAAATAGAAGAAATACTAGTTAATGGGGGTTTTACCAAAAAAAAAAGGAAAAAATTGAGTCTCTGAAGTAAAATACTTTGAAAATTCTACAATTTTAGACCGTCCCAACATAAACTGAGGAGCGTTTAGTGAAAAGTGTAATCATAATGATTATTAACATGGGCCTTATTTAGACGATGTCAGAGATTTCCTTTCTGGCGTAACCTCCTAGAATCGCGGGACATCACGAAAAAAACAACAAACAAACATATCTGACTCAAATTTCCAAGTTATCGAACAGATTCAACCAAGGCATGAAGCCTAACATTTAATTTATATGAGGGTTCTAGATCATATCAGTAAAAATTAAATGCTGAAAAGAAAGAGTGAAATAGCGAAAAAACCAAGTTTACTCAAAATTATTCTAAATGGTACTACTTATCGATACAGAGCATTAAATACGTTCCCGGACCCTCCTTACCTTCACAATGAGACTCCAAAATATGAAGGGGATGACGGATGAAAAGAAAATTTGAAACGGAAGTCGAAGTGCAGGTTTTCCAGATCTCCGATTCTGAATTGAATGAAATTCTTGGATCTGATCCCTCAGGGTTTCACCAAAGGGGGCTTAGTTTACTGAATATGTGTTATTTCGAGATGGTATCCAATTCATAGACTTTCAAGGTCACTGAATTCAATCCTGAAACTTATTATCGGATCCGACCCTTCTGATTCCCTCTCCCTCCCCTTGCCCTTGATTACCTACTAAAGGGGATCGAAGCTAGAAATCCAAGTTCCAGTCAATTTTTCGAAAGGCTACTTCATTTGTACAGAGATTATTTGGACTTCTATAAAAGAACCGTCAAAGAAGTATCCAGAATGCTGAAATAATGTTTTGGTGCACTAGTATTTTATATGCCTGTACGCGCGTTTTCCGTTTTTTCGTAAAATAAATTGGTCAATAAATTACATTTCAGTCGGTGCAAAATCATCTACGTATTATTAATAGTGAATTCACAAGCTCCATTCCTCCATTACTGCCCAGCTAATTTTCGAAATTTACTGCGAGAGGTCGGGAGACAGTTTATTTTGGAAGTGTAACATTCAAACCCATAACGTGATCTCTTCTTTTTCTATCGGGTAATTTTGAACGAGCAGATAGCAAAATTCATGTTCAAAAAACGCAAAAAATGTCACGAAAAGAAAAGAGAAAAAGCCTTTTTGCCTTTATGCCGAAGGAGAGGGGCAACACTTATTTTAACCTCCCTTGCGAGACTCAGTTTTTCAAACAATCGACTGGTCTTTGGCCTTAAAATGCCCTTCAGTAGTTCAGAAAGACCCCTGTGGAGGGACGGAGTACAAGGGTGGGTGACAGGGTGAGAGAGGGTGTGGAAAAGGTTGGATCCGAAAATAAAGTTCAGAACTGAATTCGGTGAGTGATTCAACAGCTCTGTAAATTGGATCCCAATAAGAATTTTCTAGACTAAACCTCTTTTGGTGCGCTACTCCAAGGCGTCAATTTCAAAAATCACCCTGAAAATCGAAATCAGCGACCTCAAACCCTATAAAACGACTCCAGTTTCAAATTCTATTTTTTCAACTTCACTCTTGGTGAAGAATAAGTCGAGTTCAGGAAAGTGCATCAAGCATTGTCCTGAACTTAATGGAGATCATAGTCACGGAAGTTACATTTTGGTATAAAAATTTTCCGCAATCTCGTTTGGTACTTGAATAAGACGTTCGTATTCAATATAGGAAACCCGACGTGTCATAATTTCTGCGTATTTTATTGTTTGGACGTCGTTTTGATCAGTAGTCTCCGAAATTAAAGTAAATCAGTTTTCTAGTCAATACAAATGTTACGCATCTTGGTGAAAAACCTTCCTACAGTAAAAAAGGATTTCACAAGGACCGTCATAGACAGTCGATGAGATAATTTGGGGTGTCAACAAGAGGAATGATTCGGAATAATTTGGAGTAAAATTGGTACTCTTAGCTATTTTTCTCTTTTCAGAGTTCAGTTTCTTCTGATATGACTCGAAACCCGAATGGAAATTGTATGTTAAACTTAATTCCTCTAGGTAGTCGGATTAAAATTGTTTGATGCCTCTGTAATTTGGCTCATATATGTTTGTTTGCTTTTGTTTGTTTTGTTTTTTTCGCGGCGTAGCACAAGTCTAGGGGCGCAACAAGAAAAGTTCGGACTTCGGTCAACACCAGGACCACCCTACTGATTATATCCGCGTGTGCGACCTAACCCTCCTCCTTCAAATTTTCAAAGCTTTCCTAACGCGTGAAAACGAAATCACTTGCTAGTTTTACATTCTACTCCACATTTACGTTCATTCATGTACTTTTTCAAGCCAATGATTCAATTTTGTGTCATGATCCGAAGTCCATTTGACATTTTGCACTCGCAAAATTGGCGCAAGCGGTTCGTATAAAAGACAAAAGGAATCGTCTTCACACTTCGCCACTTTTCACGCCACACCTGTCGGTCAGAAGAGTCGCGATGCCACGCGAATATTTCAGCGCCTATCGCAGCCGCTAATTCAATTGAGAATGGCCGACGACTGTTTGAAAAGATTTCAAAGATTCCTTTTCTTCGCAGAAGAAAACAACATTACCCGTAGTGGTGTGAAAAAATTCCAATATTACAGACGAGAGCGAAACCCAGAATGCCAGGAAGGCGGGGAGTATGTGAATTTGGACGAACGGGTATAATTAACAGTTTGACGGTTGCACGCACCGATGCCAGTCGATAATACCGAACAGTTTTTGGATTTAAGTCAAAGCATTTTCGAACGTTGTCAACAAGTCAAAAATTAAGAAATCTGACAGCAGTTTTGTAATGAAAATATTGTGTCATCACCACTCTAACGATGGTCGAAGATGACAGCTATTATACACGTGCATGCTCTAGTAAACCTATTTTCGTTCGCGTCTGAATAAATAATTCGCCGATTTAAAAGCGGAAATCGGAATGAAAATACCATTTCGCTCCGCCATTCCATCGGGCATGCAGAGTCCCAGATTACTTTTTGTTCCTACAGTAGTAATTCACGTATGGAATCGCGAGAAGACCTTTCTCCGTGATCATCAGCTGTTTTGTCGAGGAGGTAATAAATAAATTGGGGGCAGGTTTGAATGGCGTAAATTAGATTCGATATTTTGAACACTTTATACAACGGAACACGTGGAAACGGAATCAAAGATTTCAACGACATTTGAGCTTCTCTTTGCGATATCGAGAACTGATATGAAAAAGTAGGTAAATGTAAGACAGCTCGAGTGTTGCTATTAGCTCCTGTAAATCCTGAAACTTGAATACGGTTTCAGATTCGGTTTTAAGGCCAACATAAATGCGTGATCGAGAGTCCGGAATGTAATCGGGGAATTTTAATATTCGTGGAAAACTTACACAATCGTCGAACTTACGTAAAGAACACGTTTGAACGGTTTCAGCGATCTGACATGTGGACTAGTTTTGATCCGAAGCAAGAATGTCAATACCTCCTGATGTGGGCCTGCTCTTTCCAGTCCTTAGCCTGGCCTCCGCCTCAAACGCTGCGAGGTATTGCAGTGTAAGGGTTGTTTACCTCTCATTTGCTTATTCACGACTCATGAGTCCTATATTGCGTCCGGGGGTTGCGTACCTGGTGCCTTACCTCGAAGAAAGAAATCATTTTTGGATTGACATTTCAGGTACCGTAATTATTCCTTTTCATTGGTTGACAACAATGTTATCAATCACTCCGGGCACGTTCGGGAGAAGTGTGGATGTAAAAAACTCGCTCCAATGAATTAAAGAATTAGAGATGAAAGCCAGTCAATCAAATTCATTTTCCAACCTCTTCTCGTCATTCACGGTAACGGCTAAACAAGCTTCGGTAGTGAACTTCACGTTCTGCAGAATGTACATGTATAATCGATTTCGAATTCAGAAACCTTACGGTAAAGCTGCCTCTATGCTGTATTCCAATATTGGAAAAACTAGTCGAAACCAGTTAATCTTTCCGCGTACTGGCGGAAGAGGGCGTTTATATAGACGAAGATAAAAGTATAGAAAAAGAAATTATTGAAGTCGTTGACTTCACGTTCACTTCTACATATAAAATAAAACAACTTATCATCTCAGTACGAAACGAAAACAGTATTTTTTATTTTGTGTAGTAACTCTGAATTTGTAAGAACATATTTAGGTAATTTAAAATGTGAAGCAAAGGGAATAACTGAAGAATGATGATTCAGCAGTGAATCCAGGAAACTGAACAAAAGTGGCTACACAGAAGCCCGCCCTATGAGTATTTGGGTCATTTTTACACCATCAGTACGATAACTGAGTGGATATATGAGAGAAATGCTCGACATGTTAAGCAATTTGTGCTGCAACTATTTCCTCGTTCGTGATAGAAACAAGTGTTACGTTTTTTAGTCCATCAGGAAAATTAGATCTAAAAATAAATTAAAAATGCAAAAGTGCCACATAAATGCAAACAATACCAGAGAAATAAAATTTGGTACATTTATTTGGGAGTCAACCATCGGCAACTCTATAACCCGTCTCAAAATACTAACTTTCATCTTGACAATACCCATCCCCATAGGGGAGCTCATGTCCCTTGAGAGTTCAATCTGCCCCCCTCAGAAATCAGGTTCAAACAAAAATTTGAAAATAATTGATTTATAGTTCACAAATAAAAATTTGGAATTCGTAGAAATGGGATATTATGTATAGCTGTAGGATAATATTGGCAGGAAGCTGAAAAAGTTAACTCATTTTCATTATGTATTTTGAGTGTAAGGAGATTATATTCGTATATAACTCATCGAAAAGTTTGTAAATTTGTATCACTGAATTATTATTACTTCCAGGAAACTTCAGGAGAGAACGAATTATGGTTCCACACTCAACTCGAACATAGATATGAATTAGAAATACTAGAAAAGCGCTGCCGGCCAGATGATATCATAGAGGAGGCCTGAATTCATGTACTAGGAAAGGGAAAAGGGAAAACATTTTTCCAAGGGCTGGAAGATTATGCCTTTACATCGATGTCATCTGATCTTACGTGCTTGGTCCGTTCTATGACTACGATTTACAGCATTTCGAATGCTAGAATACATAATTATTTAGTTATGAAACGAATTTCGGAGCAACCTTTTAAAGAGGATTACCTTAATATTTTGGCATAATGTCTAGACGTCGTTGACGTGATTTGAAGGGAGGGGGGGGATTTAGAGGGTGGTTACCCTTGATGCAACTCTTGGTTGAGAAGAAATTGATGCCGAATCTGAGTTTTCAGGTTCACGAGTAAAAATCAATGAGAAAGTGAAGAGTACCAAATTGATGCCGAATCTGAGTTTTCAGGTTCACGAGTAAAAATCAATGAGAAAGTGAAGAGTACCTACACTGCATGCAGATTAGGGTGGCCCTTAAAAATTAAATTTTAAACATTTCAGCTCCCACCCCCTAGAACTGTTACTTCATATGAAAAAATGATCCCGTAAAAATTTCAACTCGATTAATTAATTTTAAAGCGGCCTGAATAAGGGATTTCTTTAAAATGGAGGTTGCGCGGTCGAGCGCGCTACTCATACGTTACAGTGCCGGGTGAAGAACGATGCTTTGCACGGTAAGCATACGCTTGTAAAAGTACAGTTGGCGTTTCAAATTTTTTCACCGCAGGTAGTGACTTTTCTAGTTTCTTACTCAAAAATACCTACTAAAAATAATTCCCAACTCAAAAAAAAAAAATTGAGAAGACTTAGTGATTAATGAATTGCAGAAAACCCTTTTAGAAAAATACATAATGTTCTTTTGCATGTGAGATACCCTTTCTCTTGCCCTCATCACATGCATCAGTCATCAAGAAATTATGAATAGGAGCAATATCTCCTGCTGGGTGCATCTCCTATTAAAAAGAAGATTGGGCTTCTTAGGTAAATACTTGGCTAGAGCATTTTGAAATTAGATAAACATTGTCTTAGTACATCCAACTTAATTTTTTCATTAAAATGATATCCATATTAAATAGTTTATTATTTTAGCGCTTTCATAGCAAATTGGGGGGAGGTCATTTAAAGGTCATTTATTTTCGAAATTCGATTTGTTTTAGAAAGTATAAACAAATGACATTAAACACTCATTAATTTTTTTTAATTCATACATATTAGGAATAAAAACAAACATTAATCATTCGTAACATTTTATTATTTCAATCATATTAAACTAAGTGTTGATTTTTCAGAATTTGAGTACTGTATTATGTATTCCGTCATACCTTGTATTAAAAATTGTTTTTGTTCTTCATTGTTGCTTATTTTTAAATTTTTGACGGTGAGGGACAATTCACAATTTCGTTTGCTCCCTTCGCTCGTAATTCACAGTTTAAACAATAAATAAAAATCCAACCAACAAATAATTAACATAATTAAATCAGTAAACTAGAATACACTGAGTAGAACAGAAGAATAAAAAAATTAATATTCATTTTTTAAGTCAGAAATGCAAAAACTGAATTTTAGTCAACAAAATTATGCGGCGTATCTCAGGGACCGTTGATGCCCGAGCTTTTTCGCGGGGCGAAACGGACATGCAAGAATAGTCGGCGCGTTATCTTCATTTTAATGAAATCTCTCATTCGGGCCACCTTAAAAGTGATCAATTGAGTGAAATTTTTAAGAGAATGTTTTTTCATATAAAGGAACAATTCTAGGTGGTGGGAGAACGAAATATCAAAAAAAAATTTTCGTCATCTATATCAGAGGGCCACCCTAATTACAGATGCACATTATGTACATTGGTACATGGATGTTTTATGGCTAACTTGAACAAATATTACACGAATTCTGTTGACGCACAACAGGTGCCGTGATGACGTCATCCTAATAACATTCTCAGTGTTAGTCGGCCATTCTCGGTGTAAGTCGGCCATTCTCGGTGTTAGTCAGCCATTCTCGATGTCCGTCGGCATTCTTGGTGCCGGTCGGTCGAAACGTGACGCACAAAATTCGTTGAGGGCCAGCAAACAGACATACCCACGTCAATCCATGTCAAAATGATGAGCATCTATTCCACTGCATGCAGATACATAGTAACATGGATACGTTTTCATGTCTTATGACTACAGAACATGTTCTATGCATTCAGCCAACGTACGAATGTCGACGTCGATTAATCCCTTCTTTGGTAGTAAATGCAAATTAATGAATTCGAAAAAACTTATAGGAAATCGAAACTCTGCCGTAATACAAAAATGCGTACACAACCGAGAAGAACAGAGAACTGCCCTGATGACGTCATTGTAATAACATTCTTGGCCATTCTCGGTGTCGGTCGGTCGAACATGACACACATTTTTCATTTATGGCCAGTCATAGTAAGACATATCCATGTCAAAAAATATATTCGCAGTAGCGGAATGAGAGCCTAACTATAGGTTTGTCCACTTCCACCGAAGAACTTATTGTTTTTTGTTAAGCTCATGCTCGACCCACTTTAGTACTAAGCAACAGCCTTCTCTTTGCACGGTCGACCTCGAATGTGAGCTTCTTCCATAAAACGGAGGTTCAAAAAATTTTATTTATCGGAATCGGAAGAATTCAGAAATGAGTCAGCAAAATCACAATAACATTTCAGCTAACAAGAAGAGTTTATGAAAATTATGAACGGCTTTTCTACGTTTATGAAAAGGGCCTGCCTGACACATACTATGAGAGACAATAGAAAATTTAATATTTTATAAAATTATCTCATTCTTTAACCCTAGAATACCATATATAAAAAAAAAGTCCGTCGCCACCACACATGGGTACAATTGTACCCATAGCAATTTTTTTGACTTGTATAAATACTAAGGCTTTTGTAAGTGAGTTATATAAGTATTTTTCGACGCTGAATTTGAATTTGATATTTATTTTCAGATTAGACTAAGCAATAATGAAGGAAAATGCAGTTTTCAGTAGGGAAAGATAGTTGATTGTAGAAAAAATTTTCAATTTTCAATTATTTTATAAATGATATACATAGTCATAAACATTACACCAATTCTTAAGAAATTTTGAAAATTATCTAAAATTTGACCCACGTTGTTTGCTTTAGTGGATGAGTTACAAAAATTTGGACCAAAAATTTGAAACCAGCAACCAAAAAAACCTATTGCTAAACTTAGACAACATGTCACGTTTTGGGCAAAAAATTTCACAAAAAAAAAATGGGAACAAAAATTAATTCGCCTTCCAACAAAAGGGTAGACAACACATTCGACATACGATTTTGAGGGTCCAGTATAGCCGAACAGATTCAGTAAGTAACAGGATCGCACTGCTGATATGCGTGAGATTACATCCATGCGTATTTTAGTGTGGGTACATTTGTACCCATGTGTGGTGTTCTAGGGTTAAGGAAAATACAACTTTAGGGGGTCTAGTTGGCCGAGTGGATAGCGCGCTGATCCCGGAATCCGGAGGTCTCGAGTTCGAGCCCACGTAACAACGCTTGCTACATTTCGACCTAGCCGGTTTTTTGGCAAGACGAGAAGAGGGCTAAGACAACCCTAACAGCCTCTCCAACGTCTCTGAAGTAATACTCGAAAGGGCGGATTCCAGGGCTCGAGTTGAGAGTAAAATTAGAAAAGAGAAAGAAAATACAATTGAGACTTTCACGCATAGTATACAGGCAATACAAAGGTGGTATAGCGATGATTATAATTCGCGTACATTTAAACTTTCCAACTGTAATTATATGGACTTTTCAGAATTAGGCTTCATTCATTAGCTGGTCGTCAATTATTGATATTTTCCACTTCAGAGCCCTATCCCCTTCTACCCTGAAGACCACAATTAGCAAATGATCAAATCATCATCAAAAATTAATTCAGCGATATTTCAAACCTATAAATTATTGACTCGTCTACGTTCGACTTCCCCTCTCATCCATCCCTAGATGTCCCAATTGGCAAGTTAGAGTTACACGATTATCAAAAATGAGTTCAGTAATGTTTGAAACCAACGGTACTGCATCTATTGCTACGTGCACTTTTAGTGTCGTTCTCCCAACTATTGTAGATGTCATTGTTTGCAAATTACACTGTGGAACATCAAAAAGTTTCTGATGTGTCTATGTATTTCTGTACCATTTTTTCATGCTGATCTTCTTAGCCTTTAACAGAATGAAAAAAGACTTTCATCTAAATTTTAAAGTCACATTCGAAATATGCGCGAATATTCGATTCCAAAACACTTATTTTTCCTTCGAGACATCAATTCTACATTTTAACATTTATGGATTTTAAAAGGTCATTCTTAGAGTGAAAAAATTCTTTCATTAAAATTTTAACCTCATTCGGCAGAACACTGTATTTTTCCAATGATATGAAAAATGAAAAAATAGGCCATATTTCGTGCTCAAAGGCAATTTTCGCGAGAAAAAAGTGTACGCCCATATTTGTAGGCCAGCCCCGGACTTTAGACGAAATATTTTGGCCCAGAAACACGTAGCATTCAATTTTTGACCGATTTGTATACAGTCTAGAAATGAGACTGAAAAACAACCTGCATCCGCGCTTATCACTCTTCTAGACCAAAATTAACAAAATTTTACCTTTCGTATTTTTTCGATCCACTTCTCGGCCAAATGTTTCATAATTTCAATAAACATCGATTCACGTGATGTACGGGTAATCGATGTTTAATGAAATTACGAAATATTTGACCAAGAATGAGATCGAAAATGCAGAAGGTACAAAGATCGATGATGATCACCCAAGAAAAAGAGAAAATGTACAGAAAATATAATATAGGTAATTTTTGTGTAGGAGAGCGATAAGCAATGATACACACCCAAAATGACCCTTTTGGCCACTTCAAAGGTATTTTACAAGAAAACTGCCCAACGGAGCAATTTTCAACGTCAGAGATTTGGATCGAGCGTGAAACAGTAGTTTCAGAAATAGGAAAAATGCTCAAAATTGTTCCTCAGTGTTAGTGTCAAATAACTATCAAAAATGTTGATACATTTCAGTTTTGTGACCTCTTCTCTACGCTGGGTCACAATTTGCAAGTTATGACTAAATCATAACGAGAAATGAATCCAACAAAGCCTATGAAATAGTACTCACATTATATTTCGTGAAATCTTTGACCCTCAAACCTAAGCCATAGGCTACAATATTCAACGAGGGTTATACCGATACTACACATGAAATCAATGACCTTAGAACTCCTCCAGATGATTCTTCGATTTAATTATCAGGAAAACTGTTTCAAAGTCGTCTTTTCAGTACACCTTCAGGCTCAAGTTTCCATCCTCTGATTATCGAGTCTTATTGTCCGTATTCTAACGAGTCCGGATATTGTCATCTTTGCCATCATGTCTCCTCCGTTTTTATGTGTATGTCCGGTTTTCGAACACCACTCATCAAGTAGTCAAATCGAAGGTGCTCGAAGTGTGACAGTATCAGATTCTCTTCAAAAACCCCCATCAACTCGGTAACTACTGCGAATTCAGTCCATTCGAAGGAGACTTTCCTTATTTTAAACATATCCGTTTTCGTTCTTCAAATTTTGAAGACCTTTCTACTTAAGATTCTTTAGCTGACCATTAACGCCTACATAAGTTCGCCTTTTTCCCCTTTAAATATTGTCCGAGCAAACGAGAAGCGAGGAAGGGATTCGCACGTGCTCTCGTCAAATGTTCTCGGATACAGTTCCTGCGTTACTTTTAGTTCTACAATCGCAACGCATCGACGAGAATAAAATAGCATACTTTCGTCCTGTCCTTAATAATGCGAGGACGACGTTAACACGTACGAAGCACGTTCACGTCTCCGGCTAGCACACAGACGAAGTCCCTGGCACTGATGGCGAGAGACTATGTACACGACCGTATAAAATTCTTCTGGCACTGCAATTTTCTTCTCCCACACCGAAATTCAACGTGTACTCGGAAGCCGAAGAGAAAAGGCGGTCGTAAATATGTTCTCAGTTTGGTACAGTTCACGTGTGGGACAACGACGGTCTATAACACACGAACCTGTTGATCTCATCGGTTCGGTGAAGTTGATTTCCGAATTTCGACGGCGTTACGAGAACTTCAGAGCCCCACGGTCCGAACGATCTACGTATATTATCCGAAAATAATGGAAAATATAAATTTTCGACCAAAATCGCCTAACGACTTCGCTCCACGTAACGGAGAGCGAGAACCGCTCGGCGTTTTTAATTTGGAGCAAACCGATAAAGTGATAAAAAGGAAATTCATTTAACATTTACACTCGGCTTAAGAGATATTTCCTTTTTTATTCCGGCTTACCGAAAATGGGTATCGTCGATGGCAAATCGGCGACAAGGGCAAGGAGGGCGGCGCGCGGGGCGAAATATAGGGAAAGATTCAATCCGCTGTTAGTAAACACGCAAATGCTTTTATATTGTACAGTGAGCGGTCAACGATATTCCAGACGCTATTATCGGCGATGAAATTCAGCGTTTTTTCCAGCTAAGTTCTCGAATCGTTGTACACCTTTTTGCCATTCAAGAACCGAGCAAGATCTCTAATGAAATTCTTGATAACGGCCACATTCTTGACATTCTTTTACTTGTTGTCGCGCGTACACTGGTATCCGCCATGATAATAAACTTCGGACGTTAGTTTAAAAGTTTTTCGCGCAAAAACTAACATTTATTCGTTTCGGGGGTCGAGAATTTTCCCTTCCGCCAGTCGTCCGAGTTATCCTTTCTTCGAGTCTTCGACTTTCTATGCTCACCTCGAGCAGAAAAAATCATAACGTAATACCAGCGAAATTAATATTTACGTTAGAAATGCAGACAGAAGCGTATCAAAGGAAAATTGCTAGGGGGAGGTACTCAAAAATTTTCCAACTAAGAAACTGTTCATCTCGTATTGGGGTGGAGTGATAAAATGCTTGTTTCTTTATTAAGTTCAAAAAACGGACAAAAAAATCTCAAAATTGCAAATTTCCAACCGAAGTTTATTACCAAGCCTTTCGGGGTCCTTACTTATCCCGCTTCAGAAATGATGATAAGGTTATTAGTCTTACGACCGGTTTGATGCAGCTCTCCACTTCTCCCTATCTTGTGCAAGTTCTTTCATTTCGTAATAACACTTACATTTGACATCCTTGATTACCTGCTGAACCTACTGGAATCTTTACCGACCCCTACCCAATTCTTTCCTTTCACTCTTCCTCCTAGCAGCAGTGATATTATTCCTGGGCGCCTCAAATTATGCCCAATTAGTTTATCTCTCCTTCTCTTCAGACAACTCCTAAGTACAGATAGAAAAAGTGTAGCGCATACGCATGAACAAAGACGACACGCCAATAACTTATTCGCGTATAAAATTGAAGGGTGCGCTCTCTACTGGCAAAACGAAATGCGGCCTGCTGATTGGTGGATTTGGTTGAAAAGGTGATCGTGTGCGAAAAGTGACAAAAAATGTTCTCCAAGAATTTCAAAATATAGGACTCCACAGAAAGAGAATAACTGAATGGAAAGTTTTTATTCTTTTCACTTTTTCATAAAAAATGATAGTTCTCATTTTCTTTGTACATATTGTTAGGGTAAAATACCCACGATCACCTTTTCAACATGTGCACTAGCGCTCCTGCAGTGTGCTTTATATGCGAATAGCATAGAACAAATCTATTCAAGTACTTGAGGTGATGTCAGTTGCCAAATAAAATAGCAGGCTGATCGCCTCACATGACCGACTCAAGGGGGGACGAGGGATGATCCCTCCTTATGGCCATCCAATATGAAAGTTTTTTCCCCGCACAAAATCTTCTAAGAGTTGAAAGAATGTTGCTCGGTTCGCTCACTACAGGGTGTTTTCCAAATTTACCTTTTAAAGTTAAGCAATATGAAATTCACCCTTATAGAAGATTTCAGATTTCAGGTACTGGGCTCGAACCTAAAGCTAGATTATTTTAATTAGAGAAATATTACTGAGGTAAAAGCAGATCAAGTTCTTAAACCATGCCAAAATATGCTTTCAGCGCCTCGGATATTCTATTGGGCTAAGTATCGCTGGGAGTAAGGTCACGGGGGTGGCCTACAACTGGCGGGTAGATGGGGTAGGGACACGGGGGAATGGCTGGCGATTCGAAAAAATATATATCTTATTTTTCACTATTTTTTTATTTCTCATTATTATTATTATTATTATTATTTTTTATTTATTTTTTAAATTAATTAATTAATTTTTATTTATTTTTTATTATTATTATTTTTTATTCTTTTTCTCTTTCAGTTATCTTTTTCCTCTTTCTTTTTTTTTTTTTTAGTTACTTTTTCTTTCCTTTTTTTTTCTCTTTTATTTTTTATTTCTTTATATACTTACTCAGATATACGTATTAAGAACTTTTTGTATACGCCCCCGACTGTAATTGGCCATCAGCTGTTGTGGAGGGCTAATTATCAATAAATCAATAAATCAAATCAATCCCTAGGAACCTATGGGGGAGAGGGAGCAATATGTTTAGGGTTGTAGCTGAATATTCTGCGATTTCGATTAGGTTCACAATCATAAATTTTCCGTGGAAATCGAAACTGAAAAGCCAAACTTCAATGTAACGAGTCCAAAAGCCAGTCAATACAAAACGCCCTTTCTCCTTCAAGACAAAACTAAATAAAATAAAATATTCCAATTTTTTCATTCTTACTGCTCTTTTTTTTCTTCTTTTTCACAGTTATTTTCACCATATTTTTACACACGCCTTTTTTCAGTCAGGCACCTTGGCACCATTGGGATTTAAACTTAGAGTTTCAAGTGTTGGCAGCCCTGCGATATGTGTGAGTGATCACGTATGATTTACCGTAAGCGTGTAGCAAACTTCAACCATCATTAAATCGATTAGAAATTCACTTTCAAAGAAAATTTGTCCTAAATTCAACTGCATCATTTCCAAAAAATTAAATTGTGATCAGTTCTACTGGCAGAATAATTTTTACTCGGTTTTTTGCCCTACTGAAGATAGCACTGTTTCTATTTGAAAGTACACACGATTACTCACTCATTTTCACCCGCTAACACTCGCGCAGGTAATTTTGCAGCGCACTCTAGTGCAGGTTTACATCCCAATGACTCTTTGGTAGATCATGCAAATCTCTGTTTGACCAAATATGGTTAAAAATGATCAAAGATGACTTAAACTGATAAAAATTCAATTGTAAATTAATCAAAACAACCCCCCCCCCTAAAAAAAAACATCAAGTCTGACCAAGAATCCTCAAAAAACAATGAAGAACGTCTAAATTTAACAGAAGTCCATCAAATCTGACCAAAATTAATCAAAACTGACCAAACAAAAATCAATAAACATTATCAAAGCAGTGGCGACGGAAAGTGTTTTTGGTGGAGGGAAGGAGGTGGAGATCAAACTGCTGATGAAAAAGCTAAAAAAGGGCGAGAAGTATGATCCACTGAAATTCAGATGCATAATACATGTTATGCTCGAATATTCCTTCTTCATTTGTACTAAAAATATAAAGTTCTAGAGGGCACCGTTTACTGAATTGTAGCGGGGGAAGCAGTTGTCTCTATCCCACAGTTCCGTCATCAATATCACCGAGTCCATAACCGACCACGAAGATATATGTGACCAAAACTGACAGGAATGAATTAACCCTTTCTGGCATAGGAAATAAGATCAAAATTGACGCTCTCAGCGAACTCTATCGGCGCGCAAAAGGCAATATACCACCCTGCGTTTGTGTTGCAAAAAAATTTTCGTCCCCTGATGGCACTCTTCTTTTCCCCGCGCCCTAAGCAAATGCTTTCCAATCTTACGTGTTAATCCGCCTCTGAAAATTGATCAAAACTGATCAAAAGCAGTCTAAACGAAACATTATAAAGAACGACCAAAGCAGATGAAAACTAACCAAAACAAGGACAGAACCAAGCTGAACCGAAACAGACAATAATAATACAGCTACTAAGAAAGATTTAATCAACTTTTTTATTGGGGTGGTGGGGAGGAGGGAGAAAATTCTCCAGTTTTCCAATTCAAAATGGCAAATTCACCATAATTAGAAAAGTTTAGAATTAGACGGAAAATAATGCACTATGTAGATTTCGCTGGCAGGAAATTCAAAATCGCTAACTAGATTTAGAAGCAGACGGAAAATCCCTACGATTTGGCTTATCATGTTATCATGGTGACAATTCACTTCATTGGTTGCATTTCCATGGAAATACATATCTCTGAATACGTGTCTCCTTGTACCATTTTAAATGCATTCGTACCCTAATAAAAAAAATTTCCATGGCATTTTTTATCAAAAACATGTATGCAGACTGTAGTCGCGCAAGGCGCAGCAAAGATCAAGATCAATGAACACATGGCTGGAAGAAAATTTTCATGAAAATGTCGACCACTGAACTGAATTGTCACCATGAAGAGCTAAATCATGCGGACTGGCTGCGTGTCTTGGGTTACGATTTTCGCTCAAGTAGACCCAGTACGCATGCCAAAGTGGCCCCTATGACACCGCACCCCCGGCCACAGGAACTATTCTTTCGAGTATCGCGTCAGTAACTGAGGGGACGCCTTGGGGCCGAGCCCGAGCCCCCATTTCTACGTGCCGGAACGGTGCGCGCGTCCTACTAGGGCCACCCTGGGGTTCCCTACTGACCGAGGTCCGCACTTCCTGAGCGCTCGCCTGGAAATTTCAGGTCCCCCACGGCCGGACGCGCTGCCTCTCTTCATTCACCCCTCACCTCCTCGTCTTGGTCCGTGTGTCGACGCAGGCAGGTGCTGACGACGGGCAAGCCCTGCCGGTGGGTCCGCAACGCAGCTGCAGCAGCTCTTCTAGGATGGTACAGAGTTCTCCTCCTGTTCGATGGTGTGGGCTGAGCTTGGTGAATCGCCAGCCCTCTGTCTCGACCACTCCGTCTGCATCTTCTTCTTCATGATGGCCGAGACAAAGGCCGACACCCGGTTCCAACTTCTTCCGTTCTTCATCATCTCCGGAACCAGGGTGTCCAGCGCGAGACAGCTGATCACGCCGTCGTCTTCATCGCTTCTTCCGCCGGGATCGATAGCTGTAGTGGCCGTCCCGCGCCTCTCCTGCTCCCAGGCCTCACACTCGAACAGGGTGTGCCAAGGTGTGTTCTCCGCCCCTCGATCATAGTGGGCGCACACGGGGCTCGGCGCTATAGACATCCGATGTAGGTACGTGCCGAAGCACCCGTGTCCGCTCAGTATTTGGGTAAGATGGAAGTTGAGGTTTCCGTATGATCTTCCTACCTATCCGTCAAGGTTGCGTATCAGCGCTCGGGTCCACTCGCCCTTGGTCGAATGGGCGAGCGCGTCCTTCCACTTCCGAAGCGTGTCCTGCTGGATGACTCGCTTGACCCGAAGTGAAGTAGACCTAGTAGTAAAAGCATAATTATAAAATGCTACAATTTACTAGGTATGTAGATTTAGCCTGTTGGAGATCCAATTCCACCAACAAAGAGACATTTTTGAAGAAAAAAGTCAGGGTTCCTAAGCCAACAGATAAACGATTTTTCGAAAAAAGCATCGAAGAGGCAGGCTCGCTATGTCCTTGACTGAACTTGAAAAGTTGAGAAGCCTCGTACTGAGAATACCTAGAAATCCGGAACCTTGGAAATAGAATTTTCTCAGAAATTTGAAATCTCAAAACTGTTAGCTCTCTAAGAATTACGAACCCTGAACACCTCAACGTTCTGAAAATAACTGTTAACCCGAACAATATTGTTACGAGCACTTCGAAATAGGTACTTGGGACCGTGAATCTTCAAAATATTGATGATAAGGTTTTAATACTGGGAATGATGACTATGGACTGAAAATAGTCAATCCAGGTATTGATAATTGTGCACTAGCGTTACACTGCCCAGGTGAATTTCGAGCTCAATAAGTATCCAATAGAAATCCATCAAACTTAAATATTTGTCCAGGGGTGAGGGGCCACATAATTTAATCATCCAGGATAAGGGCCCAAAATCACACTGCTGCAGGAGGTTCCCTTATGTGAAATATTCCAGAGCATGAACTGTTTCTAGTTTTCTTTTATCAGGATGATCGTTACTGGAGTCTTGTTACTGTACACGTCCTATTTCTTGAGATACTGCAACACATTCATACAACACCTGTGGATCTCCAAACTGAAGCTAATAGTAGGGAGGTACATTTTTCTACTAAACTAAACAAAATTGATTTTACTAACAAACAAGTTTTCGTTCAAAGACCTCACTGCCGTCTGTAACAACAGTTGTTGAACCCCAGTAATTATTTCCGATAATTGAACGTATTCATTCGTGGGATGACTCGGCAGAATATGAATTCCAACTCATGCAGGTACACGTATTGAGTCTAGCTGCACATTAATACGTCGGTATATTAGTACACGTACGTTCTGTGTACA
Source organism: Acanthococcus lagerstroemiae (assembly GCA_031841125.1). Lineage (NCBI taxonomy): Eukaryota > Metazoa > Arthropoda > Insecta > Hemiptera > Eriococcidae > Acanthococcus > Acanthococcus lagerstroemiae. Next base: position 4,645,326 of record CM063107.1, read on the forward strand.
AAAAGGTCTACCACACGGAAGAAATGTAATGTTGAAGCAGACAAGTGAATTTGCACGAACAATAATTTACTTATTATTTAATTTGAGACAACGTCGGGAAACCTATTTTCTGAGGGTCATTCGCTTTATCGAATTCGGCAGGGTCCACTCTTGCCCCACAACCAAGACTTCCTGAATTTTTGTCTACACTTACTAGTTCGGTACACTGTCAATCTGTTTATTCTATCAACAAATAAATCTGCAATTTTCCAAACACCGTATCTGGCTATTCCGAAACAAAGATGAGACGAGTGCGGGATATTTATTAACGATGAAACCCATACTGATAAATCATTTTTGATTAACGGCAGTTTAATTTTATCGCGCGCTGTTCACCGATTAGAATTGACTGGACGGACGCCAGAATTTGTTGAATACACGGCAACCGCTCGCACGAATAGTCCGTGATGTCTGTATGATGTTTTTGTTTCGGGCAAATGTCAAACAACTTCCAACGTAAGTAATAAAACTTTGAAAATTTAATATTGAAGGCTTCTTGTTTTAATTAGAGTGCAGATTGCAAGCACGAAAACAAGATGCGAAATCGATGCTCAATACCGATGGAGGCTGCAGATTGAATGATTTATGAGGGGTTACCCTTCACACTTCATTATATCGTCCTACTAGAAGCAATACAACCTAACCCACAAAAATAGCGATTTTTAGTTGTTGAACGTTTCTGACAGACTATAAAACGGCGGATCGGACGGTGGAAAAGGTCCCGTATGTCACAAATTTACCATTCTCAAGAAAATAACATTTCCATTGAAAACGCGTAACCCGCCACCTTTAGACGGCAGTCCTTATCAGTTTTTTGCTTCTCCTGTAAAATCTACTTTTTGAGGTTAAGTGGTATTGCTTCTAGTACGACGATATAACCAACTGACCATAGGCTGCGAGTAAAAGTACTGAATGACATCAAAGGACACAGATGTTCCGATAAAAGCAGATTTACAGTTGAGAGAGAAGAGTTAAAGATATTCGAGACGTTTCTAGCAGATTCGGATTACCCCGATTTGGAAGGGAGGTGAAACTGTATTTGAAAAATGGGTGTTACTAAGGGGGAGGCAAAGAACTCTGCTTGGTGACAATTACGAGTTCCAATGTGAGAGCACAACCGGAAACATTGCGGGTAAAATTAAAAACGGTGACGTCATGGCACTCGATGCACTATTTCTTAGCTTCTCTCTCTTCCCAACCTGTAACAACTTTTCCTATTCACTCTACTGATTTGAAGAAAAACGTTTATCATTGCTCTTGCCAGGGTCACGTCAAAAGCAATGGTGGATTCAGGGACACATCCCGGAAAGGCAATTCAAAATATGTCAGGTAAGTTACAGTATTATCACCCCTTTTCTTTTGAGGACTTAAATCACTGTACTATAAATGAACAGATAAAAGTGAAATACTCAAGACTTCCGAACTTGTACTGCTGATGACTGTTCACGTTTTGACGGAAAATAAAAATATCTTCCAAAGAGGGATGTCAAATTCCTTTTAACTCACTGGATTCTCGATTGGACAATGGCTTCTGGAGAATTTTCAAAATTCATCACAATACCCTCTAATTTCTCCCTCGTCGAGGGAGTGGTAGAATTTCTCAAGGCTAGCCAAGATTATTCAATCCTTAATCCTTATATGAAAATACTTTATCCTCAACAGAGGGTGTCTGCCAGAATTGAGTTTTGGAGTTCTGAGACTTTGTAAGACACTTCCGAGAAAAATTTGGGTAAAAAGAAAACATGTTTTGCTCAATATTCACAACAGTGATACCTGTATTCTTCTACTGTATAGTGCGTGCGTGTATTTGAAGGATGATAGTTATCGATCTGGACTATGCACAAAGCAGCAGTCTCCATGTATCGGGGAAACAGTCCAATCTTTGGGGGAAAAACTGTGTCCAACATTTGTAAAAATTTCCAGGACCTTTGGCAATAGTTATTAGAATTCCGGGACTTTTCCGGGTTTCCGGGACCTACTTTCAGCCTCCGGGACTTTTCCGAGGTTTCCGGGATCGGGATCGGGACCGGTAAACACCCTGTTCAAACTCTTCAAGGCTTTTCTGAATTTATTCAAAACTACTCGCTAATACTTTTTAAAACCAGTTTTCGACCCCCTACGACTTTTCCAGGCTTAATTATGGCTCTTCGAGATATAGTTAAACACTTTTTGGAACTGTTTTAATGCTTACTTAAGATTAGGTACTTACCGATGCAACTTTTTCGAGAGGGAGCGGGAGAAAACCTAATTTTGTTTACTAAACATGTAGGGGAGGAAACCTAATTTTGTTCAGCAAAAATTTAAATTTGGCTAATTGAGAAATCGATTTTGCCAACAAACGAAAGTGTTTGTAATTGGCAAGCAAAGAAAGAAAGAAAAATAAAAAAACATCAAAACTTTTAAAATTTGCCAACTGAGTGTCAGTTTTGTTAAATTTGCCCACTCTGGAAGATGTCTGGAGGAAAACCCCGCACTCTTCGGTACGTCACTCTTTAAGACACTTACACTTGTTCAGAAAGAAAGAAAAATAAAAAAACATCAAAACTTTTAAAATTTGCCAACTGAGTGTCAGTTTTGTTAAATTTGCCCACTCTGGAAGATGTCTGGAGGAAAACCCCGCACTCTTCGGTCCGTCACTCTTTAAGACACTTACACTTGTTCAAGACTTTTAACCATGTAATGTGGGAAACAGACCGCTGCAGTCTGTAGAGCCCGCGATCTCCGTCTCTTGCTGGTACGCTCGATGACTGAGGTAGCCCTTGTCTTATTGTAAGTTCACCGGTACCGGATCATGAAAGGTTGGTTTCCCTCAAGTACAGCGACCCTATATACCTGAGGTAAGGTTGTCTCTTCAGGATGACGACCTATCCCAAGATATCTGATCAAAAATTTTAGGATGCCAGAACCATTTTGGAACTAGATGATTTAAAATAGGTACCTATAATGTTCCCACCTTTCCTCAAAAACATTTGAGGCTAATTGATGAACCACTATCAGCCTAGAACTGACAGAAGGCATGTAGGGCAAAGAGGGAGAAAATATAAAGAACAACAACGTTGGACATCCTTACGAGTTGGAGTTTCTTAAAATCATGAGGGGGGAGGGGGATTCTGCTAGAAATGTGACTTCTGCTATTGTCATTCCCCAGAAAAAAAGAGAAAAAGAAAAAAAAAACAATCTTCAGGATCCAAAACAGGCAGCAGAGTTGCCAATTTATTAACTCCTATGCTAAATTTGGTAACCTTTCTAAGTTGTTAGTTCCCTTGTCTCAGAAAAAGCTGCTAAATATTTTTTTAATTTAGCACTTTTTTAGCCATTTGCAACAAAATCTGATTTTTTAAAAGGAAATGTGACCATCTTTCTACACTCGTTAGAAGATTAAAATATGTAGCAACTTTTCGAGAACCTTTTACTCAGTTTTTAGCACATTTATAAATCTCGACATAGCAACACAGACAGGCAGTTGGACAGCAGTACAGACGAGCTGCCAGGCCGACAAACAGGAACAGGCATAGACAACTTGACAGACAGATACGGGTACCAGATGCTCAGTGCCAAGCAGGGAACCAACACAAGCAAAGTAAATTTCAACGAAAGACTTGAGCTCCGAATCTGCCTTGGGGAGACGTCGAAAGCCCCTAAAAAATACTGAATACAAAAGAGGACAGAGGTGTACTCGTGTAGCCACATGTTTGCGAGCCCGTAACAATTATGTATTTCTCTACTCCTTCCGAGAATACTTTTTCACAATATACCACATAAAGTCGTTTATTTATTCGAAGAGGTATTCTGTTATTTACACGTAACTGGAACCTTATATTTGGTCCAACAAATTGCAGTCGTAACTTTGTAAGCCTAACCTTTGCTCCACGTAGTGAAGTAACTGGATGTACAAGATGAAAAGATTGTCCCGGTTCTGCTTTCATTCTATTGAATTATCGGATCTCAAAAAAAAAAAAAAGTCGAATGATAATGTCTAAAGAGTGCGTGAGCCAGTATGCTACCAGATATTTTTTCATACACTGAAAGCATCTAAAATCACATTAGGAAAAAGAACTAGTAGTGTACATGCCACGTGTCAACGTCAACAAACGTATAAAATAAACTCACACATTTTGGAAAAGAGAAATGCCGTTCCATGTTGCTAGTACATCGTATACAAGCTCTGAGATATTGCGGGTATGATATTAAGATACGAGTTTCAAATTGTTTAAATCATCGCTTCAGTCTCATCAGCACATTAATCACTCGAATTTTAAGCGAAACAGTTCAAAGAAATTGTATTTCCTTGAATTAAGTGATACCTAAATAACAAAAATGGGAACTACGAACATACATACGGATATCCGTCAATGATCTCCCCGTCTGAAAATTTTCATTCAATAAGTTTTTAATTGTCGTAAACTGTAATTAACATTTAAATGCCATCGTTACGACATAAAAATTTGTTTGCTTCTCTATTATTATAGAAATGACATTGTCGTAATTTTGTTATAGAATATGCTTCGAATCTACGGTACGCAAAATTTAGGAATAATACTGTTTTACTTTTTAATTAATTATGACAGTTCCCACTTCGTTTTACTTTGAAAGAGAAATAATTATTGCGTTCATTAAAAAATTCATGGCACAGTGCGTCAAGCACAGGGAAGGATAATTTTTAAAAAGGCTCCGGATTCTTAACAAAGAACGATGAAGGTTTTCCGATAGAAGTTGAAATGGGGAGCGGGCAAGAGGTTCGAACTTGATAAAGAGAAGAATGCGAGGACTTGGAGGAAACTAGACCACTACTACTTTCATCTGGACTTTTTGGCCGGAAAGTGGTCTACAGCAGGAATATGCTATAAGTCGGGAATATTTTTTCCTAGCAGTCGAGAAACAAACATTTCTACCCATAGGGCATCTCAATATATTCAAAAGTTACACGCTTCAAAAGTGAAAGGGTCGAAAAATTAACATTCCTATCTGCACTAGAATGAGAGCTAAAGACCTGCGATCAACGACATTCATACGTTTAGATGAAATCGGAGCAAGAGGCATTCTAAAATATGATAAAAATTTGAAAATGCCAAGTCAAAACTCAGTAGAACCGGTACCATAAAAAACAGACTTTCTCATATTACTCTGATGACGACAAGACATCACTTCTAGACTGCAGTTAAACAGCGCCCGTATTCTTATGAAGTCTTGCTGCGTCATCTCGACACCATATTAAGTATATTGATTCTTTCCAACTCTTTAAATCAGTATTCTCGAAGCTTTCTGGCTTCTTTTCCATTTCTCCTAACCCTTCATAAATCTCATCGGTCTTCTAAATTCTTTCCAAAATCTCTCCATTGCACAATATGCTCACAAATGTTCTTGTATTTAAGATCGTTCTCGATATGAGTACCAAGACAAGGTAAACCGAATTTTTGAAAAGGAACATTTCAGTAACAGGAGGGGGTAGAAATTAGGTATGTTCTCTGACACTAAAGGGAGTAAACCAAATTGCTGGGAAGCAATACCCTTATTTGTACTTGAAGCCCAGCTCGAACCTTATTGAAAGTAATCGCAGGGGAAATGACCAGGGGTACTTAGCACTTTTTGTAATAGCAGAACTCCGTAAAGTAAGAAAGTAACCAATATCTGCCCACGGGCAGAAATCTGAAGCGAACCTGAAGCAGGGAATCGGGTTCTTCTTGGCTTTTTACACTGACAGCGTCAGTCAGGAGTGAAGAAATGAAGCGGAGGCGGATCTCGATTGGTGGTTGGAATTTTGCTCCAGATGCCCAGTTCCTATGAATCGAGCTGTCTCACCGCGGTCAAATTTTTACATCTTCACTAGTCACAAGTAATTTAGTACACATTCTTTTCCTCTCCCCAAGATGAAATTTCTACTCCGCTACTGGTTCCCAATAATTTAGCGTACATTTTTTCCTCAAAATTACTACGCGAATTGGGGAATTTCATCGAGTAAAAAATCAATTGCGTTAAATATTGCGGGTCGAACGTACAGGAAAATGTCCAAACAGTTTTTTAGTTGATAAATAAAAAGAAGTGAAAGTATCTCCCCGTAAAGTGAAAAAGGAAAAAAAGTTTAAAAAAAAAGAAAAGAAAAAAGACGACGAAAGCTACGAGCAAATTTCCTTCCCACGTTGAAAGTTGATACTGAAAATGAACTCGTATTTTCCCCGACAGCGCAGTCTCGACATGACATAATTTCATAACTTCCGTTAACCAATACGACTCGCTCTTAATTAAATTGGACCACTTCTTTCGAGGAAAAATCATTCCCCAAAAACTGCAAATTAAATATTAATGATTGTACGCGCCTTAATGGTAGAAAATTCTTTCTTTCAATGTCCTGGATGGTTTTGGATACACAAATGTGATACACAAGTATATTCTTGAGGCATGCTAAACAACGGTGAAGCTCTACGTGCGTACCAGCCGGTGGAAATCACAAGAGAAAATGAACATGATGTTCGAACCGAAACTGCCCCAAATTTGTAGAAGAAAATTACGTAATGTTCCAAATTGACTGCACTTAATTTGTCGTAGAATGTACGTGGCGGGTGGTCGCATCATAAGAGTTAGCACCATCTATCTCTCTCTTTTTCAAATCGAGTCGCTCGCAGTTTTTAAATGTGTTTGCTTTATCGTTGGAGGTAAATTATCTCGCATTGATTTGGTTCCAAAATTGTTCTCTCATCCGTTGAGCATCTAATGGGTAATCTGCAACAGCTGCGTCGAAGCTGAATGTGATTTTCGGCCTGACATATGTCTATAGACTATGTCCAACTGCAACGGACTTAGCCTAATGCATTCAATTTTATTATGATTTTTCTATTTGTCTTCTGTCTTCTTGGTACTAGGATAATTATCCGCCCGAACTGCCTAATGATTCTGTCTATCGCATTTTCTCCAGATCCGTAATGTGACATTTTTTCCGAGGGAGAAACTGTGGCATGACTGTAAATTTTACGTCCAAAAAGCAAAAAGCAAAAATAAAGAAAAATAAAGAAAGAAAGAAAAAGGCCAAAAAAATCTTTCGGAAAATTGTCGGCATAGATGGAGAGCGCACATTTGCTTCTCTCCCCTCGAAAATACGGATCTGATTTTTTCATTCATGACGAGAATACCTAGAACTAGGTATAAAACGAATTCAGGGCAAAAAAAAGTCTTCCTGTTTGCCACCCCTATACTCGTATTCGAGAATTTCTACATCTGATGAATTTATTTCATTTCGAAAAGCCAATATTATATATCCTTCAATACGCAGAGTATCATCCGCAAGAAGACAGTCGGTTTTACCATTCAAATAGAAATTAGTCACTTAATGTTTTAGAATTATTGAAAAAAACTTGACTCGATAGTTTTTGAGTATATCAAATCTGCGATAGGATCATCTCCTTCTGCAAACTGAAGGGCCAAATTTACTTTTTTTTTGCAGAATGACGTGGATCAATACAACATGTTTTCAGTTGTGTTCATCACCTCGCAGAATTAGACGCGTCTTCATATTTTCAATGCCTATCATAAGAATTAAAGAGGCTAGGTGAATTCAAGTAGGCAAAGTTACTCAGAAATTTATCTTAGGTCATAACTACATATATAGTTGAACATTTATCTCTAGCCTTTAAATGAGCTAATCCTAATCTTTTGATAATTTTTACTTCACCTCATGATGAAGACTACTGTTTCCATGAGAACAAATAGGGAGAGCTTCGGGATTCAGCCTCATCCTTTAAAAGCCCACAAGAAACTGAAAAATTATACGAGCTAAAGAATTTTTAGCATCATTTTGGTACTCGTCAGCCCCCATCTCCACGAGACTCTCGGTCGGCTATTTGCGTGCTTGTGACTTCCGATGCGCAGTCAGTTACCCTAATTACCCGCGGGAAAGTTACCCATTTGCAATCCTCAATTACCATCACATTACCCAGAAACCCGACAGTTACCTTTGTTTCCCCTTTAGTTACCTGGGTAACTGGCGGGATTTAGTTACCCTCTAGTTACCCGCGGAAGAGTTATTTATTTGCAACCCTCAGTTACCCTCAGATTACCCAGAAAACCGTCAGTTCCCCTTTAGTTACCTGGGTGACCGGCGGATTTCGCGCATCGGGCCGTTCCTCAACGCCGCTTGTAAAAGTTCTAGTGTCACCAGGCGTACTGAACTTTACCATAGTAATATTGTAAATGAGCAAGATTATCCAAACTCCCAGGGATGAAGGTTCCAATTTAAAGTGGGTTCTCTTCACCCCTCTGTAATTTACCACTGTTTACTCTTTGTCGTCCGAAATGTCTACAAATCCCTCTTTCTCACTGGAAGGAACCAGAGTTCTGTCGATCAGTAACTCAAGCAGTGGCCAGCTGAAAGGAGGACAGGGAGCTTTTCTCCCCTCGTTCAATTTATCTGTCATCAGAATTACCCTCAATTCAGAAAATCGGGGCTTAGGTACAAGTTACTGTAATAACACTTTCATTTCTGTTTATTTTTTCCTAGTCGAGTTCATAATATTAGTCGTCGAAATTAAAATGTTTTAGTTTGCGAATTTTAGAGCCCTCTGTCTGAGCGTTTCGCAAGGTAGATTTCAGAGATGACCTGAAAATGAAGTTCCATATACTAAGATCAGTATAAGCATGAACAATCGGAAAATTAATTTAAGAAATGTGAAATATACGTCACTCATCTGGTTATTCGTGGTGGTTTTCAAGTTCGATATTTATTTGATCTACAAGTAGGTGTATGTATTTATGAGTTATCTAAAATTCTGATACTCCGGTACAGCCCTGTATCGTCACTAATCACAGCTCAAGGAGAAAATAAAATAAAACCCCTAAATGTATGACATAGGCAACTATTTATGCTTAAAAGATCGACTTATCCTAGAGGAAGCCTGTCACCGGAGAAACGCTAATTATGTTACCTTGGAGTGAAGGACGAAATAGCAGTTGACGGTTGATATCGATAAGAAAATACACGAATTAGGAAAGTAAAATTTACATATTTTCCGATTCGTTATTATCCACTATCGCATATTTAGTATCGAAGTCGCTCAATTTTCCCTGCGATATTCTGACATCGAATTTTTTAACAGGCTATGAAAAAGTAAACCAGCACGTTTTTCTCCAGCATATTTTAACCAGACTTTGTATACCTCTAAACTTGAACACGTACTTGTAATTTTTCAATAAAAATACAAAAATATATGAAAAATGAGTCACATTTACGTAATATTAAATTTTAGTTGAAATTGTTCTTACAGCAGATGTAGGGTTAAGTAGAAAAGGTTTTGACTTTTCATCATGAATCCTGCTATGAATTAAAATTTTTTTGAAAGAGAACGATTGACTATAAATTAAGCACGCAAAGGCTAACAAGTGTTTTCCATCAGTAAAGTTCTTATGTATGATCAAGAAACCCTTCCGAATGACTTATAAACTGTATACTATGTTCCGCCGGAGGAAAGCTTTCCATTATTTTGAATTTTCATGTGTGCATTCAAGGGGCGTTTATGACTGAAATATAGATTGCAAGTAGAGCATGAAAAAGGCATTTCATTATTCTAAACTCTTTTATGTTGTTTCATGCAATTCTAACTAGCAAACGATCGGCTACCAATTAAATATAAGAAAATTTTTTCATTATGTTGAGTACTCCAGTACTAATGTTATTTGTTCACAGCATGTACTCTTGATAACGAACCGAATATAAAACTTATTTTCTCGATTACAAATCTTGTTTGCTCTTAGCATGCTGCCATTCAAGAAAGGCGAGGTGGCAATGTAGGTAGAGAACGAACAGAGTTTGCCATCGCAAACTACGAGTATAGACCAAAATGGAAGATGGACCAACTCAATGAACAAAATATTTTATCCGTCTGCTGTTGTCATATTTTACGGTTCATTAATTGATTATTCGACTGAGAGAGCTTTTTTCAAAAAAGAGACATGTTTAGGGCAAATCTAGATTTACAAGTACGACTGAGATTTCTTCAAACGTTTACTTGGAGTGTAGCATTGTACGAATGTGAGACCTGGACAATAGGAACACAAGAAAGAAAAAGAATAGAAGCTTTTGAAATGTGGTGTCATCGTAGAATGTTGAAAATCAAATGGACAGAAAAGATTAGGAATGAGGAAGTATTGAAGCGAATAGGAGGGAAAAGAGAAGTTAAGAATATAATCGTAAAGAGAAGAGTTAAAATGATAGGTCATCATACAACATACATATGTGTAAGACATCCAGGGATATTCTTATTATTGATAGATGGAATGAGTGAGGGAAAGAACTGGAAAGGAAGGCAAAGAACGAGCCATGAAGAACAGATAATAGGATACAAAATGTAAATCCTTCTCAAACATGAAAAGATCAGCGCAGGAGAGAAAAAAGTGTACAGACGCAACGGTCGAGAGACAAAGGAATTTATAATATAACAACTGAGTGTTCAGTTTCATTTGCTGAAGATATTAGCAGCAGAGGATACATATGTTTCATTCGACAATTAATATGGAACAGTCATCTACCTTACTCCTCCCTCCAGATATAACAAGTACAAATAATGATCTTCGCCCGCTTCTCTACTTTTTTCGTAACTTATGTAACATAAACTTTTTTTCGTTAATTTTCATTTGAAATTTTTTTTTTTTGTGGAACGATGTAGATGTTGCCGCACTTTTGTTATGCACTCTCTTCCTTCAAAAGTGGATATACACCTGATCTACCGGGACAAACTTTTATGCTAATGGTTTCCGGTACGTAACCGGCACTGGCGAGCGAAGAAATAGAGCATCTACTCGACTTTTTCTTCATCCCAAAAAATACACGGAAAATCGAACATAATTAAATTCATTGGCACATTAGAAGTTCACACACCTTCCAATTTTCCATGTTTTCGAGTGGGCGTAGAGAAATAAGGCATGTTTCAAATGCCGTCGACGAGTTTTAAAAGAAAGTCAATAAATTTCGAAGTTATAAATTTCTAGGCACGACTTCAACGTGGGCAGCGAGGCGGAAGTATATATTAAAATTTATACGAACTAGAAATTCGTATCTACATGATTATCATCGCCTACAGTATCCTTAATTGTTCCGAAAATTATTATTAATTGTTCCTTCGGTGGCAAACAAGGCAAACAGGCAACCAAAACATACCTATGTCATATGTAATTTGCATCATTTCTTATTCTCAGTGAGAACTTTTTCGGAGAGTTTCGGTGCAGAGCCCAGGGGCCAGGTAAATATGACTCAATTTTTCGAGACAAATTCAAAATAGCTTTCGAAATCGAGCTAGAGAAATTTCTTTATCAAGATTATCCCAATTTTACACAATTTTTAAACGCATCTCAGTAATCCGGGATGAATCAAATTTTTGTATTAAAACTTCTCTTTTGTTATACATTCGAAAGAAAATTATTGGCAGTCCCAAATTCTGTAAAACACATATTGTCTCATTATTTTACTTGATTGGTTTTCTTTTACTTTCTTCCGACAATATACACCGAAAACTTCATTGAATTTGAAGAATAATTCTGGTTTACATAGCCGACTGACTAAACTGTATAAATTATTCCTTTTTTCTAACGCGATATGTTTTGGAGGGCTTCGGCACCTGGACCGGGTAGAAATTATCAAAGACAAATTTTTTTTTTAAATCTAGCCTTAAGTCATTCTCGGACTCATTTTACTTAATTTATTGAGCGAATCTTTAGCAACTTGGACAACTTATTTGAATTCACTAAATAATAAACGGTGAACTTCATTTTTTTAATTTCTGAAAATTTTTCCTCATACTACGTTCTTGTCGGGCGAAAAGATTTTCCGAGAATTTCGGCACCGTTACCTGGTGAAAGTGACTCAATTTTTCGAGACTAACGCAAGTTCGTCTTCAAAAATAAGTAAGAGTAATTTTTAGCCAAATTTACCCCCCCCCCTCTCCCATTTTACACGTTTTATTTAGCGTATTACGGCAAAAGAACATCGCCGCCAAATTCAGATTAAAAATTTAAACTTAGGAGCCAAAATTGAGTCGGGAATAAGTAATTAACTTTATTTTCTTCAATTTTTCAATTTTTTCACAACTAAATATCTAAATGAAAATTCTCGACATCCCAAATTCTATGAGACGGAGATTGCCTGCCTTTTTTTCTTCTACTTCTTTTGGACAAAACGAACCAAAAATGTTTCCGAATTTAGAGGACAATGGACATTCACACAGCCGAGTATGTACGCTATGTACAGTCATTGCGATACTTAAGAATCACTCACACTTTCTGCGATTTAAATTTCTGCTTCCCCCTTAGCCGACTCAAGAGAAACATCCGTTAATAACATAATAACCAAAAATAAAATTTTTATTCCGCATCTCGGGAGTTTTAATCCACGACAAATTAACCATTAGAAAAAGCAGCCATAATTCAATATTTATACCTATAATAATATTTTCCATCGTGTCTTCTTGATCACGGGAATAAAACTGAGGCTTCCTTGAAAGCAAACATAAGTACGAGTATGGAACTAAAATTGTCGAACACTGCACATGCAATGACGAAGTCACAATAACCAATTAACTTCAGTGTCTTTCTCCTTTCCATCTTTCTTCCATACGATCATAATATATTATTTCTACCTTACAAACGGAAAGACACAGAAAGTTCATGCATGCTCCTTAATTAAGACGAGGCACGCATAGGTGCATTTTATTCCAAAAAGGCGAGTGCTTCCGGGCGTGAATGTGCATCGTAAAATTTCATTCATAATGCCTTCCGCTGAGTATACTGCAAGTTATTAATCTTATTAATTGTGAAGTCTACTTATGTGCGGTATCCGACGGAGAGTTTAATTTATTAACACAACAGGAGCAAACATGAGGGCGGTCAGGTGGCTGACAAATGTCACCGAGCAGGTAGGCTCTGCCAAATTTGTGTTAAATAACTGCAACGAAGTACATGTCTCTGTATGATTTTTATTAAAAACAAGGAGTTTCCATTTAAGAACGCGGAGAAGGCGTCACAAATGAATAATTTTCTTTTTATCGTACGGAGATACGCCATTCCTGTAAATTAATCAACATAGTTTTCTTTTTCCCACTTTTGAGGCATGCAAAATGAAACGCCTTCGGTAATTTCGTCGGTGTTGCGGAGATTTCTCTCCGGACATTTTTCATTGTACAACTTTGATACGAAGAACACCACCTCACATGCAACAGTCGAGACAGGAAAAGACTTCATTGAGCAATGATGAACATTCGCACATTTTTCTAAATTTTACAGGGGACAGTATAATTGAGCAGTCACATTACCCAGTACGAGAATAAGTAGCTGTGTTGGAGGTGAGGCAAAAGTGTATTTAAAATTAGTGTATCCGTCGAGTCAAATGATTTATGGAAATGGTCTTCATTAACAACTGCCAGATTTGAATACACTATCCTTTAGTGACCAATCTTTGTACTCGAAATTTTACTTCGAGCTTTCAAAGTCTCATTGCTCTCATATATAGTATGATAAAAATATCGATAAGTTCGTGAATTCCGAGGAAATCGTTTCCGTTGGTGACCAATTCATTCGACAAATAATAAAAAAAGAATGTAATTTTTTTAATATAGCTAGGCTCAAAAATTGAAATTTGGTATCATTATTGTCACTGATACAACAGGTAGGCCCCGATAGTTCTCTCAAATTGCCACATTACTTTCAGGCATAGGTACTAACTGAGATATTAGAATTCAAAGATCCCACCATCTATACATGGACTTGTCGAAGCCGTTTTTAGTGTTTTCCAAAAATGGACTTTTTCTTGAATTATATTTGTTTATGCAACTTTGGAAGAGGTTGACAGTGATTTCGAATCGATACGAAAGGAAGAGGAGTTGAGAAACGCAGCACAGTGATTCAAAACGCAAAATTTTGGCTTTCGTTGAGCTATATTTGGAAGGAGACCGATTACATTCTTAGGCTCATTCTACAGGGCAATGATGGGGAGGGGGGGGGGGGTTTCTATCAAGACTGCATCACAGCTATAGCTAGGATGATGTAAATAAGAAATTCTCCGAAGAGAGAACTGACAGGTGAAGAGTTGTAAGTGAAATAGTAGCGGATCCAAAACATTTTATCTAAATCTTAACTTGACAAACGCAAAAAGTTTAATATCTAAAATGTTAGGTAATAAGCTCTAAAATTTTATTTTTCCCTTTAAGAGAGGCATATCCCCACTTTTTTCACCTATATTGAGAACGACACATGTGTAAGTATTAGTTTACAATATGTAGCAGTTGGCCGAGTGGATAGCGTGATGGTCTTAGAATCTGGAGGTCACGGGTTCGAGCCCCCACGTAGCAACCCGCTACATTTCGACCTAGGCCGGTTTTTCGGCAAAAAGAGAAGAGGGCTATGGCAGCTCTAACAGCTTCTGCGACTTCTCTGAGGTAATGCTGGGGAGGGCGGATTCCAGGGCTTGAATCGAGAGCGAAATTAGAAAAGAGAGCCTTCGAGGTCGCACCTTCGAAGAGCACTCTTAATATTCTGAGCTCTCACCCTCTTCTATTCTTTGCGATTTTGCGCCACTCGATGGAAAAGTTCATATTTCAGAAACCGATCGGCGATTCCGTCCCTCGCCTAGTTTTTGGTTTGCCTTTTTTTCTTTTGAAGTGGTTCAGATACCAGAAGGTAGCTTGATAGGATAATCTATCCTGAGGTAGTCTAGCTATATGTCCAACCCCCCCCCCCCCGTTTTAAATTTTGGACTGATTGAGTACCGTTTTTGATATTGGATAATTTTTCCCAAATGCTTTTTATAACCTGCATCACACACCGCACCCGGCACCCGGCACCCGGATGGAAAAGCGCAAGGAAGAACTGCTGTGCTAATCAAGAGCAAGCTGAAACACTCTTGAGTTAACAAAGCACGAAGCAGAACACCTGCAAGCCACCACTATCAGCGTTACGGAAACCACTAGCTCCATAGTTATCTCTGCAATCTACTGCCCACCACGACATCGCATCCAAAGCCAACAGTTCCAAGATTTTTTCAAAACGCTTGAGAAAAGATTAATTGCTGGAGGAGACTACAATGCCAAACATATCAGATGGGACTCAAGACTCGACCCTCCAAATGGACGCGAGCTACTCCATACGATGGACGTGCATTTTTTTCTAAAGCCCGCTTAGTTGGGAAGTTGTCGAGAATCTAAAAATTTTCTGATTGTCGCTTCGATTAGTTTTGAGAAAATTTCTGATGAGATTGTGGGAGGTAAACTTATTGGTCTGCCATTCTCAATAAGGTGTCTGTCTCGTTTTTCATATGGGAGAATTATATTCGAAAGGTTCCAGGTTTTGGGTGTTTTGCCTGAAATCAAAATTTTGTTGAAAAGAGAAGTAAGTGTTTTTGTCATCTACTCTCCGTAGGCTATGAGTTCGTTTTTTATTCCATCATTTCCTGGTGCCTTATCTTTGAAGTGTATAAATATGGTGGTTCTGGTTCGCTTTTCTCGTTGGGTGAGCTGGTTTAAAGTGATCTGCTGGCCTTTGTTTGGAACGAGTAAAGATCTTTATAAAATTCTGTGGCCATTTTGTTTATTTCGTCCCGATCATAGATCCTATTTCCCTCATTGTTCAGTAGATATGTGGTTAATTGAGTTCCAAGTGATAGATTTTGGTTTAGTTTCTTCATATTTTTTGTACTTCCCAGAGTTGAACTGATCAGGTCTGTTTTCCAACGTTCTCCTTTTTTTCTTTGTATGGCTTTTATTTTTTCTGACACCATTTTAAGTTCGACCCTATCAGTAGAATTATTATTTTTTTGTGCAGTAATCTCTTTCTAGTGTCCCATGAACTTTTTAAATTTTCTTTTGTAGTTCTTGCCCATGGAGTTTGTTCAAATTCTTTGTTGTTTTTATAGCCTGAACTTTCCAGTACAGCCACACAGACAGTCTCACGGGGGTCTTCTATATTTTGTTCATTCGGGTTGTTCAGCTTTTTTAAGGCTGAAGTTATTTTGTTTCTGTAGCTCTTTCTCTATGTCGCTAATACCGCGGGTTTTCTTTCGTTCTTTTTTTTCCTTTATAGTGGTATACTTTGGATAGTCTTAAAACTATGAATATGAGTTCATGATCGGAGACGAATATAAACCTGTTTGAAACCTCAAAGTTTAGAATGTCATTGTTTTTCCTAGGTGGCAGGATGAAATCGATCCTGACTGTGTTCTTGATTTGGGCTGGCACACGTCCATCTCCTTTTTTTCTTGAAAACGCTGTTTACTATTTTCAAGTCCAAGGGTTCCATCTACAATGCCTCATTCTTAGATTTAAGGTTAAACTGATATTAAGCAGTCTGAAGAAATCAACAGTCGATATTCCGATTTCAGTAATTATGCTCGATGAAAGTTACGTTAGAAAACAAGGGAAACACGTCCGAGGTTATTAGTACACCCGTCTAGCTCGCAAAATTTGATACTACTATAACAAGAAAACCGTCAAAAATTCTATAAATTTTCTCACAATTTCAAGCAGACTCGTAACCAGACTTCCTTTGCTTTTTCTGGGGAGGAGGGGGGGGGGGCTTGCCATCAAGACTGCATCACAGCCACAACTAGGATGGCGTAAATTAGAACTTCTCTGAAGAGAGGGGAATTGACAGGTAAAAATTTGTAAGTAAAATAGGGACGGATCCAAAACATCTTACCTAAATCTTGACAAGTGCAAAAAGTTTAAGATCTAAAATGTTAGGTAACAAGCTTTAAAATTTTACTTTTTCCTTTAAGGGAGACATATCCTCACATCTTCTGCTTATTTAATGTCACAGATAAGCATCATATACGTAAATATGGGATTTTTCAATTTCTGAGAAATATGCAATATAAAATTCATCTTTTAGGTTCTAACGAACTGGCGCCCTCCGTCTACGGATTTGTTTTTCAATGTCGTTCAAAAACATGGTGAGGAATCAGGGATATTGTTTCGCCTATGGGGCGTAAATATTCCCGGGTGATAGGCAATTAAATTTGGTGTTCACCGTTAGAAACGTCGCACAAGAAAATAGAGCAAACCTCGTTGGTGGTTTAAATTATTAAGAAAAATCACGTTTACGTGACGTTACATCCTAAACCAGATATGCTCTATTGTTTCCACATGTAGACGGGAAATATAACAAATGCTGCACATAATATGTTCGCCTTTGTAACATCAGTAACGCCGCTGAGAACCTTACATAAAAACACCCTCTCACATAAACGTTAATACGGAGCTAGAATTCATTTTCTTTATCCGCCCCATTTGTTACTAGGTTGGTTTTTTTTTTTCTTTCTTCGGAGCTTCCGTCTCCAGCATAATACTGCAACTGATAAGGTAAGTACGGTATTTTTTTTACAGAATCGTGCACAGATGTATGTTAGTGGACTCTAAAATTCGAGAATGCGCGCCACCACGTACATGTGTACTGCGAATCGACTGATAATTGAGTGGATTACAATAGAAAATTGTATGGGCACAGAGATGACTGACTGAGCATCGCATTTGGAGGAAACGTCAATCTTCGTTTGAGTCACGGATTTAGTAGCAACTCACATTCAATACAAGCAGATGAGAACAGTGGCGCACCCAGGGAGCCATTTTAGGAGAGGTAATTCAAAATACATGTCATTTCACATGAAATGGCCCATTTTGTCATTTTAGCATTCGAGTGTCAATTTTCCTTTCCAAAAATAGAATTAACGATTTTGAATTACGATGTATGTATGTAGTTTCATATAGTTCTCCACTGAAATCCGTTGACCGCATTGAAATACCTATTCTCAATGTCAAGATATGACGTCATCAAATTCAAACTTCTCTTTGAAGTCAATTTTTGAAAATTTACTATTTTAAAGTTCAAACGTTAAATCGATTTTTCTGCGAGTTTCAAAGTTACAGGGCTCTGAACCGACTCAAATCATTGTGATTTTATCGAATACAGATAAATCTGAAGATTTAGCTCTATTTCGACCAAATGGGCCTTTTACGTGCGAAATTAATGGCGTCGAATATTTTTTCAGTAGGGTGTGGAGAAGGGGAGAACGGAGAAGGGAGAAATTACAATTTGAATCAATAAGCAAAAAAAAAGTTCTCGTGCCTTTTAAAAGCAGCGTTAATAGGCGAGAAATCTTGTTTACATCCCAAAATCTCATAAACCACCTGTCTAAAATCTCCGAAGGGGCCTTTCTGTCAACTTGTTGAGTAATTTTTCAATTTTTGCAGAGTAGTGTACAAATGACGCTTTGAACCCTTGCCCAATTTTTCTTTAGCGGAGTGGAAGACGTTCCAACATCATTGTGTGGAGTGGCACACATGTAAGAAGTGCAGTTTTATCAACTCTTGAATACTCACGTCATTTTCTCACCCTCAAAATAGTTAGGCAGTCCTTAGACTTTTGAACTGTTTGTACTGCAGACCATAAATGCTTTCAAAAGTGTGACTTCAGTTTTTTAACTCACTAAATTCTCGATTGGTAGACGATTTTCCAAAAATTTTCCATGTTCATCGAAATACGGTATAATGTTTTCCCTCAACGCAGGATGGGGGAGTAATTTTTGAAGACTAGCTAATTAAGATTATTCATCACCGATATCATGTAAGCACCTTTTAGACTTTTCAAGCCAGTGGCGAATTTAACGAGCATCAAAAGAGACATTGCTGACTGCCCCCCCCCCCCCCACAGCAGAAAGGCCCCAGGGTAGGGCCCTCTCCAGCAGTTAGTTCAAGAGCGAAATCAGTAGTGAGAGATTTACTCAGAAAAGGCTGGTCGCCGTTGGATTTCGTCCACTAAGCGAAGTCGTTGAATCGATATAGGTACCCTCTATTTACCGTATATCCACTGCCTGAGTCATCGGATGAATTTAGTATTAATTCATACTATGTAGCAGAGAATAAATTCTAGTCCATCCATCAAGGTATTTTTTGCAATGACTGAATGCATTTATAAATATTTTCCACAATCACATCGACGGTGGGATGCTATTTTAGAGGAACGCAAAACTTCTTCGTGAAGCTCAAGCGATTTCGGCATTTATAGCTTCTTAGAGAATGAAAAAACTATAATTCTGGAGAAGATAAACATCATGGTCAAAAAGTTGAAAAAGAAAAAGCTATCGCAAGTGAAAGAGTACTGCACATCAAAGGTCTAAGTACAACACGTTTTGGGCGTCACGATTAAAAGCTGTAGAAGCGGCAATCCAGAATTTTAGAATCTTGAATTTATTAATTGCATCGAGGATGATACCTTAAGTGTTGGAGCTTCCGGAGAAAATAGAATGAATGCCGGATCGTTGCTTTCCTTTATGAATTGGCTGTTTTTTCTCAACTTGTTATGCTTGACAGTTTTCCCAAGTGCTGCAATTGTTTATTTTTGACTTTGCCTATAGGTTTAGTTAGTGCTGAACGTGTTATGAGCTCTTGGAAAATCATTCAAGAATTCAGCCGTGCTTCTTTAACTGAAAACACACTCAATAATTTCTGTATCCTGTATATAGAAAATCAGGGGCAGACTGACTGAATCTGGATTCTCCAATAAACATATTTGCTGAACAAAAAGCAAGACAAGGATTCAAAGTTACATAATGCAACCGTTCTGTATTCAATGAAAAAAGTTTTGACGTACCGAAAATACTTATTGTTTTATAATGTGTACAACTGCCCCCCCCCCCGAAGAAATTGCTAACTGGGCCTTTTTCCTGAAATCCGCCGCAGCTTCAAGCTCTTCAAGGTTTTTTCCAACTTATTTAAGACTCGCTAAAACTGATTAAAACTTATGATTTGTGGTTAGCTACATGCTTTTTCCAACCTTGATTATGGCTCTTCGAAACATGATCAAGGCTTTTTCGAACTGTTACAGCTACATAAGACTCATACAAGAATTTAACATTCTTTTTGAAACTAAGATTTCTCAGTAATAATTTAAGACTCTGCTAGATTTAATTCAGACTTCTTAAGACTTTTCTTTAGAATTCGCTGATTGTTTAAGATTTGTTCAAGACTTTTACTACTCTCCAAGGTTGGATCAAGACTAATAAAAATTCTTCCATAGTTGTTCAAAACTAAAAGATGCTTTTTAACACATGTCCAAACTTCTTTCAGATTCGCTGAGACCGTCTTAGACTCATTTAAGGCTCTATAAGTCTTCCAAATTTGCTAAAGACTTTTTCGGGCTCTTCCAGACTTCATCAGGACTCTTCGAAATTTTTCAAAACTTATCTAAGATCTTCGAAAATCTGTTGTAAGACTCTGTGAAACTCTTCTAGACTTGTCTAGAACTCGCTACCGCTCTTGAAGACTCATTTACGATGAGACTCTTTCAACTTAACACAAAATTCCTCAAAACTCTATAAAAGACTAATCCTTTTGTGACTCCAGACATTTCCATTTGTGAAACGTTTCTGTTTTCAGTATTTTTCACTAAGGGGGCACTTGTCCCCATTGCCTCCCCCCCTCATCTGTGCAATCCAAAATTGGGTTTTTGATTCACGTTTCGATGCGTTACGGCGTGAACGCGTTACCGCCGGAGCTGGAAAAATGAGCGAGCGATTATGGCAAGTCGAATGGACTGGAAAGATTTCTTCAAGCCTGCCATTCATTAAAGAATATTTTAAATGGTCGCGTCTATTAGATATTCGGTGAACCTGTACGTATAAACTAACACTTGGCATCGGAATAAAAGCAACGATGAAAACCGACAACTTGCCAAACCGAATATTAAAGTAGAAAAAAAGCACCGATGAAGGTTAAAGAAAAGAACTGTCAAAGGGTTATATCGGGAAGCGAACCACTGTTAAGATTGATTGCTCGATTTTTATGAACACGTGGCCTATTGGCTTCCTTCTCTCAACTTCTTAACATCATCATTTCTACAACCACCAACGAAGTTCTTCTTCGCTTGTGAAATACCGATACCAATCCAATCGGATTGTACCAAAGATTAATGACTGCAACTTTAAATCGCTGTTCGCCTCCGGTCTCTACCGACAATATGCATTTTGTAGAAAAGTTGAGTTTAATTTATCGAAAAGTAACTTATTTTATCAACGTTCGAGCGTACAAAATATACGTTGACTCCCAATCAAAAATCAGTGTTGGGGACTGTTTCACCCTTCTGGGAGTGGAGCTTTGTTGGGATTATTTATAACTTTTAGGGTGTTTTCAAGTATGTTCTACTGACCAACATTAAATACCGAATTTCAGCTTTGCGTTAAGTTTTCATCTAACGGTTTCCCAGTATTGCTTGTATACTGCTTGGGTAGTTTTTGGTTTTCAGAAATTCGAATTGGGTTAGTGGGAATCACAAACGCCTTCGTATTTTGGTCCAAGAGGGCACGAAAAATCCACACGGGGGCAAGTCCTCAGAAGAGAGCAGAACCTTTTCCTAGCTTTTCTGCAACTATTTTTGAGCAAATTTCAAGGATGTGAGGCGGGATTTTATGCAAAATTTCGCTTGTTACCCCGTCTCTACTCCAGATTTCTCTTTTTACCTCCATTAGACACCGTTACGATTTTTTTAAGTATCTGGAATTCCCAAATACAACTGAAATCCACACTTTGTTGCATCAAGCACTTCAACCGTAAAATATTTAGTACGTCCTCTCATACGTGCCGCCGAAAATAAATAAATAAAATTACGAGGAAGAGACACGCAATTTCGGTGGGTGGTTATATTGACAGTCTGACGTAATTTAATCCCACAGAGAGGAGTCTGGCGGATTTAAATGGAAAAAGAAGATTGCGTCGAATTAAATCAACGGCAAGGAGACAAATTTCAACGTAAAATTTCTTAAAAATCGAATACACAGACCGCCCCATGTGAAAACATTCAACTGAAAATTACCCTAGGTATCGATATTGAGACACTCCGTAGCTTGTAGGAGAAAGAGCCGATTGAGAAAAAGTGGTAGAAGAATAGACGAACCTTTTATTCATACGAAAGCAACTTCGAACTACAAAGCATCAAAATCACCAACGAGAAGTTATAAACGTGTGATCGACATACTTTTCTTTTAGTGAGAATGAAAATAGAACAAAACTACGACATCGTATGAATCCCCTAAAGGTCGAAGAAAACACTTCTTACGTATGCTCACTAATATGTACCTTGTCATTTATATATGGCATTAATAATTAGGAGACGTAAAAGTAAAACAGACCCTAATATTGTCACTTAACGTATTTTAATGCGCTTATCAAAAGTAACATAGACTTCAGTTATATAAATAAGGAGGCGTGAAGGGGTAGATTTCTTCTAGAGTTCTTCACTTTTTTAGGGTTTCTCAGTGGATACAAGCTTCAGTTTTGAAACCTTCGAATAAGCAAATACATTTTCCTCTATGTACACTGCGCTCGCACATTCATGATACAATGAAGAGCTCTTTTCCAAAATGGCCCAAGTCAGTTTATGTCAAAAAAGAGTTTAATGCGCCATCTTGTGGTACAAAACAGAAGCTATAAAAGGTAGGTTTCCCTACATTCCTATTTCCTTCCGTTCCAGCGTTACCAGTGATTAAAAAAGTAATTTGTTTCCAAAGTGGCCTAAGTCAAAAGTCTTCCAGGGTGACTGTTGGCGGTGTTAGCGCTCCCTGTGCTTGTTTTATGAACTATATTGGTATACAGCTGCAGCATGCAGCTATCAGCTTTTTTTAGGTTATGATAACTGATAAGCTTTGTTTATTTTTGTAACCTTCGCCTACGTGGCACTTATACCGTTTCTGTTCTCTCGCTCGCGTGTATAATTTCTCGTATAATTTTCGTTAAAAGTTATGAATATGGTTTTTTTGTTATTTAATAAAGCTTTTTCTACGTTAAAATCAATGGTCCTCCGATAAGAGCTAAACAACACCCTACACCTTTTTGGTCTACACCGGACCGGATACAACGAACCCTGGATCCGTGATGTAAGCTAAGCAGTCCATTTATTCGTATTCGTTAAACCATTCGAAGTTGTTCGTTGATTAAATTCGAATCAATGGCAACCACAACCCAATCAATGAGTGCCTTAAAAAGAAAAATGCGAACCATCAAGGGTCATTTAACTCGAAATGAACAATTGATGCAAAACATCGTCGAAGCTACCACTGGCGGTATCTTAAATATCGAGGGCTTGTCGCGTTTGGAGGCTGCCCTGGATGTCTACAAAAAACACGCAGAAACATTCGAACAGCTGACCAACGATCTGCTGAATTTGGAAGATGAAACGGACACGGAATTCGCAAGCCGTGAAAAAAGCTACTTGGATGCTGTATCGGAAATCAACGAAGTTCTAATCAAGTATGAAGCTAAGAAAAGAACATTCCACAAGCTGATAACGGGTGCTCAAGCTCGCGAGTCACTCGGTTCCTCGGATTTATTGAATACATCAGTACGTGGAGATTCGTTTTCGTTCATGCCGAAATTGGAAAAAATACAGGTGCCAAAATTCAACGGCGATCTGTTAGATTTTCCGAACTTCAAAGGTATGTACGACAATCTGATACATAATAATCCTGAGCTAAACGGAATACATAAGCTGCACTATCTAAAACAAGCGCTGTTAGAAGGTGATGCTCACGAATTGGTGCGAGACTTCCCGCTAACAGAGACAGCTTATGCCGAAGCTTATGCTTTAATAAATTCCCGTTTTGATAACAAACGAGCAGCCGTTCGGGCTCTCTTTCGCAAGCTGTTGAATTTGGAATCAATCAGCTCCAATACAAAACTTCGTTCGCTCATTGATAAAGTGGATTCAATGATTCGTGGATTAAAATCGGTTGGTGAAAAAATAGACGATACCTTTTCTCGATTTATCGCCTATTTAGTTTCTACAAAGTTGGACAAAAGAACAGCGGAAGATTGGGAAAATTCGGTTACTTCAACGAAATCGTTCCCTTTGTACAACGACCTGCTGAAGTTCCTTCAAGCTCGATTGTTTTCCGTGGAAGATAGAAATTCAGACAAACCCAAACCACAGCAGCAACACCAACAGCAGAAAACTACTATCGTTAAAGCTTCGTATGTTGCAGCTAAGAATAAAGATGATCAATGTCCAGTCTGCAAAAAGGAACCTCATCATCCAATCTATCGCTGTAATGTCTTTCGGAATAAAACGCCAAGAGAAAGGTATGAGGTAGCTAAACTGAACAAATTGTGTGTTCTGTGTTTACGTCATGGGCATACGTGCAGTTCCTGTCCAAATGTATCGGCCAAATATAAATGCGCATGCGGACAACCTCACAACTACCTTCTTCATTTTGATGAAGAAAAATCTTCGCCAACTCAAAAAGAAGTTAAACCTGGTGGAGATCAAATTTCAGAGGAGAATGCAGCTACTGGAACAAACTCCAAACAAACGTTCTCGTGTTCTACTCTGGTTGATAGAGAAGAAGTGGTGTTACTACCCTCCGCGGTGGTTCGTTTTCAATGTGGTAATATAGTTGGTAAAGCTCGTATTTTATTAGATTCGTGTTCGCAGCCAACATTAGTGGCTGATACTTTCGTAAACAAATTTAAAATTTCGACTTTTCGTTCGCGTTCCTTTGTGAAAGGAGTTGCAAAAACTACTATCAGCTGTTCTTCAGCTGTTAAACTATCGATTGGTTCTCGTGATAATAAATTTACACTCGATATTGAGGGAGATGTTGTTCCCGCTTCTTGTCTTTCGTATACTGCTAACGTTCGGTTTCCAAGCTGTGTTATCGAAAAGCTAAAAGGGTTGCAGTTGGCGGAACCAAGCTACATCAATCCTGATGCATGCGTTGATTCTGTTGATATCGTTCTCGGAGCCAAGTATTTCGAAAAATGTATAATGGATGGTACTGCATCGATAGATTCGTTGAATCTTCGTCGCTCAAAGTTTGGTTGGATAATTTCGGGAGTTGCTCCGATACGATCTCGTTCTAGCAGTCAATTTTGTGGTTTGACATTGAATGAAATCAATGATAATTTGGTCAAGTTCTGGCATATCGAAAGTTCCGAACTCACTTCAACATCGATGACAAGTGAAGAGGAAAACTGTGTTAAGCATTTCGAAGATTCTCATTCGTTCGCTGAGGATGGCAAGTTCGTGGTGAAGTTACCTCTAAAAGTTGATCGCTCTCACATTGCTCCTACTCGGAAGCGCGCGGAGAACGCACTTGCTCGTGTGCAAAATAAGCTGCATGGGGAGCTGAAGAAAGCTTATTCCAATTTTATGGCTGAGTATCTCGATCTTGGTCATATGTCGCCTGTTGATACACAAAACTGTGGTGTGTATTATATTCCGCATAGAGAGGTTCTCCGTGAAGCTAGCTCAACTACTCCGTTAAGAGTGGTATTTAATGCTTCAGCAAAAACAGCCGGAAAATGCTCTCTCAATGAAGCTTTGATGATAGGTCCTACCATCCAAAGGGATCTGTTTGATATTTTGATTTCGTTTCGGCTTCATAAATTCGTTTTCATTGGTGATATTGAGAAGATGTACAGAATGATTTGGGTACATCCTTCTGATCGTGATCTACAGCGCATATTGTGGACGAATTCGGCTGCTGAACCTGTGCAAGAGTTTCAGCTCAACACGCTCACTTATGGAACTAGTCCGGCTTCATTCATTGCGCAGAAGTGTCTTGTGACTATTGCAGACGCTTGTCAATCTAAGCTACCGTTGGTGGCAAAAATAATCAAAGAGAATTTTTATATAGATGACTTGAATGTGGGACACGATGACGAAATTGAATTAATGTCATTGTGCGAAGGAATTCGATCTGTGCTGTTACAACGTGGTTTTAATCTCCGAAAGTTTTCATCGAATAGCTCGGCGCTTTTAAGCTCATTGGCTCCCGAGCTACAAACAATGAAAAGCCCTTCGAGTCAAAACGAAACAACTATACTTGGTTTGAACTGGAATCCCACATTGGATAACCTGGGAATCAAGCTGTGTACAGCTGAAGAAGTATTAGAGAAGCAGGTTTCGAAGCGGATAGCTCTCTCGGTGATAGCTACCACTTTCGATCCATTAGGATTGGTTGCTCCCGTACTAATCACTGGTAAAGTGCTGTTGCAGGAATTCTGGAAAGAAGGAAAGGAATGGGACGCCTTCGCATCTGATGGATTGAACAAGAAATTCCACGACTATGTGAAGAGCGCCAGAGCCTTATCAGATTTGAAAGTTCCCCGACAAATCTTCGAGGGTGAGCTAGATTCAATTTTGGCTTTCTGTGACGCTAGCGAAAGAGCTTACTGCGCTGTACTTTACGCTCGCTATCGGAATGCTAGTGATGAATATTGTTGTCGATTCGTGTGTTCGAAAACTCGTGTAGCTCCGCTAAAAGAGCTAACCATTCCTAAATTGGAGCTTCAGGCAGCAAAGTTGTTAGCTGATTTGGTGAAGCGGGTCTGTCACAACATTGGTGCCGATCTTACAAAAGTGCTAGCTTTCTCTGACTCAACAACTGTGCTTTGTTGGCTATCCAAGCCAGCAGATAATTGGAAGACGTTTGTACGAAACCGTGTCGAGAAGATAGTTGGAATCATCCCATTTCGAAATTGGAGATACGTGAAGACACGTGACAATCCTGCTGACAAGGCGACTCGAGGTTTATCAGCAGCAGAGTTTCGGAAGGATTTGGACGTTTGGTTCGATGGTCCAGCATTCGTCAGAGAAGGAGATGGAAATTCGTTTTATCCTATACCTGATTTGGATACTCATGAGTGTTTGGAAAAACGCAAGCTCATGAACAAAGTTTTTGTGTGCGCGAGTATTGACTCGTCAATTTTGGACAAATTTTCGTCGTATCAAAGATTGATAAATACTTTCGCTCGTGTGTTGCGTTTCGTGAATTTTTGCAAGTTTAAAATTCGTGAAAAAGCTATTAGTTTGTCGGTTTCGGAGTGCGAAAAAACGCGAAAAATGCTGATACGTATGTATCAAGGTCTCTCGTTTGGCGCGGAAATCGAATTGTTGAAAAATAACGTACCGCTTAAAAGTAAAAGCTCGTTAATTGCACTTGATCCGTTTTTGGATGATGAACTAATTCTTCGTGTCGGTGGCCGATTAAAAAATTCCCCCCTTCCTTTAGAAAAGAAACATCCTATCATTATTTCTGGCCAATCCTCCTTCATTAAATTGTACTGTCGTTATGTGCATGAGAAATATTATCATGCCGGTAAAAAATTCTTGTTAGCCTTTTTAGTTTCAGAGTTCTGGATTCATAAGGGGAGGATGAATCTAGTAAAAGCAGTCATTCGCAGCTGTGTAGTTTGTCGCCGAATGAGAGGTCAAGCTGCAGCTCAAATTATGGGTCAGTTGCCGCTACCACGTATCCAGATCGCGAGACCATTCACGTATGTCGGTGTTGACTACGCTGGTTATTTCGATTGCAAGTGTACATCTCATCGCACAACTCGGTTCTACAAGGTTTATGCCGCGGTGTTTGTCTGTTTGGTGACTCGTGCGATTCACATTGAAGTTGTAGCCGATCTCACTGCTGACGCACTAATGGAAGCTATATTGTGCATGGTATCACGACGTGGCATCCCAAAAATCATGTTCTCGGATCAAGGAACGAATATGACTGGAGCTAAGAACTTGTTGTCGTTGTTGGAGAGCGAAAAGCTGATAGCATTCGCTACAAAAGAGCGGTTCGATTGGAAAGTAATCCCACCCCGATCGCCTAATTTTGGAGGCATCTGGGAAGCTGGGGTCAAATCAGCTAAATGGCATTTGGCAACTGCTGCCAAAAATCAAGCGCTCACAGTCATCGAATATCGAAACCTGTTTAGTCGCATCGAGGCCATACTCAACTCTAGGCCACTTTGCTACAAAATTGAAGCTGAACAAGGGAGCGAAGTTATCACTCCGGCACATTTTCTCGTTGGTGGTTCGTTATTAACAGTGCCTGTTCTCGACTTCGCTAGCGAAATTTCACTTTCCCGCCGCCTCCAGCTGCTCCAGAATCAGATGAAGAGCTTCTGGAATGTTTGGTCGCGCGATTACTTAAACCAAATGCAACAACGCGTTCGCTGGACCAAACGTCGTCCAAATTTGAAGGAAGGCCAAATCGTCCTCGTCAAGTCAGATAAGCTCAAACCGTTTCAATGGCCGATGGGGAGGATCGAAAAAACATATCCCGACTCGGAAGGAAGCGTTCGGGTTGTGGAGGTCCAGCTTGCGGATGGATTAAAGAAAAGAGCTATCTCTTCAGTTATTCCTTTATTATCTGAGGAGGAATTTAGTCGTAGTATAGAAAAATAAAAATATCTTTTTATTTTTGGGGAGTATGTTGGCGGTGTTAGCGCTCCCTGTGCTTGTTTTATGAACTATATTGGTATACAGCTGCAGCATGCAGCTATCAGCTTTTTTTAGGTTATGATAACTGATAAGCTTTGTTTATTTTTGTAACCTTCGCCTACGTGGCACTTATACCGTTTCTGTTCTCTCGCTCGCGTGTATAATTTCTCGTATAATTTTCGTTAAAAGTTATGAATATGGTTTTTTTGTTATTTAATAAAGCTTTTTCTACGTTAAAATCAATGGTCCTCCGATAAGAGCTAAACAACACCCTACAGTGACATAATGCCAAAATATGTGAAACTAATTTTTAATTACTGTTGTGTTGTAGTAATATCAGAAATTTCAATTTTTCAGTTAATCCAGTAAGAAGGAAGTTAATTTTTATAACAGTAAAAATAGTAAGAAAAAAAAATTGAAATAAATGTCGACAATGTGTAACATAATACAACTTACTATATGGTGAAAGTCGCACGTTATATCAGCTAGAAATCTACATTTGGGCATCAACGAACACACTGTACTCTCCCAACGTGGCCTTAGTCAAGGAGTTTCCTACTTTAATGCCTTGTAGCTACCGACATACCAATATTTCACGAGTAATTCTTATGGATTAGTTAGATATACCACTGAAGAACATTTTCTAGTTTTTGCCAAATAAATCGCGACAGAGAGTGGGGAAGAATAAAAGTGTTTATCATATTTTGAAAAATCCCTTATTTTTTACTTAGACCACTTTGTAAAAGAGCTCTTCACATGATCTTTTATTTAAAAAAAAGGGGAATTTTAGGCTGACACTTGTCACACTGTCACTTGTCCCCACTCCAACCTCCGAGGCAAACATTTCATTAACGCATACATAATATACCTACGGGTGTGATTTTTTAGCACGAAAAAGAAAGTCAGAAATAACGAAAAAAGAAAAACATTGAGCGGTTAATAATTATTTCACGAAATATAAAATAAAGGAAACAGAAAAAATAATACATGAACATTAAGAAAAACTTTTGAACAAAAAAGTAAAAGAATCACGAAATAATAAAACATCGAACGGTAAAACCAGGAAAAATTATCGAACTAGTAATTTTCAGGTGAACTAAAAATAGACCAGTTTGGGTTTGTGTTAGTTTTGATAGTTGCCAAAATGTTGGCTTATTTAATGGCAACGCCTTCTAGAGGCTTTGGATTTGCTAATTCTTTCATTTTATTGCATGCAGTTGCATGGCAGTGACAATGAGCCTTCTTAATCGAGGGAGTTCGGTCAATCTAATGTTGATCTCTGCAATTCGGAATTGAGAAATCATACCGGATTACAGTGGGAGATGAATAAGGGAAAGGTCAAACAAGGTGGCAGCCTTCAAGAGACCTTGGATTTGTACTGCACTCTAGGGGCTTTGAATTTGCCAATTCTTTCATTCCACTGAATGTAAACTGAAGGTCAGAAAACTAGCCTAATTAAAAGTAATTCACCAGTGGTAGTTTACAGCATGAATTGCTTCTTAGATAAAAAAGGAGAGTTCGTTTCAGCCACCCTGGTGCTTCACGTCTTGCTTTCTTGCCAATTTCTCTGTTTGTCTGGCATCGTGTCTATCGTACAATTCGTCATAGTTCTTTTTTTTTCGTTCAAAAACATTAAACATTTCGTGCAAAGTGGTTTTCGTTAACTCTACTGACAATTTTGTTATTTTGAATTACTTTTTCGTACTTCTACTTTTCGTTCAAACGCCTTTTACCTTTCGTGCAGTTTTATATTCCCCTATACCTACGCAAAAATACCTCGTACGTCTCTATTCTCTAATATACCCTCGTTTTTTTACATCTCCCCACCGTTCCCCGCTTCTCTCTTTTCACTTCGCTCTACTTCACATCATCATGCTTCAGGTTTACAGAATTAAGAGACCTAAAGATCTCCAAAAATAACTCGAGCTAGTCCACTAAAAAACTCTCAATACAGATGAAGTCACTGTTTGTCTATCACCGGGGGGGGGGGGGAGGTATAAGGTCTGTAAATTTTATATTTTTGACACCAGCCCTTGAGCAGTTGCCCATTTCGCCGCTACAGGCAAAACCTCTAGTCAAGACTCGGTAAAACTCTAGTAAGTCTCGTGAAGACTATTAAGATTCGTTACAACCCACATCATGCGTTGTTAAAACTCTACTAAGACATAAGTAAGCCTCGTTAAAACCAAACATTAGGACTCATTCAGACTATAAGACCCATCAAAATGCTTTAAGGAATCTGTTAGGACTGTGTAACACAACCCTGACCAGATGGGGAGAAACGGGGCAAATACACCGGGCCCCGACTTTCAGGGTTTTCAGGGGGGGCCGATGTTTTTAAACCACCTGTATTTCAATGTTTACGGCTACATCATACTGTACATCAAATCAGGAATCACTCCTTACACCATGAAAGAAACCTCATCCCGTACCTCACAATTTTTTCTCATCTGACAAAAGAACCAAATTAACCGGAAGAAGGAGGCCCACGGAAATTTCCCCAGGCCCTCTTTTTCTCTTTACGGGGCTGGTGTAACACGTGAGACTGTTAGGACTATACTCGTATTACGACTCGTTCAAGAGATCGAGTGAACTTTGAATTGTGCTGAATCAGTTTCAACGAATCTAAAGCAGTGACGGTAATTTCCCTAGAGCATATATTGCATGTAATGAAAGGGGTAGCAAAAGTATCCATTTGCTACATCTTACAAAAGATAAAAATGGTATACTCCTGTATTTGTCGGCAATCTACCATACGCCTTTCAATTTTTCAATTCAATATAAATAAATCTTGTTTTTGAAAATCATGGTCAGGCGAAAGACGCATTTTTTCGGCACATCAGCGAAGCTATTTTTTGTAACGACATAGTAAGGAATGTTCTTCCACTGTATCGTGGATTTTTTTTTTTTAAATTGATGCAGCTATGTTTGAGATTTTCTGAGATTCTGACAGCTTTGTGATACTCTCTGACACTTCACACCTGAATAAGATTGTATTGTCAGACTTTTCTTCGACACTCTTCAAGATTCGTTTAGCTACCTCCAAACTTATTCAGGACACTTTAAAACTCGATTACAACTTTAGACTCTTTAAAACTCGTTTAAAATTCCTTAGAACACTTTCAGCGTCTTCCAATGTGTGAAACAAACATTCTCTGTACTTGATTTAAATACCTTTCAATACTCATTTAAAATTCTTTCATACATTCCTAGCCTTTCCCAAACTTCTAAAAACAGTTTCAGACTGTGAGGTACACAGACACACTTAGAACTCTTTCGGACGCTCTCAAACTCATCCGAGCTTGTTAAGATTCTTCCAAACTGCGGGTGAGACTCTGTAAAACTGTCCTAAACTCATTTGAAACTTTTTGAGACCATTTCACCTTCTTCAAGATTGCGTGAAACTCTCGAAGACTCATTCAAGCTTTTTTAAAACACTGTAAAACTTCTAATTTAGATTACAATTCTTTTTAGATACTTCTATCCTCATCCAAGTTTTTCAAAGATTCTTCCACACTTACTTAAAGCATTATGAGATTCGTAAAACTGAATGAAAGACTCTCTCAGATTGGTTTACAAATTCCAGATACTTTTGTATCCTCATATAAAAAATGTATCTACGACTCTTCCACACTTGAATAGGGCTAAATAAAATACGTTAAAACTTTATTAAAAAGTTTCAAACATTTCTCAGGCTCTTTAAAACTGTCTACGGCACTTCCAGTTTTTTCTAAGACTAACAAGCTTTTTGAAACCTTTTAAGGCTTGTTTTTAAAGCGCTGTAAAGCCTTTTTAGTATCCAGACGTCTTTAAGCTTTTAAACTTTTTTTCAGGTTCTTCCAAAAGCTTATTCAAGAGCGCTCCGAACTGAATTAGGACTCAGTAAGACTCTTTCAAACATGATTGAAACGCTATAAAACTTTTTCAGACTATAGTTTGAAATACTTTTCAGATACTTCTTAGCATCTTCCAAATTAGTTTAAAACTTTAATACTTATTCAGGCTCGTTCAAAGCTATTATTTAAGATTCATTCAGATTTGATAAAGACGCTTTTAGATTCTTCAGAAGGGAATAATTTTGACCCTGCGTCGTATTCAGTAGAATGGTGAACTGATACTGATTTTGAAAAGTTTCTCTTCAATAAATGTAGTTGTTTTTTTTTGTTAGAGAGTTACAGCGGGCCGAGGGAAAGTATTTCAGTGCTTTTTGTAAGACCTGGGATGGTAAGTAAATTCTCACCTTCCTCGTATTGCAAATCTATTCGATACGGAAAATGAAAACATTCGCCTACGTAAAATGCCGAATAGGTACATGAGCAACACTAAAATCATTTATTTATTCATCGGCCCCTTACCGGCATCACTTTTCGGTACTCGTCGACTTAGGGGATTCTTTAGTTTAGAGGAGAAATAAGGGCGGCAAAATCTACATTAGACAAAATTTATGATTATGTTAATAAGAAGAAGTTAGTATATCCGTATATTAGGTATTTTAGGACAAAGGATCAAGGGAGAAGGGAGACTGACATTCTTTAGAATCAGTACCTTGCTTCGTGAAAAGGGCGAGAGAGGGGAAGAATCATTTTCCACACTTTCAAGAAAGTTGAAGTCGTCGCCTCTGGTTTCACAATCTTGACGATCCTGAAAACGCCCAACGCTCAGCTTACCCTGTCATCTTCTCTCATCTAAATTAATTATTTCGAGAAATATCTTTGCCTTGCGAATGTCCATGGTATAATACCGCTCGTTTTACACAATTCTATGTCTTCCGGTCGTTTTCATTATTATATTTTTCCAATTTCCAAACAGTAAATACAGAAGCGCAAAAAGAACACGTGCGCGTCGAATATTGAGTAACGATAGCAATACGTAAATTGAAAACATTCAACCCAGATACATTTTTTATTGGAAGGAAAACACGAAAAATGTGATTTCGAAATAAATAAGCTAACTTATTTCTGTTGAAATTATGTTTTCCTCTTTTGTTCTCACACCCACGGAAATAAACTCCAATTGTCGAACGAAATGTAGAAGAAAGAAACCTAATATATTTTTATTTAAGTTCGAAATAATTTTTTGGTTTTCAGAACTAATGCGCCGTTGGCGTTGTATTGCATGGTATTTTGTTACAGTAAATAAAACTGTATGCGAACTGCGAAGGGTGCGAATTGATATTCCCAAGTTTTCTTTTTTCTTTTTTTTTTCTCCTATAAGTTACTCAGTATCTTCGAGATAGTAGAAATCTATTTTGTGGAAGAAACAAGATATTGTAGAATACATCAGGTATAGATCATTGCACTGAAACCAATATTATAGATTCAGCAATGAAATTAAATGTTACATTGAACTCAACGTAAAATGCACTCAGGTCGCTTGTTTTGCCTCCACCTTTCTAAGTAATGAAGCGTCAGTTACATTTTACTTATTTTTGGTCACGAAAAATGTCACTCCAAAGTTGCGGTATACTGAAGTGCTTTCTCTGGTCGAATTTACACAGATAAGACCATCCAAATATAATTCCCACTAGCAGCCCTCCTAGAACCACCATAGGCAGAAGACCCCAGAAC
The DNA here is from genome assembly GCA_031841125.1 of Acanthococcus lagerstroemiae. Taxonomy (NCBI): domain Eukaryota; kingdom Metazoa; phylum Arthropoda; class Insecta; order Hemiptera; family Eriococcidae; genus Acanthococcus; species Acanthococcus lagerstroemiae. The sequence continues at coordinate 4,679,165 of CM063107.1, forward strand.
CCCAGAGAATGCTAACCCACCACCAAGAAGATCAGTGAACGCCAAGACAGGCCCCCTCTATCAGTACCCTCAGCACTATCAAAGAGCAAGACGACAGGAGGAACCTCGAGCAGAATCGCGTATAATTTTAAATTTAGAGTCGTTGTGTTGGCCAAAAGGGGTGGATACCATATTTCTAATGCCCCTGGATCCGCCGAAAGGGGCTAAGAATTTTCTTTAGCGGATAAAATACGCAAACTAGGTATAAGAGAATACCATCCAAGATGTCAGGGAGGATAATATAACGTAGCGGGTTTTTTTCAAAAGTATGAATGCTAAAGGGATTCTTTGTGCTAAAATAGTGGCAATAATGTTCCTGGAAACAGCCACTACAATACAAATCGTCCAAAGCACAAGAGACCAAAAAAAAAATTAGGTTTGCAGTTTTTCATATCACTGACTTTGGTTTGGGTACTTTTTATCGGATCATAGTAAAATTTTATTCAATCATATAATCAAAAACTTGGCCAAATATTGTGAAAGAACACGCTTTAGCTGTATCCTCATAACGTTGAATAATTTTCAAGTGTACATATTACTATGGAGAAGTGGCATATTGAATTTCATATCAAAAAAGGTAAGATGACACACCATTTTTCGAGTAAGACGACATCGTTTAGAAAATTAAGATGATTGAATTTATTTTTGTGCAGAATATGGTAAACCGATACAAATGTGTTAGTGAAAGAGGAAGTTGACAGGAAGATGATAAGAGCTAATGACGCACCTTTAAAAAAATTGATTTTCACCAAATCGATTACTAATAAATCCCAAAATTTTTCGTTCTCTTAATATACTCGTAAAAAATCCTATTCACGCAATTAAAGAAAATAGGATGATGATGATGAGGAAGAGCCATTTTATAGAGTGTAAAAAATGGGCCCACACACGTTTTGTGCAGGGGTCGATTATTATGATGTTTATTTTATTTATCAGTTATGTTCGTAATTGAATAAAAGATAAATATAAAAAATGTATGTCATCTTGTCCAGGTAAAATGACAGTTTTGGACTTTTTTTTTTTTTTTTTTCAATAAAATTTTTAAAATATTTACAATTTTTCAATTTTTAATCTGATTGCGCCAAATTATGGCCAAAAGATGTACGATTCAGGCGCGCTGATTAGGTTTCTCCTAAAATGATCGTGTTGTTGTACAACAATGTCGGAACTCTATCATCTTGAGTGGGCTTCCCCTACATGACAATATTTTCTACTTGACTCAAACGACATTTAAACTCACGGAAATCGAAATGAAAGCGTTCGTAACTTCGGTAATATTTTAACGTTTACATTAACTTTGTTCAGCCAGGCCGCTGAGATTTGTTGCAAAGTTGCCGAAGCCAACATGCAGAAATGCCGATACAAGCTGATGCTGTTCGGTCTACAGCATAAGTTGTCTCGCAACCTGCAGAATATTTACTATACTTCCCTCTTCTAAATTATGGTCAGAGAAGGCCTTCAACCCTGATGAAACTTATTCGCTATATTTCCCCCATCTGTAATCAATTTTGAATCGATCCACTGAAAAAAACAGTTCTGTTCAGCTAAAATTGCATTCCTATCCAGTGCCATGCAGATTTTAATAAAAATTGGCTTCAGTCAGCCATAGCAGGGAGGATTTTTATCAAAATCGTCCAAAATCATGAACAGAAAGCCGATCGAATGATTGGTTTTCTATTTCCGCCTCCAACTTTTAGCGTTTGGAACAACAGCTTTTACTGCTTGAACAACCGAGTAATCTTCTAATACGAGTGCAATCTTATCTACCAACTACGACAGTCTCATCTTGAATAAACAGGCTAAATTAATATTATTATAATCCCAACTGTGGTCTTCAACTGTGCAAGCAGAGAGCATATGCCGCCGTGAGAAGAACAAATATAGGACTGAGGAAACCCAATAATCGTTCTCTTATGTAAACCCAAACATCAAGAATCCAGGCAGCCAGCTAATCAACTTGATTCGCGTTATTTTCTTCTCAAATTCGCCCGAACACTCTTTTGGTTTTTTAGGATTGACCTCCGAAACGGAAAACAAGGAAAAGGACAGATAAGCCGGAAACTTAAATGGACGTACTTCAAATGCCAGAATCTATATTATTGCCTTAATTATCCTTTCTTCCTACTTTTACCGTATTCGGCTGTCTGTAGTTTATGCGGTTTACGAAGGCCATACCGATACCCTTTTTGAATTTTTCGTTATTTGCCGCAATCAATTTCCTTTTCCTAATTCTTTCCTGACGCGAATGTTGTAGGTACTAAGCTATATTTCACATTGCATTTAGGTTCTGGCTTTACTCGCGCCAATATTGAGTGGTCGCATTAAACAGCTAAAACGTCTTTAATAAATTTTCTGCACCCGGTGGAAGTGATGAAAAATCGTAAAATTAACGAGAGCTTGGACAAAAACCGATCGTATCTTTGCCAAATTCTGGTATCAAGCTGTTCAGCTCAACGTACATAAAAATTATGAAGCTCAGGCACACTATGCTTACACCTACACGTAGGTAAGTCACACTATATTATGATCATAAGCACACAAATTTTTCTCGGGGGAGTCCAGCGAGTGATGATTGAGAAAAAGTTGTGACTATGCTTACACCTCAGCGTTAGTCGGACTAGGTGGTTATGAGCACACCCACTTGTTTTCATAGTGGGGGCGGTGGAGCAGAGCAGTGATTGAGAAAAAGTTGTGGCACATTATACGCTTACATCTTAGCGTCCGGTCATGAACACACACATTTTTCTAAGAGGGAAGGGGAGAGGTGGTGCTGGAGAAAAGACTGAGGGTTTTCGACGATTTCGGCTAACAATTCGAATACGCTAATTAATTGAATTTTTCAACCGCAGTCGACCGTTTTGAACGTATTTATCTTCCAATTCAGATTTTCCTTTCTAGCAATAGTTGCCCCTGTTACCTTTGTCCGCGCCTGTTTGCTTCAAATGGTATAACCTGGCCTGGAAGGATACTACATTTCCTTTTTCCGATTAAGGTATTCCGACGAGGGGAGGGGTGATCGGATACAAACTGTTCTCTTGAAGTCGAAAAACTACAGTTCTTAACACCCATTTATCACATTCTAGATACTGTTTATTCAATCCGCCTGTAAGTATCTGGTCTTTCGTATTTTCTTATAGATTTAGCCTCCCACATCGAAAATTTCTGGGTTCGTTACTATTGATTTCAGTTCACTCCGGCTCATCCTGGCGTAGGGGGACAGTATTTCCGAATGTATTTTAGCGTATTAATTACAGCAATAAGATGACAGGGTGTGCTGTGGCGACCACTACCCCCCCCCCCCCGCCCTAAGATTGAGACTTTCCTAAACTCTAGCTGACAGTGTCTCTAGTTCGCCTTTCCGTCATTGACAAAGTTGTCATGACACTAGTCTTCTAAAATGTTCTCTAGGTGTATTAGCTACAAACTATTTTTAGGGGGGAGGGGAGATTGAATAAAAAAATCAGTAATAGGTCGCGGTTTTTGGGACTATTTTTCTCAAAAATTCAAATATTTCAGTATGGGTTGTCCTACTTATTTCTACTAAGAACCAACTCACTGTACGTCTCTAAAACTAATATTCTTGGTTTTGGTATATAGTTAGTACATACTAGGTCTTAGGGCGGTCTTTTCAAAACTTTTTGATTTTTGAGCGGCGAACCACTTCCCCCCCCCCAGTATCTTCCTCCTTGTTACTTCCAAGCATCGTACATAAAATTTTAGTCCTGCTGAAAACATTAACGGGTGCCTAAAGTGGTTAAAGTTTCAAAAAGAATTCCGTAGAAGAAAATATGCAATTACGCAAAAGGTACGACCTCACAAGCAGACATCTGCGGAAAAAAGTTGAAAAGAAAGACTTTTTGTTACCGTCAATACAAAATAGATTCGACAAACATTTTTCAAAGCGAATAGTATTTAGAGAGCGCTCGACGGATTCCAAATTAGGACTTCCGTGGGTAAATTGGCGATTCCACCCAAAAACAACAAAAAGTTCGAATGAACTTACTGTGTAATAATTCATATATTGATTTCTGGAGGTGCAGAACCGATTTATGAAATTCTTCTGAACACCCCCCCCCCCCCGAAGCGTTTATAGGGGTCGAAATCTGAAAATTATTATTGGTAGCTTCCTATATATGTACTAATTCCTTTCTTCTGTTTTGAATCGCTGAGTTTATTTTCGAGGTTAGTTTAGCCGCACTCCCAACCCATCAAGATCTAAAAGGGACTAAAAATTGAAACACATATTAATTTAATGTCACGTAAGAGTGGGCATGAATTACATCAAAATTGGTGTTTTTGAGTCGCATAATTCATTTTTGACGTTATTAGAGTTATAACTCCAAACCACCAAGGGTATTTGTAGTGGCAGATTTACAGGGGGGGGGGGGGGTACAAAAAGGAACGCAAAGAAAAGGAAAAAAGGAAAGAAGGAAAGGAAGAAATTTCTTATAATGCTACACTTCTCTCTTCACGTTTATTACATTAAGGAAGTCTGTGAAACGTTTCAAAGAGAGGACAAAAATTTTTGTGCGTTCTGTTTCCTAAGTCCCCCCCCCAACTTATTCCCTAAATCCACCCCTGTATGTAACTGCTCATGTTTAAGATTTTAGCTCTTGCGGGTCATATGACTGGTCAGGGTGACGATTAAGATGATCTCAAAATGCAATCAACGACAACTAAACCCGCAATGCGGATATAATTGATGCCTATTTTTATGAAGCCGTTAATCTTTTCAGATTCTATTTACTGCTTGAGGTTTAGCTCCACGTGAAGCTCTCGAGAAACTAAATTCAAAAACAAAACTCTCCAACTCAAAAAAACTTCCGAGTTTAGAATAACCGATGTCCATTTATGTCACTTTCAGTATTGTAGATTTCAGTCTCCGTGGGTCTTAATGGGTATAGAAAGTATACACCTGAAATAATCTCAAAATTAACCTATCGAATTAGAACACCCAAGTATCGATACACTGGACGTAACCAATGCCAATTTTCTGATCTTGATCCCCTTTAAACCCTTAAGGGGGAGGGAGGGGGAGAACCAAAACCACAAATGAGTTAAGTGTATTCAAGTTTGTGGAAATGAATTAGTTCATAATACATAGGTATTTCTGCTTGTTTCTGGATGGTATCATCAACGTACTACCGGGAGTCTGACACCACAATTGGAGGCGACAGACAAATATAGCGTAAACTATATGGATATAAGAATATGCAGGATTTAAGCAGCCGAACTCGATTCCGATGTTGTACCTAACGTGTTCGAACCGTTTTTTTAAATTTGACTACAGAAGCGAAAGAGGCTCAAAACCTAAAAATGCAACGGTACAATGCAGACATCATTTTCCACGTCAGAAAGGTCACTGAATCAATTTCCAATATTTCCATGAGCGCGAGCTCGAAATTGAGGCACTGTAAGATGATAACATTTTCCCACTATTTTGACCTTCATCTAACGAGGAAAAAATTGTACGATTGATTGCTTGAAAGAAATTTCCGATATAGTCAGAACATTCGCAATTTATTTTTAACAAAGAGATTCCATCAACCACTACAAAGCTACAACCAATCTGTCTGCACTGCTAAATTCAATCTGCATAGTAACGAGTTTCACTATCTTGGTAAATAAGTAGATGGCGTGAAATCAACTTTAAGAAGGTTGACTTCGATGTCACTTTGTAGCCACAGAGTAGCTTTCATAGGAAATTTACTTAACTTCTATTTTCATAGTATAACTAATTTTACGCTTATTACGACCACGGTCGACGAACTTTTAACAAAAAGGTACCGTCCTCTTTTTTTCTCCCAATGAATCAAAACCATAGGCAACGCCCTAGTAAGGAGGAATTTGTGATGGGTTTTATGACAACAATTGGAATCGGTTCAAGATGATATATAAACCGATTTTCATCCTCCACCTCCAATTTACACCCGGCTGATGGTCTTCATAACTGGATTATATCAGTAGACTTAAACTGGCGAGGATGATGGAAACCCAAAGCGGTCAGAATAATATCGATCACTAAGTAGGCACGTACAGTATCTGTTATCCATTAATAGCAAATGTTCTGTCATTATTTTTTCTTCTTTTGCAGGTAAGATCATACCATTCGTAGAACTGACCGTAGCCCACGCTTCAGTACTCACGATCTTAGCAATCACGTTCGAAAGGTATTACGCGATTTGCGAACCACTTAGAGCCGGCTACGTGTGCACCAAAGCCAGAGCACTGGTGATTTGTATCATCACGTGGTTTGTAGCAGCATTTTGTACTAGGTAAGTGTAGGTGAAAGTATATCTGTAATGTACAAACACAAGGCCACATCCAATTTTGGATTCGAAAAACCGAAGCTCTTTCAATTTTTCAATTGAACTCCGAATCTTCCGCCGCTTTTCATAAATAAAGGAAAATAATCTGTAATTATATTATTCGACATATAATTCCCCTACACAGCTTAATAAGATGAAGTTTAGCATGAAATACACCCACGCGCATATTTTGTACTCGGAAGGACTTGAAACGAATATTAAATACTTCATACGCATTTTGGAAACGTATCTCGGCTTTTGAAGAATTTAATCCAATCGTCGATAAATCGACTCTAATATACCCACGATATAACGTTACAAGTTGTTGGAGTATTTTTAGTTCTTATTTTCTTTTATTTCTAAATTCGGTTAGAAAATATTTCGGTTGTGCGCTACGAGTATGCCTGATGCATTTAGAATTCTATTCGTGCAGATATCGATTTCAAAATGTCAAATTAGTACAGTCGTTTATTAGAAACCATTAAATCCACAGCCACAAAATAAATCAATTTTTACGAACAAAAAGATTTTCTTTAGTATTCCTGCGCATTCTTGAATTTACGGCAGAGTCACATATCGCCATCGTAAGATAGTAGTCTATAGGTATACCATCATCTTTTAGTGGTGTTAGAACGGGGTAGTGAGATACTTACATTATATCCCCTTCTCCATTCCAAAAAATGTACGTTTGAACGCGAGGGAATAAAATTGACACCTTTTAAAAAAGTGTAACTTTTCCCGATTTTTGCATAAAGAAATTGACATGTTCCAATAATGTTTTGAGGAAAGATGTATACTCGTATGCCCTCAAAGAACCTTCCGACGTCACATTTCTCTCCTTCGACCACACTAAATATGAAATCAGAAAATGGCAGCATATACTTCAAATCGGTTATACCGAATGAAAAGAAGTCATTGTTCAGTTATTCAGGGCAACAACTATGAAAAAGATTTAATTTAATCGACGACTCGAACATTTTGGCAAAAAATGCTGCCGTGGAAAACTTTCAGCTTGTTATTATCAGTTGTAAAATCAAGACAATTCCACTTCATTTCTTTTTACTAACGTAATACAATTTTTTTCACTCCCTTTTGTATGTGTGAGCGTGAGCGTGAAAAATATTAAATACCGTGAACTTCCAACTTTAATCATAACTTTAACTTGAAAGTTTCAGTTGTATTCTAAGCACGTTTATAACATCTTCTAAAACTCAATAAGTGAAAATTCTTTCACTGTATTCCTTTAAGACATTTTATCGCGATTAGTTTACTTTTTACTTTTTTTTTTTTTTTTTTGACAGCCAAAATTAAATTTAATACAGAGTTTTAGGTTAATGGACATCGTAATTCTAAGTTTATTGATAATTGGATACTTCGAAACAGCTTTCAGCGTAGATATTTGCGTGTACTTTGAAAAGAGTATAAGAAACAATAAATTCTTGTCAATTTCTAATGCAGGTGAAGATCATCTCTTTAATATTAATCTTAATTCATCGGGAGGCAGGCCCAAGCTTTGAATTACCGCTCCGGTTACACCTTATTGAACTTCATAGGTTCCTTCTGTTTTTCTGTTCGGACGCAGAGGAAGATAGATTGTACATGGGTATTAGAATAGATACACCAACTGGGGTTATCAGTCATGTTCTACATGTCAAGGCAGACACTTGACTACATATTGGAATCCATGAATGGTGTAACTGTTGCGGTTAATGTGTGTAATTGGTGCATGTATAGAATAACCGGAGATTTGATAGAATTAGCAAAATTAGTGCCTGTTCTAAGTTTTCTTTTCTAATTATTTGCTCTCAAGTCGAGCCCTGGAATCCGCCCTTTCGAGCATTACCTCAGAGACGTTGGGGAGGCTGTTAGGGCTGTCTCAGCCCTCTTCCCTTCTGTCCGAAAAACCGGCCTAGGTCGAAATCTGGCGAGTTGCTACGTGTGCTCGAACCCGGGACCTCTGGATTCCGAAACCAACGCGCTATACACTCGGCCAACCAGACCCCTGCCTGTTTTAAGTTAGGTAAATGCATACAATTTCATAAAATAATAAATTGGTGATTACCTATACGTATATATCTACCGAAGATGCTTGGTGAAGGTTTATTTTTCGGCACACGAAAGATTGAAATGGAATATTGAGGTATATAAACAGCCTTTAGTTTCACAGGAACACCTGCTGGTGCTGCAGTTTGTCTTGTACATACAAGGCTACAAGGCTCAAATTCCTTTGCATTAACAAAATACTCTACTTTGAAATACTTTTCACGAGTTAAAATTATTTGCACCTTTGCCAGTAAACAAATCACGTATTTTTTAGTCAAAATTAGCACTATCCGTGTTCATGGTTTAAGAGGAAAATGGTAAATTATAACGCAGTATTCAAGGTATGACATAAGTGACTCTCCACAAAATGTATGAAATGATACTTAGCTACCAGACTGGTCTGTGCTTATCTTTTTAGGCAGGTATGAATGTGAAAAAGTTCCGATAGGTAATCCTGCATTCAGTTATAGATAGAAAGGCAAAGAATGAAATTGCATACATTCACCAAAACCTACAAGTAATTCTATAGAATTACCGGTTATTGCGCACAGAGGCGAAAGTTGACTTTCAGTTTGGGGGGCTGGAGAAGAAAAATTTTCCGACAAATATTTTCTGAAAACTAAAAATTCACCGACAAATTTTTTTTTAATTTGAAAATTTGCCGATTTTTGAATCAAAATATATCTTTAATTGAAAAAAAAAAAAAAAAATAGTAAACAAACAAATAAAGGTTCATGGAAAATGAAAAATTCAAATGAGTAGTTTCAAAAATTGCCGACTGCCAGATTATTGGAGGGTGTTTCACCCCTTCCCCCATAGTGTCGTTCCTGCGAATGCAGATTAGAACATTATCCCCCCAGCACTCACATATGCACACATGGGCATACCTAGTCCGGTAGGGTAAGCTAGAAGGATGTTAGGAATACTTGAGATGACCACACAACTTCCTTTACACATTAAGGTGGTCGTTATTTACTCGTGGAGATATTTTTTTCTGAATTTCCTCTGATTGACTTGTTTTCTAAAATGGTTCCAAAAAAATCAAAAACTACAAAGGTCGATTGGATTAGGGGAATCCGCGTGCCACAAGCTCCTTTCCGTTCTTATGGGAAAAACACATGGAGTTTTGACTTTGGTTCTGCGGACTAAATATTCCTCCTATATTCGTCAGGACTAAAACCAACTTTTAGATTTTAATAAAATGTTCAACTTTCTCAAATATTTCAGGCTCCAGGTCAAACAGAGAATCTAAGAAAATTCACATTTCAGCTTTGTTTCAACCTTTCAGATAACGTCCGATATTCAGCTTGAAACCTTCGGCTTTTGACTGACTAGTCTCTGACAGGAGTCCGGAGTACTTCATTTTCAGAAACGAAATCTAACTTTCAGTTTGTGGAAGTGGAAAAGAAAAAATTGGCTGCAAATATTTTTTTTAACTGAAAATTTACCGATAAAATGTTTAAAAAATTAAAAATTTGCCGATTTTTCAGTCGAAATATTTTTTAATTGAAATAATAATAATAATAATAATAATAGGCAAACACACAAACATTTATGAAAATTCAAATGAACAGTTTCAAAATTAGCCGACTGCCAAATTATCGGGGTGGAGGGGTGTTTCACCCCCCCCCCCATAGTTTCGTCTCTGATAGTGCATATTCTTTCATTTTTACACACATTTCCCAAAACGTTAGATAATTCTATACATAAACTCCGATTAAAATAAAAATAAAATAAAATAAAATATAATCGCCGGTTATTCTATATAATTACCAGTTTATGCCATAACATAACCACTGCGCCCGAGACATTCGGCATCTTCAACTTTTGCAGGATAAGGTGAGTGGGGAGTACAAGAGTAAGTCTTCAACATCCGCATTTGGTGTCAGCATCCGAGTATCAAATACACTGGACTACCAATACAGGAAACTCGATTTAAAATACATATTGAGAGCTTTTGGATTCAGCATCTAGTGGCAGGGTTTGTTGCTATGATAATTTAGCTTTGTGCTCACCAACACTAGACAGAGCGAAAATACACACAATGAATGAAATACATGTAGTACCAAACCCTACCACCAGGATTTTCATAACATCGGGAGTTTCCAGTATTGGTAGTCCAGTGTATTTGCGAGTCTACTGACCACAAATTCTAAATCAAGAATGAGCAAAATTATACGATTTTAAATTCGAAACGATCAATAAGATTATGATCGTAGATCAAGACAGTTAGATTTTCAATTTGAATGATCGTGATCTTTTACCTAACATCCCGATGACCTGAGGGTATGATTCAAGATGAAAAATATCAATCTGTAATACAGTCGATTCCGCTTAATTGGGACAGCCGTTTATTAGGGACAAAAGCCAAAGAACAAAATCAAATGTACCCATCTAATGTATTTTTCATTCTCTTAATTGGGACAAGGTTCCGCTTATTGGGGACATATTATTGCCTGAAAATACAAAAAGGAAACAAAAATCTGAAGCGATAAGACTACTTTAATGCACATGCATGCATAGACTTGTCAGGTTATTTTGATTTTATCAAAAGGTATGTGTGCATATGTTCTATTTGTCAGTATATCGAGTGATTTCATAGCAAAATGTCGCGAAAACGTAATGATTTAACTCTTCAACAGAAAATTGAAATTTTGAATAAAATCAAGGAGAGACCACCTTACACTCCAGTGCACGAATTAGAAATAGTATATTACGTGTCAGGTGCGGAAAGTAAACGATTGCCGAGAGTGAAATTTGCGGAGGGAGCGTAGCGAGTGACGCAATCGTACGAGGCAATTAGTTTACTTTCCAATCCTGACACGTATCATGCTTTAATGGAAGATGGGAGGAAAAGGAAGAATTTACGATGTTGTGACAAAGGAGCCCTTAGTAAAATCGACTGAAGGGCTTCTTTCTTAGGCCAAAGTTGAACTGCTGCGGAAAGTAGCATTTTCCGCGTGTTTACATGTGCTGCTCGCGACATTTCATGGGCTACACCTGTAAATACGTACTTTCCGCAACGAAAAAACCGTTGAAAGTTGTCTTTTCCGACCACCTTACATTAAAGTTTCTTAATGTGTCAAGAAATGTGTGGAACAGTTAAGACTTTATTTTATGCAGGAGGGCAATGAAGAAAGTCCAGCAGCAGAACTTGATGTTTGTGCTGATTTTATCCGGCGTCAGAACTACAACAAATTTGCACCAAAGCAAATTAGATCGTTTTTTGCAGTAATGCCATTATATCCATTACACGATCTGTATTAATGTATATTATACACATATCCTATTTTTACAAAAAAATTGATAATTTCGGTTTATTGGGACAGCCATTTAATTGGGACAAAATGGCTCCGCCCAATGTGTCCCAATTAAGCGGAATCGACTGTATTATTCAAATTCTCTAATTATTTGAGAATCATTATCTTAAATCATCGAATTCATGATCTTACCCATCTCTCTCAAAACGCACCGCTATGTGACCTCGGATTCATAACTTCAAGTATGGGATTTTGTGTTGCCAGTAGGAGATTACCTGAAATCTGGATTCTGATTTAGCCGCATCCACACGTAACCGAAATTCCCCGCTACAGCTACAGTCATTCCAATGTCTAGGTTGAGATGATTTCTGTCAAAATGGGATGAATGTGGACCTCCCTTTAGCACAGTTTCAATACGTAGCTGCAAAGTACTAACATAGACGAAGACGACTGTAACTCATCTGGCAGGGAACTTCAGCTACACACTCGCGATCATATTATTCACGGAACCACCATTATACCTCAATACAATTTAGTGCCTAAAGTAACCACAGTCTCAAGATATTTCTCAAATTTCTTAACTCTTATGGTACTCCTAAAAGTCCGCACCCCTCTGGGAATTCGATGCCCGGCGTCTAAAATTTTGTCAGCCCTTCCTACAACAGCGATGCAAATATTCGCTATTCTGTTTACATTATTTATAATCATTCTCATACCGTTACCTAACAACTGACCATCACTATTAGTGATTTCCAGTATAGAACTTTCACAGCAGCTCTATAAGTCTGCTACTGACAGATGAGGTTAAAACAAAATAAACGTATGTTTGATAGCATTCACTATGACAGTCAGTATTTGTACTGAATTTTGAAGGTTTCTTACTACGAATAATGATGGGCCAACCATATCGCTTGAAGGATCTTCTGAAAATTAAACCGGGCTCATTACGTGTGGTTACTGGTTATTCAAAAAATCTATAACCGACTAACAACGTACTTCATTCAGGCTTCCCTTTAAGTTCCAAAAAATTCCACGTAGTCTAAGTTATTATTTAAAATTAAAAATTTGACGAAGTTGGTTAGGAATACTTTTTGTTGATGGGGGCATGGATACTAGAGGAAAATGGAAGAAGTTCCTCAAGACATTTCGCCACTTGACTCCAGTTTCAGTTGGAAAATTAAAGAGTTATTAAAATTAAGATCGAAGAAGCAGAACCGCACTTTCTCTCTCTTCTTTTCCACACCCTAATTCGTCACAACTTTTTTTCAGCCAGTGATACTGCGATACCTTCTTTCACTCCACCAAAAACAGTCATTTCAATACATTTTAAAAAGATAACACATTCAGCAGCAGAAGGGTTCGCAAGTCATAAACAAAATTTTGCAACAAGTAGGAAGATGATCCGTTACTCATACTTCATTGACACTTGATTAGAAATAAAAGCTTCGACTCCAGACTCCGACTCTTGACTCCGGTTTGGGTTCCAAATGTGAATCCGTTTCTTGACAGAAAGATAGTCATACAAAAAGACAGACAGCCAGATAGAATGACAAATATGCAAAATGATAGATGAACTAATAAGAAAAATTGATATAGATGATCGGAAAGAATGCACAGGCAAGCGAACACTTGGACATACAAACCGATAGACGCATTGCCAGAAGCTCAAAAGGAAGAAAAGTAGACTGAAACGGAGACAGACATAAAGAATGAAATAGGCAGATCGAACGACTGACAGATGTACAGAAGACAGACAGCCTCAATTCTAGGAATGAACAGTAACTGAGGCGGAAATATAAAATTGCTAAGTAAACCAACAGTAGACTATAGAGATGTAACGAAAAATTCCCCAACTTTTGAACCAGTTAGCAAATCCGGATCCTCAGCTGGCAAAATTTTAGAAGAATAGACTTTTCCCTTTTTTCTTCTCCTTACTACTATAAAATACTTACAGTTGACAATTGGCATTTTAGGGTAGAAAAATTAGGACCTTAACTTCACCTCCTACCTTCTAAATAAGAAAGGTCACTTCAATATGTCTCTAGCACCTACAAAAGAACAGATCGACAGAGAGTCAGTTAAGCAGCCAAACAGACAGAAAGAAAGACAGACATACAGGCAGACAAGCACAACGCGTAACAAGAGAGCGGAGCACGGAAAAGGGGGTCATCAACAGTAGAACACGTATTAGCAGGACGGTCGGGTCGCAGACCTTCTTCGTCGCATGATATTCAGTGATGTACGTTACAGCTTTCTGATATAACCATACCTCACAGCCCAGCTCGGCGATTACAACTTTCGGTCCACTGGGCACCAAATACTATGTAAAAGCTGCACGTCTCTGAATGTTTACGAACAACTCAGCGGCCAGAGCAACAATAGGTAAGCCAGGTTATGTTGCAGGCACGAGATGAAAATGATGACGATTCGAAATGTCAACAGTTCCTTGCAACAACAAGTGGTGGCGGTGCACAGCAGCAATATACTCGACTCATCGAGTAGTTCTGCCCGGATTAAACGACCGCTTAAACACGTTCACGTCAAATTTTATCCAACAATAGTCTACGCCTTTTGTTTCAGTCCAATCATTATGATCTCAGAGTATCGAATACTGGAATACATCGACGGTACTATGGTTCCTGTGTGTCTGACAAAAGCTGATACCTTTTGGCCGGTCTTCTACTTCCTAGTCATCAATTCGATGTTTTACTTGGGCCCATTCGTATTATTAATTTTCATGTACTCGGTGATCGCCCGCCACCTCATGGCCGACCCGGGCACCAACTGCTCGGAACGGGCGTACAACGTGAGGGCCAGGAAGCAAGTGGTTGCCATGCTGGTGACGGTCGTGGTCGCCTTTTTCCTCTGTTTACTGCCTTTTCGCTTGTTCACGCTGTGGATCATTCTAGCGCCCAGCCAAATCTTGGTTGACATTAACATGGAAAATTACTATCGCATATTATACTCGTGCAGGCTCATGGTGTACGTAAACTCAGCCGTCAATCCGATGCTGTACAATTTGATGTCGTCCAAGTTCCGACAGGGCTTCAAGAACCTGTTGCCGTTGCTGTTATTTCGCAAACAACGACGACATCAGTTTCGGTTGCGAAACAGCAACACGTTAAGCACAACTTTGACGCACTCAAGCACTAAAGTCTCGATACTCGCCAGGACTGGTTCCTCTTTGCTGTTGCGAAAGAGTAAATCCGATTTACAAGAGAGACACAAGAACGGAGGACTGAGCAGCCCCACGAAGCCGAGTACTGTCGACGAGGAGAATGCCAACGAATGCGTCAGTCTACAGGATATAACAGAACGTGTCGAAGATCGAACGAACCATTCTAAGCCATTTTTCAAATTCATCGACGATCAACCGGAAAGTTTCGTGTAGAATAGAAGGGACTAACAACTGTGTTAGTAGATCACTATTTATTTACGTTTATCGATAGGGAAACGTACAGGCAAGAATCCAACAAAAAAATAATAATACTTTTGTTAGGAAGTTTAAATAGAGGCTACCTGATAAATTCACGAAGTGTGGCTTAAATTTGTTAATTAGAATGTAAAACACGTACGTGCGAAGTATTCGCTAACAAGTTTGTAGTACATTTGATTTGTAATAAAATTTTATAATTTTGTTTCCATTTTTTTGGCAATTCATCGAGATTTACGAGCGACAAAAAAATGTTGCTACATTTAAGATATCACTTTCAATCAAACGGCGTAGTCGCATTCAAGTACCGAGTCGTCCAATAAGAACGTGCCACATGTCATCGGCATTAGGTAGTGAAAGTGCTACATGAGTTATGAAGCAAAAGCGTAGCGGCCATGGTTTAGTCAACTGGAAAAGATATCTGAAAAAAATGAAGGAAAAAGAGAAAAGGAGAAAGAATGAATAGACTAGAGTTTTGGCAAAGGAAGGAACTTATAAATGATTTGTGTCGGACACAGCTCATGTAATAGGTCTAGAACTGATCTTAAATTTAAATAAGGCTGGAAAAGTCTTATGTCTGAAAGAGCTCTGAAGAATTTTATCCAAGCGAATTTTCGAGTTCTGAAAGGTTTCAAATAATCTTGAGTAGATCTGCGTTTGGAAGAGTTCTAAGTCTGTCTAAAGAATTGTAAGGGAAGGATCTTATACAAATCTTGAAGATACAGAAACTGGTCTCGAGGCGGCTTATAAGCAAGTTTCCAAATCAAGGTGACCATCATTTTAAATAAATCTGAAAGAGCACTGAAGAATCTGAATCAAATTTAAAAGAGTCTAAGAAATACTCAAACGAGTAAGGAAGTCTGAAAGCATCTACAATGCGTCCCTATTAGTTTTCGGCCAGCGCTGAAGAGTTTTGGAACAATAATAGTTTCAGCGAGTTTGAAACAAATATGCAAGAATCTCAAGGGGAGCTAAACAATTCAAGAGAAGACTTGAAGAGTTCAAACAGAGATTGAAGAGGCCTAATTAGTCTTCATCAAGCCTGCAAATGTAAACCAAAAAGAAGCCCTAACAAATTTTCAACAGGTCTTAGAGAGTTCTGATAAGGGTTAAATAAGTCTGGAGAAGTTCTACAATGTCATAAGAAGTTTGTAGTAATTCTGAAGAAGGCTCGATGAATTTTGAATAAGTTTGGAAAGGACTCGATGAACCTTCAATCAACTTCCTGCCTTCAATCAGCTTCAATTAATTTTTTAAGAGCTTTACCAAGTCTTAGACAAATCCGAGAGGGGACACAATAAGTAATCTTAATGAGTCTTCAAGTATTTCTGAAGAGAGCTCAACAGATCTTCAACAATTGAAGAGGTTAGAATTAAAACCGACACTTGTCATTTTTTTCAATGGTGTAAGTAGGCGCAATATACTAAATCTCTTGCTGAGCCTGTGAATGTGCGGCATGCATTACATACTCCACGTCACAGGCGCAGCAAGAGATATTCTCCACTCGTGTGTACAATATTTTGCCTATGTGCGCCCTTGGAATAAAATGGTAAGTGTCGGTTTTGATTCTAACCCTTTCAATTCGAAAAAGACTCCATAAACCTTCAATAAGTTCCCAAGAATTTTTGCAGAATCTTAACGAGTCTTAGACAAATCTGAAACAGTCTAGAATTAGGCCGAGGGACTAATCAATGTTGAACTTATCTGAATGAGTTGTCTCAGTGTGAGTCTCAAATAATTGTAGCAAGTATGTAATATGTCTTGAAAAGAAGTCTAAAGAGTCTTAAGTAAGTCTTCAAAAGTTTCAGTAAACTTCAAACATAATTCGGGGGTTCGTAAACAGGTTATCAAACAAATTCGAAAACATAAAATGAGACAATTGGGGTCACAGGAGCGGGGGAGCTTCTGAATTTTGTATGAATATACATATTTCGATATTTTGCGGAACGGATTAGTTTTTTATTTGAAAAGCTCACTTCCAAAGTGATCTAACTACAAAATTTTAGTTTTGAGAAAAACAAGCAAAACACTTTATCAGCAAAACAGTAAAGTGGGTAACGGGTTTTTTAAAAGTAAGGTATATCTATAGGTTCAACCTTCAAGAAAAATTTGTCATTTTAATTTTTGCAGGGTATGCCCTCAGCGTGTAAAAAACAAAAACTCATGAAATCATAATTTTGCAGCTGGGTCACTTTGTAAGGGCGCCCCTCATTTGCATTCCATAAAAATGCCCCAATTTTGAATTCTAGTTTTTCTAAATGAAAGACCAGGAAACCGGCGAGACACTTCGCTAATCATAATATTATAGTAGATCCTTAATGAGTCTTGAACAAGTTTTAGAAAGCTGGAAAGCGTCTTCAACATACTATGGATGCAAGAGCCTTGGTCAATCTAAGACAGTCTTAATGAGCCTTAAAGTAAAACGAGAGAAACAAGAATGAAAAGAAAAAGGAGTACAGGACAATGAAAAAGAGTAAAACAGAAATTTCTGAAAAAAATATTTTCGGAGAGCTTTCATACCAGGACAAAGAGGAAAACAGATCCAAATACGACCTAGAAATTGGGCTAACTTTGTTTTCTAGCAAATTTTATCTTAGTTTCTGAGCATACCCCAGTCTTTTCCACCATATTTGGACAATGACTTTAAACGCAGCGGCTAAAAGTAGGCATATTTGTAGAAATAAGTCAACAACTCCATTTTTTCGATTTTTGAATATTTCTGTGTACTCAACATTTTTTTCGGGAAGGGATCAAATTCGAGCTCGAAATTAAACTAGCTTAATTTTTTGACAAATTCTAACTCGCTTCTGATATGTAAGTAAGTTAAGCAGCATACATCAAATTCAGTAAGTTAGTAAGTTATTCCTTTACCAGGTGTAATACTGCGGATCTTCACTCAATATCACGCCAGGGTAAAAAGAATACCATATATTATGTATCTTTTTGTTTTACAACGTCGAAGATGCTTCATCGCACCTACTCTATCTGATAAAAGAAATACGTTTCTGCTTGGTAGAAATGAAAATAGGTACCAGAATTAAAATGGCTGAACAGCCGATGTTATGCTTTAAGTATCAAATACAAAATGAAATTTTAATTAAAACTTTACTTAACCACACAGCAACCCGAGAAAGCACTTTCAGAATAACTATTTTTCTTCGCATTAGGGTACTTGAAAATTCAAACAAGGTAATAGTAATAATTTTCAAAACACCTGCATCGTCTCACTCGTATTTTTAGTTCCAAGTTTGGTTTGCAAAAAACTGTAGAAATGCAGATTACAGACAGTGGGACGCATACACGTCATCGACAAATAGTAAGACATTTTACAAGACACCGATCGTAAATTGTTATATTAATAACGCCGTTTTACTTTTCATTTATATTACAGAATTAGCTGCGATGTATATTTTGGTATATTATTATCAATAGGTTCTCATAGATACTTTTTTAGTCGATAGGCACCTACTTTTGGAGAGATAATTACCCACGTGAAAAGTACCGATCCGAAATTATACGAAGCCGTCGCGATGAAAACCAGGTACGAATAATTATTTCGCTGAAATTGGTCGGCTTGTATCCGATGTAACATTTTTAACGGTGATGGGTTGTATACTAACACTAATAAATGCACTCAGTGTTCTAAGATTTTGTTAAATCGAAATGTGAATATGTAAATAGTCGTGTGAAGCGATTAAATTCGAACTTCTGCTTTTTAAAGTTAATAAACGATAACGTTTTTGATTTGAAAATAATCAATTCTAGGATATTTCCTCTGAATGGGTGTACCGCTTCCCGTACACCATTTACAGTTACTTTTCAGATCTGAATTAATGGAGAATTGGAAACATTACGACTGAGTTTGAAAAATAATAAATGCAGTATACGTATAAAATAATATTATACAAGCAGTGAAAATGCAGTTATAAATCCTTCGGACTATCGCACAGACTATTATTTAGCCGAGCACGTAGCGTAAATTGCCTAGTCATTACTCGCGAAGGCTATTCCAATCGTCCCGAAACAGCACGACAAAAATATCTACTTTTTATACAGTATTTGTTGGAGGCAAAATCTGTTCCAAGTATTCCTGGAATCTGTCCTCGGATATCAGTTATTTATTGCATAGTTCGATTTTACCGAACTGATACGTAGATGCATTTTAGTAATTGCGGCATGAAAGTGTCGTCCCTAGCGAATTTCTTGAGAAACCCAAATAGTCACTGAAGAAAAAAACTTATTTTTCGTCGACTTCTCGTTTCAACAAAGTTTTATCGAATGTGCCCGGTAATTTTACGGGTCTATTACAGTTTTCACATAAGCAAAAATGTGCGACCATTAGGTACAGCAGCACACTCTGGTTACTTAAAAACGCCGAACGGAGTTATACACCAAGTCCAAACTCATTATTTAAACTCAATGAGAGCACTTTTCTGGGGATATAGGGGAGGGGGATATCGTTCCTTTTAGATGCACAGCGCGATGTCGTTCAAAAGGGGGTTCACACTAGAGCACAGAACAGCAAGGTTCATCAAGGAGCTCATTGCCCTTATTTTTCAATGAGAGACCCTGAACCACGCCGGCCTGCTCTAAGTTGCGTCGGAACGGGAAAGCACAGAGGAGAGTATCATTTATACCTTCCCATTCCAAAAAATTGGAGAAAATTGAAAAATTATTCAACAAGTTGTAAAAAAGCTCTTTGAAATAAATTTACTCGAGTATGTTGGGTATTTCCAAGATTGTTTGTTCGTTACCTCCACTATTAAAAGGTAATTTTCTTTTTACTTGTCGACTTGAATTTTCAATTTTTGTATCCTCTTAAAAAGAAATTTCGACTCCGCTGCCTGGCTCCAGCTCCAATTTTTTTAACTGACTCTGAATCTGGTAAATCATTCTCTCCAGGCTCTACTAGCTCCGATAAAAAATAATTATTATCGGACTCTGGCTTTAGTTTCAGCAAGATAATTGATGATGGCTCTGTCTTCACCAAAAATACAATGAATGGAAATGTGTAGGTTAATGGAGGAGAGATAAAAGAAGGTTGAAGGACTGATGGGAAAGTCAGAGCCAGAACTGAGAATTAGCTTCAGCTAGGGCTCCAAGCTCCGGCTTCCCACTTCTATCGATTAGTTCAGTGTTTTCCTCTTTCATCAATTAGGTCTTCGTGTCTTATGTTCGCAATCGATTTACCATTAGCTTAGAGTACAGTTAAGTAATTTCGGTATGCCCCTTTGACTGTCTTTGTAAATCCCAATTGTCCCTGAAGCCGGCCTGTGATCAATTTCAGTGTTCTCTGTCTCATTGTTAGTGAATGAAGAAGTACAAATCGTATGTTTATGCACTTCATAGATGCTGAGGATATACGTCTTCGGTCTTTCAAAGGGAAGGTCTCAGTTATTTTTTCCCGATGATTTTTGGAATGAAGACAGAGTACCAGTTCTAATGGTTAACATTCGTTGGTTATTTTATAGGTATACTTCTGTTTATGTGACCCTGGATGAGAACAAGCTCCTTAGCGTCAAATAATCAAATATAGGGTTTTTACAAGTCATGGTAGTCATGTAGACGTGCTTTCATGTGATAATAATTTGAAACTCCAAAAATGGTTCTTTGCTCCAAATTGGACCCCAAGCTTACCGAAAACGAGCTGTACTAAGTTCCTTTCCCCGGTAGCTAAAAAACTAGTTTTTGATGCTAAGGAGCTGTTTTTTTTAACCAGGGTCGCATATCGATTCTCTAGAGCAAAATAGTGCCACACACGAGAGCTGCTCCTAGGAGAGCTGCTGCAGTTGCGCTGCGGACCCCCGCCAGAGCTCCCTCGTCGTCACCATCTGCCTGCGTTGCCACACTGACCAAGACGAGGAGGTGAGGGGTGAGTAAAGAGGCAGCGCATCCGGCTGTGGGGGACCTGAATTACAAGCAAGTGCTCAGGGAGCGCGGACCTCGGTTAATAGGGAACCCCATGGTAGCCCTTGCAAGACGGCCAAATGGGGCTCGGGCCCGGCCCCAAAGCGTTCCTCCGGCCACTGATGCGATACTCCAAAGGTAGTTTCTGGGGCCGGGGGTGCAGTGTCATAGGGGCCACTTTGGTATGCGTGCATCGCCATACGTCCCACCACACTATATCAGTTGTTGGGGGGGGGGGATGAGTTACTGGCATCATTGGAAGAGACATTTCAAACTCTATCATATGCAACACTCCATTTTGATGCTGACAAAACATAAACTTCACGTAAGCATGACGTCACGATTTCGTAATACAATAGTGATAAGCAATTGAAAACTTCTTCACTCTCTCCTGACAATTTCAGTACAATGGATATAATACTATTTTGCTCCAAGGTATCCATATATAGTACATCAATTTAAGGTTACAGAGCACTTTTGATAGACACGATTACATTCACAACTTTTTTTCTCTGTTCATTTATGAAAATGTGGACTGTTACCCCATTGTGGTACCACTTGGCCCACTTACTTCGTAATTCTGCGGAAGAATTTATAGGGCAGAGGTGTCACAATCTTTTGGGGAATATACTCCGCAGTGTCCCATCAAAATTATAAAAAATATCCCGGTTTTCTAACCTAGTTTCTACAGTCGACAGAGTGCGTCAAACTCGACAATACAGAAAAAAGTGAGCAAAGCCACCCCGTGTTTACGCTAGTTTGATAAACCAAGATGGAGGAAATCAAACAGAAATAAGGAATAGAATGGAACAAGCTAAGAGAGCTTTTTTTCAAAGAGGATACACATTCAGGGCAAATAATAGATTTAAAAGTAAGACTGAGATTTCTTCAAACGTATATTAGGAGGATAGTATTGTATGGATGTGAGACCTGGACAATAGGAACACATGAAAGAAAAAAGATGAAAGCTTTTGAAATGAGGTGTTATCGGAGAATGTTAAAAATCAAATGGACAGATGAGGAATGAGGACGCACTGAGGCGAATAGGAAGGGAAAGAGAAATTTGGAATATAATCGTAGAAGAATTAAAATGATATAGGACATGATTGTTATTACTGCTAGAGGGAAAGGTTGAGGGAAAGAACTGGAAGGAAAGGCACAGAATGAGCTACGAAGAGCAGATAATGAAGGGTACAAAAGTTTACATTATTCTCAGGCCCAGATTTAGGGGGGTCCCAGGGGTTCCAGGAACCCTGGCCTCCACATTTTTTTCTATTGTGTTCCACAAAGACGTACCAAAGCAGTTGAGTTTTTCTGTTTCGTTCAATCATTATTCGTTTTTTTCACTGGCATAACAGCATGATATGCAATTTTGACAATTAAATTATCACGACTGAATATTAAAAAAACTACTTATATTCGTTGAAAAAACTATAAGCAATACACGTTGATCATGTCGCGCGGATGTGACAAAAGCACTTGTACACAGCCATAAATTTATAATAGAGGCATTACTTGAGACATCTGAAAACACTGAAGAAACAAATATCGTAGGAGGTGAAGCTAGTGGTTTTCTAAAAAAAAATGACTGACTGGAAAGAAACATTTATGCTTGATTTTTGGGATGATATGTTCCAAAGATTTGATGCTGTAAGCCAAGAATTGCAAAGTAAAAGTTCTAATTTAAATACTGCTGTTAACTTACTACTAAAGTCTTCGCAACTCTTCGTGATTTCTAAGCGAGATAAAATTGACGAAAATGAAGCAGCAGGTAAAGAATTGTCGGACACAGAACAAAGCAAAGAAATGTACGACTTGAATCTTTGGATTCCGGCAGGACCCCTGATGATGAAGTAGATATATGACAACGCGAGAAAAATTCAGAATTTAGGCTTTCATCCAGGTTATTGACTAATTCAGCTACGTCTTTGAGTTAGAGAATCGAGGCCTATAAAACAATTTGCGATAAATTTGGTTTTTATCCGAACTAAGTTTTTGCGAGTCCCGCACTTCGCGAGAAAAAGGTAGAAAGTTGGTGAATTCGTATCCAGAAGATATGGATGAAGGCTTGCAGAATGAGTTGCTTCAGTTAGCTGAGTTCATCAAGAATTATGAAAAAGAAAATGAAGAGTCCATCGAAATGTTCCAATATAGAATAATTTCTCTAAATAATTTGAAATACGCGTTCCCGAACTTGAAAATTACGCTTAGAATTTTTTTAAAATCAATAATAGTCTCTGAAATGACAGTTGCGAACGTTGCTTTTCAAAGTTAAAACTGATTACGAGTAAAACAGACTGCGTAGTGCGTACAAGCATGTCTGAAGGACTGCTAGTAAATTTATCCCGACTAAGTCTAGAATGGGATATCTGTCACCAGTTCAATTTTGAAGATGTGATTGCTGACGTTGCTCTCCAAAAATCAAGGGAAAAGTTTTCAAAATTAAATTTTGTGCACGATTCCCTGACCACTGCACATGTAAACTTACATTTCTTCGTACATGTATCACCGTTTTATTTATAAGTAATAAATAAACAGATTTTCTACAACATTAAGAATACAATTTTGCTACTACTTGTTGTGCGTACTTCGACTTAAAAAATTACAATGGAAAATGAAATAATAACATAGGATTCTTTTGATAATTTATAAAAGAATAGTTACCCAAAGACATTTTTTAATTGATGTAGTGAAAAAACAATTTGTATGGGCTGCCTCCGCTCCGAAGCGTTTAGAAATTTTGAGGGCCTCCGCTAGATTGGGACTCCTGTATTACAATTCTTGAATCCTGGCCTGATTATTCTCAGGAATAAAAAGGTTAGCACAGAAGAGAAAAGTGGAGAGATGCAACCTACTAGTCAAGACCACATATATAACAACAGTATGTATTCCATTATTCCTTGAAACAGGCAAATTATGATATACTTATCACATAAAAACTTGTCAACATTTTTAATTTAAAAATCCTGTAAGCACAATAATTACAGTCAATCACATTTCTGTAATCTTCTTTTAAAAAATCATGATTTTTGAGTCCTACTTTGGTGCACTTAATGAGCAACTCACTGGGAGAGGAAGGAGGGGTGAAGTTCGCAAAAATTTCTAGGTCGAGAAAGAAATAATGATTTTTTTTTTTTACTTTTCAGAATTTGTTAGTTGGCAAATTTCTTATAATAGGAATGGAGGCTACGTCCCTGTGCATGTAGCACATGAGCACAATTCGTGGCGAGCATGAAGCACGATTACTCGAAAAAAGATAAACTACACTTCCTTCAGAAAAGTGCAATTTGAAACGCTTTTCAATAAAATTACGGTGAACTGGAAACGAAAAGATGAGAAAACGTGATAAAGGGGATAAAAAAAAATGCTAGGAATTCAAAAAAAATCTAGATAACCCGGCACCAGATGGTCTAGTTAACTTAATGTTGAACAGTATGCAGCCAAACAAAACCATAATAACGCGAACTGATTAAAAATGAGCTTTAATCAGCGTTGACATTCTTTTCTATCCATTTTCGCCTTCGATTGAGTAAATTAAATACGAAATTCCACAATATAATTTCTTACACAGCTGAATCGCGATTATCTCTCAGTGTCTCAGTTCACACTTCCTCGTTTGAGCGCTAATGTGAATGAGTACGCCGGTCGTTGCCTCCGGTTTTTTTTCGTAATTAATTTAATTAACGATTGGCCAAACAATGCAACGTGTTCGGAAAACTCGCGCGATCTGAAAAGCTCTCGGGTTGGATTTCATACACTTTTCGCTTTCTATATAATATACTAATATTTCTAAGCGAATGATTTTCGCATTTTACCCGCGCTCTCCCGGGAAAGCGTATTACATCAAATCACCGTTGGGGGAAAGCGAGAGAGAAAGAATAGCGGGCTTCTATTATTTCGGGCTGAATATTCGCGGTCGCATGTATACACTCCAAGTTGCGTGGGCGTTTCTTCATTTAGTGCCTGCTCCAGAGTGTTAAACGGGAATAGAAATTTATTAAAGCTCAAAGAACGTAACAGAAGGTTAGCACTTCGTTAAAAGACGCAAGTTTTTCTCATTTTTCAACATGGGAAATTTTAATGCCTAAATGGAGAAGCCGCCGGTCCCTTCTAGTCGTTAATAGTGCAACGTGAAATAACTTTCCCTTTTCAAAAAAATTTTTTCTCAAGTTTTCAATAAAACGTACCGAAATTCTATTATACAAAATTTGAGCGCGCTCTCTCTTTGATGGACCCAAGTTTTTCTTTATTTTCGCTCGTAAAATACGTTTATTTATATACATATAAAAAATGGTATAGCTGAAATAAATACTCCGCGGACATTTTTGTAAAGGTCGAAATTATTTCAAAAAAAGTTTACGTTCCAGTTTTTCAACACGAGCGGCACACACGATGTACACTGAGTAGGTATCGTAAAAATAATAAAACGCGGACCTCGAGTGCAAGCAGACAAATCGTGTATTTTGTACCGGAAATCGCGTAAAAGTATCCATTCGCCGTTTGTCGCAGTTAAAGATACAAAAAAATAAATAAAATAAAGAAGTGAATTTTGAAACGGTGAAGCTACGAGCGATGAACCGTCGAAGTCGCGACCAACAGTCGGGCCCCAGAATTCACAACTATTTCAGTTTAGCTGACCAGTGAAAAACAGTACACTTCCTCCTTGAGGGCGTGAACTTTAAATTAATTTGAAGATTGGAGTCAACACGTCAAACATTTTTGGTTCTAGAATTAGGAGAAAACTGGTTAAAATTCGAGAGCCGTAGTGTTAGCTTGCTATATATTACAATGGTATGGCAATGCACGCATGCAAAAATGGTCCCTGAGACACCGCGCCCCCACCCCAGAAACTACCATTTCTCGGTATCACATCAGTGACCGGAGGGACTGCTATAAATTAGAATGGAAATGGTTTCGAAAAAAAACTACCAAGGTACTTTTAGCTCCTTATGAAAAGTATGTTCTGTCATTTTTTCGTAGTCACCTCAACGGATTCAAACCAACCCTTCACAGTGTCATACGTAAACACAGGTTTTTATAGATGGATACCTAAAATTCTTGGTATTTTTTAAATTGCACCGAGTTTTCAGCGAAGAGATAGGGTGCAAATGGCACTCCCCTGCTTCATCTCAGACCAGTTTCATGACACTCGTACCCATCCACCCAATGAATTTTTTATTCCTCACCCCCCCCCCGATATCGTACATGTAGCGCTGTACTATATGTATTGTTTTATTGGTAATGAAAAGCATGTATACTGAAACTTGTTCCGCTTGTATGGGGGTAACACTAATGAGATAGACTGGGTGGCCCACCGAGGCCCCTAGTAATATTATTCTATCCTTCAAATCAAGAACAGAAAAAACGGAAATCTTGTTTGCTGATCTCTTGACCGAATTTGCAGGTCAGATGCTAATTGCACAAACCCTGTATTTTTCAATGGAGTAGATACACGTCTACAGATGTTACCAAGACTGGAGCCTACATTGAATCCTCTTCTCTCTTTTCGAATTTTACTCTATCTGCCCTTTCGAGCATTACCTCAGAGACGTCGGGGAGGCTGTGAGGGCTGTCTTAGCCCTCTTTTCATCTTGCCGAAAAACCGGCCTAGGTCGAAATGTAGCGAGTTGCTGCGTGGGCTCGAACCCGGGGCCTCCGGATTCCGAGACCAGCGCGCTATCCACTCAGCCAACCAGACCAATCTTAAGTAGACCCATATGGCTCCCACCTCTTTTTTCAGGCGCTACTCCTCTATTACAAATCACACGGAACAAACAGCAAAATTAATCTACGATGTATGCATTTTGCCTTCAGGTAACTTGTACGAGTTTCTCGAATCTATTTCAGGTATTCCAAGGTCTATTTGTATGAAAATTCAGAAGCATAATATGTAAACCTGGATAAGCCTCGAGATAGATGTCCAATCCTAAGGAATGTTGAACAAGGCGACCCACTTTCACCAAGCTTTTTTAACTGCGCACTAGGAACGATTTTCACAATTATGGTATGGGAGGGTAAAGGTATCAAAATTTTGGGTGAATGGCTAAACATTTTAACGTTTACAGACGACATTGTAATAGTGGCTAAAAATTTCCACGGAATGGGAAAAAAAGTTCAGGAATTAAAAGAGGGGTAGTGAGGATTCTGGCCTAACAATAAATCTTTCAAAAACAAAACTCATTTTCAATCGAGAGGTGGTCAACTAATAATCATTAATCGACGTGGTAAAAATTTAAGAGTAAATGAGAATCGGTACCAGCTCAAATCATTTGTCGTTTGCAAACCAACGCTTAGAAAGCTTTTTGGGCTCATAAAAGAATCTTTAAAAGCAAAATGGAACTTTCAACGAAAATCAAAATACTAAAAAGCTGTATGAACCCAGTATTACCCTATGGTGCCTAAACCTGGGCACTGACCTAAAGTCAACTGAAACGACCAACAAACACAAATAACTCCGCACTACGTAGAATTCTGGGGATTCGGCTAAAAGATTAAATCAAGATTGAGGACATTCGATAGCAGTAGGGCGTATGGCGGTGCACGCACGCCAAATTGACCCTGGGGCACCGCACCTGATATCCCGGAATTACCCCGATTGGGCCTGCTAGGAGAAGAACTAGTACTGAAAATATAGCATACAAAATTAAACAATTAAAACTTGAATACGCGTGTCATAGGTCCAGGGAGAGGGACAACCCTGTCGAGAAGGACGAGGGAGAAATACCTCGGGCCCGGACTTCCGAGGGGTGCCTGATATTTTTAAAAGGACTGAATTTCAATCATACTGTACTGATCAGCAATCACTCCTCACACCATGAAAGAAATCTCTTATCCCGTGCTTATAATTTTTCCCATCTAGCAAAAGAACAAATTGAACTGGAAGGAGAAGGGGATCGTGGAAATTCCCCCGGCCCTCTTTCTCTCTGCGGGGCTGGAGAGGGAAGAGAAATGGAACCTAACGAGCACTTTATGGGAACTATCCGGCGAGAAGAAGAAAAGGGATCGCCATGCCACCAGGCGGTGTAACGAAATTTTAGGTTGTATGGGGCGATGAGGCTCAGGAAGAAAATGCAGGAAGCGGAAGAATGAGGTTTATGCCCTACGGTGGGTGGAATAGATGGCGACTCACATGGGGTGTAATTACTATGTGTTAATGTAAATTCCTTCATACAACTATTCAGAGTCATTAATAAAAATAAGATAATAAAGAACGGGAGATTCAAGATAAAACTCCACACCGCAACCCTTTAACTCGAGTACAATAAGAGTAATTTTGGACTGAGTGTGTCCTCATTCTGTGAAGTTCAGCAAATCGGACGAATGCTAATTTCTCCCCGAATTATATCCGTACCACCTGGGAATTTTTCCGCCACTTCTGCCCCCACTCCCAAGACTCGGTGTCAAATTTGACGAAATTTTCAAACTTTCACAAACGTAAAAAATGAAGCGGAAACATCAACTCCTGGATTTTTAGACCGTCGAATTAATTTTTAAAATGGTCACAACTGTGTTGGGAGTCGAGATGCAAAATCCATAGGGTGTAGAATTATTAGGTATAATAAGTATACAATGGTACGTCTTCGAAGTCGTCTAATTTGTTTATGATGATTCGGGAACTTAGAGATGAAAGGAAATCAAAATTAAAAATATAAAGAAATACCTAAAAAATGGTTACCAAGTGCCTAATAAATCTTCTGTGACATAAATTCGTTTTCAGATATTACTATCACCATATTATGAAAACTCTGATACCCGCCGCTGAAGGATAGGGGTCAGCATTTAAAATGTCAAAAAGTACTTACTCTACGGATAGGTAAAAGGACGTCATCAAGGTATCTGATTTCGTTTCTGTATATTATTTCAAGAGTGCAATAAAGACACGTGGGACGGGTCGAGAGTTCACAGTCTAGTAAAATGCAATACGGATGCCAAATACCAGTAATAAGAGTAGGTTTTCAAAACTGCTAAATCTATTTATCCATTTTTCAGAACTTGAATAGAAAATTCGAGTAAAACACTGAATTTAGTGGTACTCTTAACGATTCGATTTTTTTTTTTTTTTTGATTGAAATGAAAACCTACTTTTATCCCTCGTATTTGACATCCGAATTCTATTTTATAAAAAAAAGAAAAAATCCTCCATCATCTTACTACTCTGAACTGCAGACCCTCACTCCAGGGGCCTTCATTTTCTTGATACATTCAAAATTATAACTAAAAATAAATTCAGCGACCTTGAGAACCAACTACTTCTTTGATATTCGCAGGGTATTTCTTGAAATTTTCTGATTTTAAGTCAACCCCCCCCCTTTACTCCAGGTGGATGTCACCTATTTCATAATATGGTAACAGTAATATCTGAATCTGAATTCAATCATCCTAAAAACCCATTTTATAACAAACTCGATCCCCTCTCTCCTAAACGGTGATACAATTTTCAACGCGGGGCAAAATAATATTACTTATGATTTGATATCTAGGTATGTAATGTATTGATACATTTCTTGACATCTGCTACAAATATTTTGACTCCCTCTCTTTTGGTACAACTTGGTCTCTCAATCATTATAATAAGATTTGAACAATGGTGGAGGTGACAGAAAAATTTCCAGGGATAGATTCCGGGGAAAATAGTTGGCATCCGTTAGATTTGCTGAACTCCATAGAATGAGGAAAATAAAATGTCTAAAAAACGTACCCCTCGTAAGGTTCGTAGGAAACTGTTTTATTATACAGTATTATTTTGACCCCTGGCTTCACACCAGACTCATTCTCGAGTTTTCGAGAACAGGTACGACAAAACAGTCAGCGAATATTTTCATGTAAAATTCAGCGTAGATTTATTTTGTAGAGGCCACTTTTTTTGTATGACATGCTTTGGAAGTGGACAGAAGAGAGAGTCACATAGATTTACAATGAAAGCTCAATGTGGCTTCCGACCGTGGCAATATATCTTGAAATATTTCCGTAGGGTCTGACTCAGAAAGTTCCAAGTGGCATTCGTCATCGAAAATCCTGTTCTCCTCAGAGACGTACCGAAGTTTTCCCTGAGGGGGGGGGGTGGCAATTGTGAAAGTCCCAACTGACTCAACTCAGAATTCCCGAGTATCAAAGAAAGAAGAAAAAAAACCTTTTAACTTTGATTTTTCCAACTCGCCTGACTGGAATAGTAAATTTTTCCAACTGCTGAGTAAAAAATTCTTGCGGGGGCGGGAGGAAGTTCCCCCTACTCCCTATCGGTACGTCCCTGCTTATACTTACACAATAATCAACAGCCCGATTAATTTCACAAATACTGAATAATAAGACTATAATATCACTCTCCCAGTTTTTTGGTAAATCTCTGGACATTTCGGGATTCTTCTCATGATTTGGGTCTGAGGGCTGAACATTTTTATCCGACCCCGCTTGAAATACCCAAGTATTGACGAGGTGGAAATCAACTCTCCAAGTACACATATAACGTAGAAATACAAAATGTCCCTTCTATAACAGAGGTTGATTAGGGAAAACTTGCAATTATCATTTCGAGCCTCATCAGTAATTTGTTGAATCAACGTTTATCGTTTCTGGAATACCTGGATTCTGGTCATGTTGGATCGTATCCAACTACTCTGCGAAACGTTAACGATCGGTAAACAATTTGAGGGTAGGAAATCGGATGACCTAAAAATTTTGAAAACTTGTCGGCTGATAGAAATCGCGAATTTTAACATTACTGTAGAGTGTACATCCATAATTTGCACAACATTCAGTTACTCAGAGTTTCACAAGTAAATTATTATCACCTTTTATGATTTGGTTTACTTTAGATAAGTTGTGCAAACATCTTAAAAGTAAGCATCTATATAAAGATACTTAGTTTTTGATTTCTTACAATGGGGCTTACATTTCTTCCAAAACTATTTACTTGTACAGTGTCCAACGAGAGACATTTGAGGTTTCACTTTCCACTTCAGTTCTGGAATTTCGACTCGTTTTGCAACTATTCTGAACTTCAGAGCATTTTCAGAGTTAAACCCTAAATTCACGACTCGACAAGTTCGCAACACTAAAATATTGACGTATTTCGATATGTTTCAGTGGTCTAATGTTTCTAATCACTATTCCAATTTATATAAAGGAACTTTTAATCCGGCTTTAATCCACAACTGGGGAGTCGAAAATGAGTGTATGCGCCGTAATTGGATAGGGAGTATCTGAAGCGAATAAAATTACACTCGAATAATTTTTAGAAACAGCGGTTTTCAAATATGCTGACCTTATCCGATACAAATGAGAGAAGTGATAGTTTTCCCTTCGAAACCTTATTCGCACTCCTATCTTGATTTCGT
This sequence comes from Acanthococcus lagerstroemiae, assembly GCA_031841125.1. Lineage (NCBI taxonomy): Eukaryota > Metazoa > Arthropoda > Insecta > Hemiptera > Eriococcidae > Acanthococcus > Acanthococcus lagerstroemiae. The sequence continues at coordinate 4,710,489 of CM063107.1, forward strand.
GCTCAAAGAGATTTTATGGACATACGAGTACAACCCACGTAAAAAAACGAAGCTGACCAGCTTGTAAAACAAATCATAAATTTGTAATTATTACTATCTCGATGACTTCCAAAAATTCGAGTTTATAAAATTAACCCCATAGCATAAATTTTTGATTCTCGGTACTAATAAGTTTGTACAGCCTACAATAAGATTTGAAAACAGAGGCTAGCAGCAGCGAGCCTGTTTTTCGAAGCCAAGGTATGAAGAAATTTCTTTTCCCATCCTCAACTGCTAATAGAAGAAAATACACTCCCTCGTGCAAGTTTATTCACCTTTATAATGACAAAAACAGATACGGTTTCCAGCGGAATACGAATCAAATTGTAATCTTTTTTCCTCTTTTTTACCATCATTATTACTTTATTGTTTTTCTACTGACGCTTGCACAACGTAGGCGTAAGAAATTTCAAATTTAAAAGGGGTTAAAGTCCTAAAAATATGTATATTAGGAGCTCTTCTTTTTGGTAGGCCTCTTTGTATTTACGACTTACGAACTGAGTAGTTCTTCCACCCATGCCTTACGGAGAAAGCCCAGTATAACCTCTAACTGATCTTAGCATTCTAAAACATATTGAGATTTATTTGGTTAAAATAATAAACCAAATTTTTTGCGATAAGCTAGACCACAGAATTATATTTTTGCATCGGTATTTTTCTCGTATCGTTCATACTTAATGTAATAAAGCAAAGTAACTCATGAGAGGCACTCCTCCATCCACAGCAAATTGCTGTTGTAGGTTACCTAGTGTTACTCGCGTCAACCATACTCGACAATTTTATTGAAACATTCGTTTTTTTTTCTTTTTTACATTCGCCCACAATTTCTTGTTCAATCACATGAATGAACGATTGGGTTTATTTTCATTTTCTCGGTCGTCCGCCTCCATGAAGCGAATGTTCATATCTGCGCTGTAAACGTCACATTTCCGCTTTCTTCTTGATTCGATTCTTCTGATAAAAAATTTCCTGCTCTCATTTTCTCGTTCGATTACAAATCCAAATAATAAAGCAATAAATCGAATGTTTTCGTGTATGATTTATTTTGCTTTGTTTGTTCATTTTCGGCTGTTTTAGACACAACTGTTCTGTCTTTTGATTTATGTTTCCCGATTTCGCGTATTTCTGTAATTGTTCCTACAGAATAGGGCGAACTACCTTATACGATGTTGAATAATATACGATTGTATGTTCTATATACCTCTTAACTTACACAAAAATGAAGTTCGTTCATTCTAATACAGACCGCAAAATTCAAAAATGATTTATCAAACTTAATAACTGTAAGTTCAGGAAGATACCGAGGCCTACACATACGCATAGCCGGTATATTCTATTCATACGTGACTTGTACTCGTATTCACATTATAGGTAGCTGAGCTATGGTTTTGATAGTGAAGAGCTTTGAAGCTCTGGACCCGTATACTGTGCTTTGGATGAAGCACTCGCTGAGACAATAGAACAAATTTTTACAATGACTGTATAAGAGGAAAATAGTCAAGATTTGATTTCGAACTGAAAGACACGATAAATTCTGATAGGAACAATGAATTTTAAAACGAGTAATTTCGGTTTCTCGATCCCGAATCTTGACTTCGGGATCAGATTTCTGAGAGAATGGCAGGGATTTGCCGTTCAATAGAATCTTTGGTAACGTTTCCTGCACAAGGTTGAGATTTCACTTTTGTAATAATTAAGCCTCCGGAATATTTCAACGAAATTTTTGAAGTCACTCTTTTCTAAGGATGGATATACATTATTTTACCAGAATCGAATTCAGGTGAAATGTACTCAAGGTACAATCATTCGACCCCCCCCCCCTCCCCTACCATCAATGAAAATCTTATATCAATATTATTCAAAAAATATTTTATCACTTTTTTTTTTGGGGGGGGGGGGGAATAAGGTTATTTTATGGTCTGACACTTTGTATAAATAGGAAATATTCATGACAGTAAGGAGTCAGTACGAAAGCTGAATAAGGACATACCTGTCTCCGGAAGCTAAGTGTATTCATTATTGCAATTCTTGTGATAGCTACCTCATCTGAATAGGTTAGAATCAAAACCGACATTTGCCATTTTACTCCAAGTGCGCAAATACCTAGGCAAAACACTGTACGCGGGTGCAGAAATATCTCTTATGCGCCGCGAATATGTGGTATCTAGTGTTTGTTGAAATCGACTGCGCGAGAATGGTTGCAGTTGCTTAGATTAAAGGGGACATTTGGCAAGGGTCATGATCACTTTTCATTCTCACTTGGCCGTTGCATCGTGAAAATTGTTCTGAAGTCAAGTGTAGTATTGAGATGCATTTTAGAACGAAAATACGTATATACCATACTACATAGGATTACACAAAACAAAATTTTCACCACAAATGAAGGTATTAGAATTAGAACTGAAACTTGTCAAAAATAATAATAATAATAACAAAGGACGCCAGCTGATGGAGCAAGAAAAGTACTACAAGATGATTGGTCATTACGAGAAAATCTCAGAAACACGGTATTCCTTGTAAAATCATTATACGCTTAGAATCAAGACTGACACTTGCCAAGCCCAAGGGTCAGTTTTGATTCCCAGTGTACACCATAGATGATTTTACAACGCATACCTTGTTTTTCAGATTCTCTCGTCATGTCCAACTTGTAGTATTTTGTTTTGCTACACCAGTCTGCGCTTTAACCTTGTTTTCAATTTTTTTTTCAAGTGTCAGTTTTGATTCCAAGCTCTTCAATTTTCGTATGCGTGTCAGTTTTCATATTTTTTGACGATCGTTCATCTTCTAGACTTGTAAAATAATACAATATTTTTCATCCTTTCCGTCCGTTCTGCCCTGTTTGAAACCTTATCATTTACTTAGTTTCAGTAGGGGCTCTCCGTTTCTTTCCTTATTATATTCCCAGTTGTTCAAAACTTTTTCAAGCTAGGAAACGTTTATTCAAAACTACCGAAGACTTGTTCAAGATCCGCTAGGACTCTTCAAAACTTATTTAGGACACTTCAAGATTCTTCTGAACTGGTTCTAAACTCTTTTAATTTGTTTATCACTCTTTCAGACTGTTCTAGATTTTTTTTAAACTCTTCAAACAGGGGCTCACCAAAAGGAGAGAGGGCGCAAAGTTCGATAATTGGCTTTAGCTGGAAAATTAATGGTCCTTATTCGAAATCTTTAAGACTTTTTGCGACATTTTTGCCTAATTTTCTATGGGATGGATTTAACTGCACGCTTCAAGAAAAGGAAAAACGTAAAAATAAAAATGAAAGTACCGTGTAATGAGTTAATCTAGGACTAAAAGAGCTCTCATCGCTTTTTGCCGGTTATCCTCTCTTCGAGTGGTACGGACTTCAGGGATATACCGATGGGGATAGGGGGCTACTTTACCCCCCTCCCCCCATAGGAACTTTCCACTCAGCAGTTGGGAAAATTTACCATTTCAGTCCAGGCGAGTTGGAAAAATCCAACAAGTTAAAAGGTTTTTTTTTGTTTTGTTTTGTTTTGATACTTGGGAATTAAGTTGAGAAGTTGGAAAAACCCAACAAGTCAAACGGCTTTTCTTCTTTTGCTTTGATGCTTGGGAATTTTGAGTTGAGTCAGTTGGAAAAATTCAACAAGTCAAAAGTGTTTTTTTTTTTGCCTTAATACTTCAGAATACTAAGTTGAGTCAGTTGGGACGTTTACAATTTTCACCCCCCCCCCTCCTCCTCCAGGAAAAACTCTGCGGTACGTCTCTGACGGACTTCGCTTCCCTTGGAGCGTGTCCACTTGTTGCGTCCTTATCTTTATACCCAGAGAGTGATAAGGACAGGTACAGCTGCAGTTCGAATTTTTAGGGTGTTATCGTCCATGCACCACAATAAATAGTCTTAAACTTGTCAAAATTTTTCCGTTCACCTTCCTAACTGTGAAATTCTGAAGGCTTTCAACGGTTATATAGCCACTCGCACTAACATAAAATCATCGAACTGATGCATGTTGTGACGTGTAGGAGAATAAATAATGAAGGGTAAAGAATCAAAACTCACATTTGCCATTTTACTTCAAGGGCGCAAATAGGCAAAATACTGTACACGGGTGCAGGAATATCTTTGCTGCGCCTGTGAATGTGCGATATGTATAGCATACTTCACGTTCACAGGCGCAGCCAAGATATTCCTGCACCCGTGTACAGTATTTTACCTATTTGCGCCCTTGAAGTGAAATGGCACGTGTGAGTTTTGATTCTTTACATTTCAATATTCTAGCTGTAATACACAATGGATTGACGTTCACGAATTAGCGTGTATTTCTATCAGAATTGACGTTCTACACCATTAATCTGCTGTTCAAAATTTAGCGTGCAAGTCTATTTATCGTGACTGCAAAATGCATTTCCCTAACTTCTGATTATATTTTCCCCATTTTCTACCTTATAGAAACCTAAGAACTTTGTCTGGAAGTCTTTCAATCAAACCATGTTGCGCCTACCCCTCCGAGCTATTTCCCTTCGGTACGTCCCTATCTTCAAGAATCATTTCGACTCTTCCAGACGTGACTAAAAACATTCGAACACCTCATCAAAGGCTCTCAGAACTCATATTTATCCACCACTCCTTAAGCTCCGCTAGAAACTTTTCAGGCTCTTTTAGGGTTCCTTAGGATTCTTCCACTATCGTTTGAGACGCTTTAAATGTGTTTAATAATTACTGTATGAAAAACTTGCAGATTAGGTCCAACTTCTGCAAGATTCGCCGAGGCTTGTTCACGACTTTTTGAAAATTCAGATTTGTATACAGCTAAGACTTTCCCCAAACTTGAACTCTTAGAGAATCTTTCAAACTGGTTTAAACCTCTTATCAAGACCCTTGGCCAAACTAGTTCAGGTCGATTATTAGCATTCTGTGAGTCTCCCTGAAAATTCTCTCAGACTTTTTCAAAACTTCTTGAAACTCATTCAGACTCAACTACGAACCTTCAAAACCCTGATAAACTTTTTGTATACTCTTTTATATACTTAGAATTCCTTAACATGCTTTCTAACTCCCAATGATACTTTTATAACTCGCTGTAACTTTGCAAGAGTCGCTTAAGACTATTCTAGACTGTTTTAAGATTAAAGACTCAGGTAACACCAGTTCTAGATGTAGGTGAAATGCTGCGCCCTGGAGTTGATTAATGAAAAGTGATAGAGCGCTCCTCAAAACTGTTTTCCCCATCCTTCCCATCACTGCTTTCCTGTGTCTTTTCCTGGTTTCTCTACTTTAATTGGGGCTCGTAGGTACAGGTACGGATATAAGGGTTTGTACCGCTCTCAGATCTCCCTACCAAAATTTGTTCTCTACATATGGCGGATATGAATGCCGAGACAGTCAACATTTATAAAAATAATGCGTCCTAAAAAATTATGTCCACTTGTCTATGCGTCTGCCTTTAGTCTTTGATTACTTCGTTTTTCAGACGACCTATCCAGCTGATAATCTCGGGACATGCGCCCCATTTGGTATATATTATTTCTCTCATGGAAGGAAAAAAGTATTATGCGCATGTACAACTATACATTTCATGGAACTTACTAAGAATATTAGAGAATAATTAGAAAAATTTCTTGTGTCTACGGTGTATATAATACTCATAGATACTACACGCTACATGCTTATCGTCAATAATTTTGTGAAAAATTAGTTCTTCGTCGGTAACGTGATGAAATCATTTTGTAATTGAAATCTATTAGTAGATAGGAATTTATTGACCGCTAAATGGAACTGACTTTCTGTTTTGCGTTACTGATACTGAAAGAAGTGCATTTGCAAAAAGAATACAGAGTATGAGTAAGTCACACTTCTCTTGGGGATTTCATTCTGATCAGCTACAAACGATATTTCAGTGTCGGCAAACAAACAAAACAAAAAAATAAATGAGTAAAGAGATAAATAAAAACGAAGTTCGCAAACTGTATAAATTATTTTCCTGGTAGAGAGACAAAGGTTCCATTCCTTCAATTTTGCCAACTCGTAAATTTTTATTAGAATAAAATAAACATTTGAGAGGTATTTAGAAGCCAAGGGGTACAAGTAACATTTAGGTAGAAAACGAAGATGAGTACATTCTGAATCCATAACAAGTTTTACAAAACGTATGACTAGGAAGTTTTTGCGATGCAACATTCCGAGGAAACTACCTAACTGTACATGCGAGAAATTGGGAATAAAAAATCGAGTTTTAATTCAATCCTTATCGATACGAAAAATTACTGGTCTAAATTTTATTTTTCAGAAATCACGCATAGCTCTTAGCTTCGACAAGTCTCACTCGACATAAAATTTATCGTGATTTAAAATGAGCGAAGAAATGATAATCGTTAAATTTATTTCATCGAAATATCCAAAAATATTCATCTAATGAATATGTAATATAATAATGATTATATCTCTAGGCAGTTTTCGAGTTTTTGAACTAAAAATGTAATCAGCCGCCATCCTTGATCAAAGTCAAACAGTTTCCTGCGTAGGAAACGAAGAAAAATCGAATTAGTATTATTTTGCAACTTTATCAGATTGTACTCAAATCTAGTTAATTTGTGAATTTATATTAGTTTTCTGTGCTCGTTGGGTTTTCATGATAACATATCGACTGCATATCATGCGGAGAGAGCACTGCAATTTATGCATACTATGTGTGTAGCATTATGTAAAATTTAGCAGACCAGAACTGGGATATAATAACCGTAACTAATGAATATTTCTTATCCTAACTAAAATTTTAACGCATAGACAAATGATTGATTGAAATAAGACAATCGTTTGAAGTTGAAGACCTAAATTAAGAATTTCTGCTTTTATTCGTAAAGAACAATACCTCCAACCGTACAACTTTCAACATCTGAAACCGAAATCCAACAGATAAGGTATATTAATCCATTAATCATAATGATAATTAATGCCTAAGAAATCGCCCCATCTTATGATACCAATGACATACAACTGTAAGCAAAAATAGCCAACATGGAGTGAGGGGGCTCGAGAGGGGGCTGACAAGTATCAAAACAATGCTGAAAAAATTCTTCCACTCGCATAATTTTTCAATTTATCAATCTTTTTGGTTGGGGCAAGAACTAAGTTCTCCAAGCACTCCCTCCACATGTACGTCATTTATGCCTACCACGCCACGGCTGTAGACAACATACTTCTCTTTCTTTTTTTCTTTCTGTCTAAATCCATATTTATTCTTTCCTGTGGAGGAAAATTCGGTTAAAAGAGAAACAGTGATTGTATCAACCATTTTTAGCTCCTCAACACATTTATACAGCAATTAAAAAAATATTATTAGTGATATACAGAATTTTGGGCCAAAAACCAATCAATTTTCTAAAATATTTTGTACGAGGAAGAAGGGATAAATGAACTTTATTTTTCGTCGAGGAGAAATTCCCCTCACTTCTTAAGTGTCATCAGTGACATATGTGCAGGTCTGATGAGAGGGGAATTCCCTCCTAGACCAGAATTTTTCATTGTTTGATCGTTTTCTACAGTGTTCTTTTTTTTTAGGACTTAGAACGTAAAATCGTAATTTTTATCAAGACAGAGAAAAAAATCGCACAGCCATTTTCTTTTTTCCCTCGGGCCCGAATTTTTATTCGATGGTTCTTTATGCACAATTTTAGTTCTGTTCTTCCAACACGTTCGCGCTCACTTCCTACTTCCACAGTGATTTCAATTTGAGTTTAAGCTTTACGTTTAAATTCATTTTTTTAAATCTGTTGCAGCCCAATGCTAATCATCACCGAATTCGGCTACGAACTATACGCGGATGAATCGACATTCGTGCAAGTGTGTTGGACATCTGTTGACCTCTTTTGGACCAGAGCATTTTTTTTATGTACCATTACGGTATTCTTCTTTCTACCGTTAGCAACGTTAGCAATTTTATACATAACAATAGCAAAGCATTTGATGGCAAATCCTGGCATCGCAGCTCCTAACTCAAACAACTCAGCTCTTCGATATCGGCGACAAGTAAGTCTGAATTTTAAACGTAGGTTTAGTTCTTTAGATATAATAGTCCTGATTCCCTCGGTACTGATGCGATGCCCGAAAGAGTAGTTTCCGGTACCGGTGGTGCGGTGTCTTAGGGGCCACTTTGGCATGCGTTCATCGCCATACGTCCCACCACACCATAATAGTCCCGATAAAAGTTGAAAATTCTAGGCCTATCAATTTGCATTAGATCAAGGTTATGGGATAACGGCTTTTCTATATGTTTCCCTATTTTTTTCTCTTCGAATCATGTAGGTAACCTTCGACAAATAAATGAGTGTAATCTGCATGGAAGCCGTAGGCATACACTGAAATATCAATATATTATGTATGTAGATAAGAATTAAAATACAGGCATTCAAATTCAAGAATCTCCAAGAGAGACCTTGTGTTGTCACAAATTACAACTAATTTAAATTTTCAACTGCCATAATTTTGGATTTGACTGCAGTGCATAGATACCTGTAAAATTTACACACCTACTTGTTATCATGCAATTAATCGGTCTGTTATTTAATGTTTGGCTGCGCCTGAGTCAGCATAATGTGACTAATTCTTTTCAAAACGTTTAAAATCAATTAAAAAGAAAATATTCAGCTTGGTAACCCATTATCAAGAAAGAGACAGGGTATTTTGGCAGCTGTTTTGAGGATGGCCACAATGTAACTTTCCGTTGCCTAAAAATGGCAACATCAACATTCTACCCCATCTGCAATGAAGTGAAAATTATTTTTTATTGATTTAACACATTTTGGACAAGAGCCCTCCTGTTATATACCTAAATGAAGCCGAATGTGCAGAATCGCTCAAATTTTAGACATTCGGGAGGATAGTTACGTATGATAAATTTATTTGGGTAGAAAAACTGGTTGTCCTTAGTTCACCAATTATAAACCTGAACCGAATTCTATATAAAATTACAGTATAAAATTTCTAGGCCAATGAACTTTGTCAACGTTATAAAATGCATCGATCTTCTTTTTTATTTAATTTTTTCTCAAGTAAAGTTTGGCGGAGGTACAATAAACTGTGGCAGGTAAAACGCGATAACTGCAGTTCGAACTAAATTGATTACGTGGGAACGCACCGAGCTACTTTCCCTTTACCCTTCTCACTCCGTATGCAGGTGAGAATCTGCATACGGAGTGACGTTTTCCTATTTCTTTCTCCTTTCCCTCCTTCTACCTGTTTTCCTGATAATTTTAGTTGTGTCATGTAATCCGCAAAAGTTTTTGTTTTTATATACTTCAATTTCCTGCTCCACTGAGCTCGGTGCTGTTTTGCGAGTTTTTCGATTTTTTTTTTCTTTCTCTCTTTTTATATTTTTTTTTGAAACCTTTTTTTTTGGACTGTCGTTTTCGCGGGTCCAGGAACTTTCCGCCACCGGAAGTCTTATTATTTTTCAGTTTTTCTCTTCCTCCGCTTTTCGGAGTGTTATGTTTTAGTGTCCGCCACCCGCCATGTGGTTTCTTTCATTCGCGGAGCATCCAGTTTTGTTTATCCTTTTTCTTTAATGGAATAAAATGTTGTGTATAATGTTGTAAGGTCTTTTTGTGAGGGGAGGATTTGGGCAATTTGCTGGAGAATGTGAGAATGTGAGTTTTTAACTTCTCTTTACTGCTTTCATTCCGGAACTTGAAACGACTTAACATGTGATCTGGGTAATTACCTTCCTTTCCCTGGCAATACCACGCCTGAGAGGTCTCTTGTGAGCTAGTCGGGATGCTTCCTCAGGCTTTCTGGGCTTTTCTTGGTCGGCCACTTGCGCCGATTTTTCGTTCTGAGCACGTCCCCTGGTCGTAAGGCAGGAAGGTGCGACCGGAGACAAATGTCGGCATTTCTTTGTGGACACCCTGTTTTTTTTTGGGGGTCGTTCATGAAAAAATGCCACAAAACTAATTAAACAAATTTTACTAATCGAACCAGTTTTTCTAATGCGAATAATATATCCGCCTAGGCCTTCTGAAACCAAAATTTTTGATTACTTTATGGGAAATTTTGTATTAAGGTTAAGTTCTCAAGAGTCTTCTAAATATCAATATTAACAATTTTCATGAGATTTCACTGGCGTGTTGTTTTTGTATTAAGAAGCAACTTCTTAATGGGCTCCATTACCAGAATTTCTACTAGTTTTTCTTTTATAAATGCGTTGAAAATAGTTCCCTGATGAATGTTACAGAGTACCTCGTGCCAAAATGACTTAATTTCGTCCCCGGAAAACGAACATTTGAACTCATATTTGATAATAATTCTAATACTGGTGTATGCCCTTCAATTTCAAAACATTATCGTCATTCTTGCAGTGTTCTACCCGTTGATTATCCTTAAAAATAATTCTAAACCAAATCAGCAACCAGACTTGCAAAAAATTCGCACCAAGTCTCAGCTTAATCGGATGAGGAGAACACGTGCCACATGCCCCTTCCCCTTCTTATGGGAGAGCACATGTAGTATTCAGAAAAAGATTTTCGTTCCATCCCAGGGAGCGCAATCTTATTTCAAATAAATACACTACGCATGAAGTACCTTCAATTTATATCCAAGACATAATTTAGTGAGAAAACATTCACCCTCTCAGCTTCTTACTTGTACTCCACGGCTTTATACCGATTTGTTAATTACCAACTCCCAATTACTTTCTCCAGTCAAAACCAATAACCTAAAAAATCTCAAAATACACTTCTTTTGTTCGCAGGTAGTCCTGATGTTGGGCACGGTAGTCTTTACATTTTTCATTTGCCTGCTGCCTTATCGAGCGCTCACGCTTTGGGTGATAATTGCTGATTCTTACAACTTATCCATCGTCAACCTATTTGGGTACGAGACGTTCTACCAAGTTCTCGCTTTCTGCCGATTCATGTTATACCTGAACTCGGCCATAAACCCCATTCTCTACAACCTGATGTCTTCCAAATTCAGAGACGGATTTCGCAGGCTCTGCGGAATCAGAAACGGCTGCGGCGTTCACTTGGGTCGACGGGGCACCATCACGACCACGTCAGCCAACATCACCGGTCTAACGTTTTCTAGTCAACGCGCTGGCCACGCCACACCCCCACCATCGGCACTGCCAATAACTCCCAAGAAAAGAAGCTTCGCTAATCTGATTTCGATTGAAAACTACGAAAAGCAAGATGGTCTCATTAAGAAGTTGAGCATTACGACGAACATAATCAAACTTCAAGAAAGCTACGTATGATCAATAAATTCTGCAAGGTATTGCTCAACTGAGAGAAAGCAATTGCTCCAGAGTGGACGTAGAATTTACATGAATTATAGATCAAGCTGGCCACTTAGTTTCTTGAAGAAAAGGTTCGAAGAGTACAGGAGATTCGCTGACGGGAGCTTCACCACGCCGCCGTTTCCATTAGGTATTTCATCAGTATGAGGCCTGTGATCAGACAAACACTTCCGGGGAGAAGATAAGACGCCACTGGGAGATGTGTGACTTAGGTCAGATAGAAAAACTTAAAACGTGCCAGGAATACTCCTTCAGCTGGGTACATAGTTCAGCGAGCCAACTTTGCCAGTCTCGCGGACTTTCAATGGCCCTCTGCCAGTGACCCGTACTTTTGGTTCCGCGGACACAGCAATAAGACTGATGATTTAACAGTACAACGGACAAGTCTGCAAACGAAAGGCTGTACGCGAAAGGTGATCACCGAGGATACGAATAAAAATGCAAATAATGAATATTTTTCGAGAGCGACCTCGTATTTATAGTTTTGGAAAAAGAAGAATGTAAATGCGATATTGGTTTTAGTACGGCTTAACTCGAAAAGCTGTAAATTCCAAACTTTCTCGCGGGATGTAAAATTTACTTTGACAGCCTATAAACTATACAAACAAAATTAATAATTCATTTCCTCCGTTTTGTCTTTGCCTATCTCATGCAATAACCTCGAGAATTAAAATTCGTCGACTATGCAGTAGGTACCTATTTAATTTAGCCTAAACATTTGGAAACACCTTACGGACTCTTTCGTTAAGTGCTCGACTTGAATTAATTAGGTAACCGGACTATGCGTGAATAAACATCAGTAGATAAGACTGGTCTTCAGGACAATTTTTTTCTGCCCTGTCTCCCTAAAATATTTTTACTTTTTATTCAAGAGTTCTGAAGGATTCAATATAGGTTTATGGTCTGGTGTTTTTTGGAAGGCACTTAGAGAGGCAATAACCATAATATATTAAAAAGTATATCACATAAAAAAATATAGGTATTCACCCTAATTTAATCAATTTTTCACAGTACGTTTCGCAAGACTCGTCTTCGCGACAAATTATGTTTCACCCTTTTTTGGAAGCAGGTTACAAAAACATAATTTTTCATATCAAATATTTATCCATTTTTACATTTTTATGTCCCTTTTTATCTCAGTGGATGCGATCCAGAATGCATCATTTTTATCCTTGTTTTCTATTGGTTTTTGAATAAAAAATGACGAATTCTTCATGTCCTCTTGCGTTCAGCTTTTCTCAGCAATGCAAAGTGTCAACGTAGATTAATCTGACTTCTACATTTCCACAACGTCGAGAGAATTCCAATTTCCAAATTAAATCGTAGAGTAAATTCGAGAGGGACGCAACGAGCGTTCAGGCTACAAATTATTTTTTATGGCAACCTTATCGCAGCTGTGAAAAACGGCTACGATCCAAAAATCACCCTAATTACAGGATCTGCCCATCTCACTCATGTAAATTCCACCATAATTCACTAATTTTTTTCAATTTTTCCTAACTCAAATTGTCGGCTTATCAGCTGTTAGGTCACTGCCTTACTTTACGCCTTTAAAAAAAAATGTAACGTAGTAGTACTTGTGAAAACACTACATATTATGTACTACGTTACATACTGTTTAATAAAGTCTTCTCAAATATAATAAAAGAAAAAGTATTTATGAAATTTTGAACTTTAATCAGCCGCCGGAACAGGTAGGCTCAAGAAGGGTTACGTCACAATATAGATCATATCCACATTATGAACGAAAAATTATCGAAAAATCTAATGAGTATGACATCAATTCCTGTTTCATGTTTAGAGATTTAAAAAAAGTCTTTGACACTATAATTACGAGAGCTAATGGGAAGCGCTGGCAGCGCAGGGTATCCCAGGAAAATTTATTAAAGTGCTAGATGATGCATGCAATAACGAAACTGTATGTATAAAACTCAACAAGTTAGGAGAAGAATTCCGACTCTGAAGAAGGGTTAGGCAAGGGACCCCCTGTATCCCAAATTATTCAACAGTTTATTCGAGCACGTATTTCGGAAAGTGGAGGGAGAAAGGAATAAATATAAATGGAAAAGATCTAAACTTACGATTCGCTGATGATATTGTAGTTTTAATAGGGAAAACGGTACCTAGAGGATGAAAGAATAGAAATGACCAGTGATCTAAAAACAAAATGTCAAAAGTAGGACTTGAGATAAAAACGTCATAAAATAAAAGTATGCCAAAAAATGGGGGAAAGAAAAAAAAGGAAAATACCGAGAACGGAAGTAGTATTCTCAAAATAGATGACTTGGAAATAGATACTGTAAAATATAAATATCTTGGCCACATTATATCATTAATTTGAGGACAAAATGAATAAGGAGATTCAGGCAAGAACTGGAAATAGAAGGGCATATTGGGCTTTAAAATAAATGTATTTAAAAGCAAAATGCAACTAAGAATCCAAGTCAAAAGTACTGAAAAGCTGTGTTTCGCCAGTCCTGCTGTGGTGCCCAAACATGGACCCTAACTAAAAACAATTTAAGAAAATAGAAAAACTCAGAACTCAGTTATAAGAGGTATTTTGGGATTTAAAGCTAAAGGTAAAATTAAAATTCGGACTTGTACGGAAAAACCAAAATGACTAATATAGAGAATAAAATTAAAAAATTAAAAATCAAGTATATTGGCCACATGGCAAGAGATAAAAAAGACAAATGGAATTGAAGATCGACAGTCTGGGTGCCATACGACAGAAAAGGAAGCGGGGGCGACCTGCTGTTCGTTAATTAGATGAAATATTACAGAAAATAGGGTCAGATTGGGGCAGCAGGTCGCATAACCGCGAAGAGTGGAAGTGGCTGGCGGAGACCTATGTCCACAGATGGCGAGCTGAGGAGAGAGTGCGGGGGCACAGCTTTCCAGCTCAATAAATAAATAAACGTAGTAGTACATACCTCTTTTTGTGTACGAGAGCAAGAATCTGAGTAGTAAGTGCGATGTAGAATGTAAGGTCGTTTTGATTCGAGTACTAATTTTCCTTTTAATAAAGTGCTTCAAGTCTTACGGACGAATTGAGAGTCATCTTTTATGGAAATTGCGACAGACTTCTACATACTGTTGTACAGTGCAGCCACATTTCAACATCAGTTTCAATTTTCCGATTCGTTGTTATTGTAATATGTAAAAGTAAACGACGATAGTAAACAGTGACGATGGATTGATAAATTTCAAAAAACGAAGTCAAAAGTAATCATTTTCAGCAAATATATATCATATAGGCGAAAAAACAGAAACTGTAATTAGGAATTCAAAAAGAAAAAACTACTATCAAACTACTGAATGTAACGAATATCAAACACAAGGAAGCCCCTTCCAAATTCGAAATTTCTTCAAAATCAATTCATGAAAATAGGTAGGTACCAAATCAGGCACATACCAAATCGAGTTTTCACCCCTGCCCAAGTTTTTCTTTTTCTCAGTTCTAGCTCCCACCAAAAAAAGTTCTGGTTCTATCTCGCGCACTATACTAGCGTTACGTTGATGAACTTGAAACTAAACCTGTACCTGAACGTACAAGAAGTACTTATCACGACCAATGGGAGATTGATTTCGCGAAGTATTATAGTGGTGCCAAATCAAAAATATGACTTTAAAAACAGGAAAAATATTGTCATCAGTGAATTGTTGTTTTTTGGTTTTTCTTTTGGTTCGTTCACAACAAACTACGTAAGTTTTGGTATCATTTTTCAGAATTTTTCATTGGTAATTGAATAGCAGTATAAATTTCGAACAAGCACAAAGTACGAATGACCAAGGTGAACTTAAAAAGTAAACTACTTTGAGTGAGGGTAAAGTGATAAAACCTGAAAATGTAAAGGGAGAAACGACTGATGCGTTTTAGTTGTAGGTAGTCTTATGGGAGCAAAGCAAACGTATACCCAAGTGGAAAATCGAAGCCGCCCGAAGGACGCACTGAACATCAAAGCTAATGAGTTGGTCATTTAAGAAGGGCTTGCCATGAGGCAGGATGCGGGAGTTCCTCATAAAATATTGAGTTGATGAGTTGCATATTGAGTTAGTGAGTTGCAGTTCATCTGAATTCGTACAAACAGGGCATCATAACACTGTGGCCTTTTTATGAACGACCAAACCAAAACTGCGAAACGAAAAAAATAGGAAAAATGAATGTGGATGATGGCCCATGAAGATGAGCACATTTTGTCCCGCTGGTACCTTCCATTTACCAGCGGGTACGTGCTCAAATCGAAACTTTCGGCATAAACACTAAAAATTCAGGCATCCGAAAGGGAGGCCTGGAAGAAGCCACAATTATCTCAACGAGACTCGCCCAGGGGGAGGGAGGCGCCAAGGGCTAGGGGAAGATGGTCACCCAAATCACATGTTGAATATTCTATAGTTCCGGGGCCTGAAACGAGAAAATCTCAAATAAGAAAACTAAGGCCCCCTCCTCTCTCTCTCTCTCTCTCTCGCTCTGCCTATGGTCTCTTACATTCTCTCTTACAAATGGTACTTACGACCTCATATCGTTCAAACGGTGACGTACAAGTAAAATTGAAACAGATTACACATCGCGGAGAAAAAAAAAAGAAGGAAAACTATGCAGGACGCGGTGGCGGTCACGAAACTGCGGCAAAAAGAATGGCACGAGAAAGTTCGCGAACATGCGGTCCCGGTCTCAAAGAAAGTCACGGAACCCGGCAGGCTGCGAAAAAATCGCATAAAAAACTCTGCCGGTCGCGGTGTCGGTGGAAAAGATCCACGCAAAATTCTGTATACTTTTTCAAAATGTCAAAAAAATATCCACAAGAAAAAATAATCACGAAAAAAATGGCGAAAGTCGTTACAGTGAAAGGCAAAGGAAAAAGATTCAACAATGAGATCGAAAACGTACTATAAGTTACAGGACACTCCTCGGCTGCAATTAGCAGGGAGGGGTAGAGGGAGAAAAACTGCAAGAGTTTTCATGCCGAAGGATCAGCATTTGTCTGTGGAACACAAGGCATCATTTAAAAGACGGAGAGGGAAGAGGAGAAGACGTACTAATGCCTGCGGAACTCCGTGAAATAAAATTTTGGTGACGCGTATTCATGTGTTTCCCTGCCACAACACATAGGCCAGCTAATTATACACAACGTGACTCATACAAATGTACTGAAGGTAAAAAATGATTACCCGAGGGAAAATATGTTTCAAGCGTCTGGGTGTAAAACAATTTTCCGGCAAAATTAATAAATCTTCCTTTGTCAACTTTATTATAAAACAAGCAAAGATGTGCTACGCGAAAATGATCATTATTATTTTTGGTGTCTCATTTTTGAAATCTGGTTTACTTATTCTAATTGAAAATAAAGCGTTCACATAATTCCCCAGTATATTAGAAAGTTAGGCGAGTTTTGTTCTTATTACCGAGTAGTCTACATCGTTTTCTCGATCATCAAATCATGAAATACGGGAATGTTTTCAGTTAATACGAAAAGAATAGGGTGTGTGGGGGGGGGGGGCACGCGTTGAAAAATAATGAAAACTCATTTTAATTTGGTACTTGTTTTATATTTCGTCATGTTAAATCAACTTCGAGTGCGATGAAACGAAACAGACAAACATTCCGCACAATTTTTTGATTACTTCGTTATTAAGTGATGGTAGCAGGCGACGATGCCTGTTACATTGATTACAAATAAAGTGACGGTAACGGACGGCATCTGTTACATTACATGACAAAGAAAATAGTACCTATGTACCAGGGATGTGAAAGAAGCTGGAAACAGAAGCCGGAAGTTTTTATGTATCCTGACTCAAATCGAGAAGCTGGTAGCCGGAAGCCAATTCCAGTCGGCAGCCAGACGCTGGAAGAGAAGTCTTTTGTTTATCGGCTTCTTTCTGACTTCCAAGTTCCAACTCAGAGTCAGCATTTGGCCTAACTTGTCAGTCATTGTTTATAAGAAAAGAGCTCTTAAACTCGTTGCTTCAAAGTCTAAATAGATTATTTCATTTAAACTTATTTTGTGCTTTTTATTATTTTGGAAGAGGGGGGAGGGGGGCTTAAAAGATGCTAGAGGTGAAATAAAGTGAAATTTCGGGAGCTAGAAGTCGGAAGCTGGAAGTTTTTTGAAATAACAGAAGCCAGAAGCCGGAAGTTTTTAAATTACAAAATTGAAAGAAGTCAGAAAGTCAGAAGCTGGAAGCTTTTTAAAATTATGGAAGCCAGAAGCCGGAAGAGAAGTTTTTTCAATAAGCTTCTCATCCCTGTATATGTACCTCGCTAACGTGTGAGGGGAAACATGATCAGTTGAGTTGGGAAAAAGTGAAAAAAAATGATAGAATTATGATGGAATTTACATGAGTGGGACGGACAGATTCTGAAATTAGGGTAAGTTCTGGATCGTAGCCGTTTTTTCCAGCTGCGATAAGGTTGCAATGAAAACTCATGTGTAGCCTGAACGCTCGTTGTGTCCCTTTCGAACTTATTCTACGATTTAATTTGGAAATTGGTCAGATTAATCTACGTTGACACTTTGCATCGCTGAGAAAAGCTGAACGCAAGAGGACATGAAGAATTCGTCATTTTTTATTCAAAAACCAATAGAAAACAAGGGTAAAAATGATGTATTCTGAACCGCATCCGTTGTGATATTAAAAGTGACATAAGAGTGTAAAAACAAGTAAATATTCGTCATGAAACATCTTTTTTTTTTACCTGAACCTTCGTGCCTTCCAAAACGGGATGAAAAATAATTTGTCCTGGAGACTAGAGTGTGAATACATTTATATTCTTTATATTATGTACTTTTTAGTATGGTTGTGCCTAAATGTCTTTAAAAAAAACTGAAAAAACAAAAAACACCAGGCAAAAAATCTACTGGATTCATTAGGAATCTTGTACAAAAAGTAGAAATATTTTAGAAAAACAGGGCGGAAAAAATTGTCCTCAAAACCAGTCTTACCTACAAACATCTTATATTACAGCGTATATTTAGTTCCAGTTATTCGTCAAAAAAGTAGACGCTTCCTGTGCACATTTTTAATAAGGTATTCAATGCAGCTACAGAAAGACTTTGTGCGAGTCCAGTAAATGTAACGTGGGTGGTATGCCATCAATGAAATAATTACTTTAATGAGTAGGTATAGTTTCCGGATCAACGATGTTATCGGCCTGCTAGGCTGCTATCATTTTATAGAATACAAGTTACTATTCTCAAGTAAATAGTTACAACCGTAAGATGAAACAAGTTTGCAAACGTTTCGTTTCCTTCACCAAACAACTGGCTTTGTGACTAGAGTAACACTTGGAATACACCCACATCTTACTCGTGAACCAAAGACAAACGAATAAGCAAATCATTTTACATGACAAAACTGATAACCCAATCGATAAACATTGCTAGTCTTTTCATAAGTATCAAAATGCTATCTGTGACAAGAGTATTTTGGCAGTTAGGCTGATAATTTGGTCTATCAACGAATAACACTACTGAACAAAATGAAATTTTTTGTTTGCACAACCCATTTAAGGAGGTGATTCTTGAGTACTTTTCAACACTGAATACAGTGCCGTCGGCCGTTTTTCTCTATCACGTCTAGTTTTTCTGATCAAAAACTATAAAAAATTCAACTAAATGTGTTCAAAAAGAGGCTCAGGAACTGAATGTGGTCATACTGATTCGTGTTGTTGTGTGTTGCGGTCGTGTGTAGCGGTGTGTACTCCGTCTGTTTGTTTTTTGTTATTGTGGTCTGATAACACTGATAATATCAGTCAGTGGTACCGCTTATTCCAATGCAAAAACAAAATGGAAACGAATTTTAGTCGTTCAGAACTCCGAATTGCGACGTGATAGAGAAAAATGGGTCGCAGTATCGTGTTCGGCGTTAAAAAGTACCTCAGAATCACATGTCGAAATGCATTGTGCAAAATAGTTGTTCAGTAGTGTAATAGTACTTATAGGAGATAGCTATATTACAGAACCCATAAGGATACGTATACCAAGTCAGAAAGTAGAGCAGGAGCCTTTGCAAAACTGATATGGAATGACAAACCCTTTGCCAAATCTGACATAGAAATTTTACAAATATCTAATCAAAAAAATAGGTACCTATACCTGGGTAGTAGATACGTAGGTACATATATTATACTCTTGTCCATGATGTGACACCATATCAATTATTGGTTTTTGAAATACACACCGAACCATTTGTGATAGGTAGTATATTTAGGCATCAGTTCATCTTCACATTCCAAATAGAGATGGTTTTGTACCTATAGGCTGATAATACCAATTCCATTTTTAAAATCAAGTATTTTCGTGAGTGCGGCAATAATAAAGATGAAGTCATAGCTCATTGTTATTGGAATATTTATATAAATACATACTAAATACGTTCCATCTCTACTATAGAAATATATGCTGTGGTAAGCAGTTCTCTGGTGCGATAATCGAGTTCAAGTTCTAATAATTGTTACATGGACTCACTATGAATGATCTCATTTAGGCTAACTCGAAACGTTTCAGTGTAAGGCATTGCCAGAGAAAATATACTAATAACCTCATATCATAAATAAGATGTACTTATATATTCTGTGTTTTTTATCTGTGTATTATTTGTAACATTAAGCGAACTCAAGTTTTGTACAGTTGTAAGTAATTTGACATGAATAAATTTCAACATTTTTACATAAGGAGGTATTTGTTTCTACAATAATTAAAAATGAACAATATACTAGCAGAAGCGGAATTGGAGAAACTTCCTGAAGTCTTCCTCCTCTCAGATACCTAATGTAATTTTTACCAAAATTCTCCACCGTCCGTTACTGGAGAAGTCAGTACTTCGAGACTCAAGTTTCCGTCTTCTTCCTACAAATATCACTAGGTTTCTCGTATCATGTATGTGCTTTATTTGGGATGAAAATATATAACTTATATAGAAACCGAGACATTACTGTCAACCTGCGAGTGCAGTATTCTCAAAAAGAGGATCAAATTTTATGCTAATGTTCGACTTTTGGAGAATGTCCAACCCATTTGTAAAGAGAAAAGGGGACAAATGAAATGAACAGTAAAAAAAGTAACCCAAATAGTTGGCCTTCAGGCGTAAAAATTGCGAGTCTCAGCAGTATAATGAAAGATTATGCACAGTAAACTGCAAGGGGTCTTTTTTGGTCATATGAACAGTAAAGAAATACTTTTCTATCTTTAATTTGCTGAGCAGTAAATACTAATTACTACACAGTATTGTTACGATCTGAACTTGCAGAATTGAAGTGAGATAAGAATAAGCGACCGAGCGACTCGTCTGCTTATCTTCTTTACCTGTTGTATATGTACTCGACGTGGGGAAACGTCATATGAAACTGAAGAAATATATTTTATCACTTATTCTTATTCGAAGTTCAATGTTATACTCATAGTATAGACAAGTTACGGTCATTCGTGTTCATCATATGTTATGAAAAAGCCACAGCTGCTAAACTACGTCGATAAATAAAACATTTCAGAGTAAATTTACATTCACATCGGCGACTTCAGGCCAACATGTATAGTCGGATGCTGTTTTGACAACACAATACAGCTACAGAATGTCGGCGACATCCTCATCAAACCGGCGCTTGTTAGTTCGGGGAAAAGTTGTCCGCGACATATCTGTGATAGTTTTGCGACAAAGTTGGAAAGGAAAATGTAAATCCGTAGTTGTTGTCGACATTAAAAAGTTTGATCGTAACATGTCGCCGACTCGAATGTAAATCCACCATTAGTAAGCTGCGTACATTATGCGTTTTTCTACGTCATATTCTTTGTTTTCTGGTTGTTTTTCAAAAGGAGAATATAATATACCTTGAAGCGTACAATATGCCATAACACTGACGATTCAAGTGACGAGGACGAACCAAAGCCAAAGTGAAGGAGAGGGCATAGCCGGGTACGGTTTGAAATACAACGTTTCAAGACCTAAGAGGAAGCGGAAGGCGGTACTTTCGTGAGGAATATGGAAAAAAAGTTACACAAGTAACACTTATGACGGTGTAAAAGTGCAATATCGATGTACTGAAGGGCAGTACCGCACAAACGAATGTCCATCAGGTATTTATTTGTTATTTCATGCAAGCAGTTAGGATGCGTCTTTAAACGAAACAGATTGTGGACACGAGAACCACTCGAATGACCCGAAAAGAGGATTATCCACAACCATGAAATCGTTTATCAAAGAGAAATATGACGAAGGAATTTGTAAGACAAAAGCTCGTCTGGCCTTGATTGCGGAATTGGTCCGAAAGTGGAAACCCATCATCTCCAAACTGCATTCCGTTTGCTGAAGTTGCAACTCCATCTCTTCAAGTGTGGATCAGTGCGTATCAGTGGGCGATGCAGGACTAGAAGATCCTGCGCAGGAAGCCGCAGGGCCGCAGAAGACAATTTATTACACAGTTGCAAGCGCTCGTCCAAAAAATGGACCAAGTGCGGCGAAGGAAGAAATAAACCTCAAGGGCGTTGCGTGAATTCATAAAGAACAAGAATGCTGCATGGACGAGTTTTGCCGAATTTCAAAGATGGAATTTTGGCATCTGGGAGATCTGTATTCAGACTTCGGGGAAGAACTCGTGCTCCTGTCCGGGTTTCCTAAAGCACTACATCTGTATGCATGTAGTTGGGTTGCTGATCCGACTTAATTTAGGGAAGGTTCCCTTGGAGGCAAAACTGGTAGCGTTTGGCGCAAAGAGGAAGAGGGGCCGCTCCGCTAAATCTACCCGGGCGTTGTTGGTGCAGCGACGGAAAATAATTTTACGTAGAACGGGGTGACTTTGAAAGTTGAGTTTCATGCCTTTCACACCATCTGGTGCCAGTTTGAGTGAACTAAACATCGATTTCATAATGTGAATGTGTTATCTAAGGATGATTACACGATCTATGTGAATTTCGTTCGATTATCACGATTGATATTGGAATTGTGACGGTTCAAAATTTGGGTTCAATTTAGCCGAAAAAATTGCTGAAACCACCTTCGGTGCCAAATATTCAGATCAATTGGTGAAGAATTCGTTTTGGCATTTATTATTGTGGAATTTTACGGTGAGTAAAATGCTTTTGGAACCAAATTGATAACTCTATCAGAACCCAAACTACAGCAGTTTTCCCAAATGGGGACAATTTGAAAGATGAATTTATGATGACTGAAAAGCTTGTTTTTCATAATTTCAGAACGCAGGAATGCGAACTTATAAACGACGCGTTGTTGCTCGTTCTTATGTGAACTATTCTAATGCTACGTTGGAGGAAGCGTTATTCAAATTTTAGTTTTTCAATATATTTTTGACGATAGCTTGGCCATTTTTTGTTCGATTTCGATGAAATTTGGTAGGTAGCCTTTCAAAGTCACCCCGGGACGATTCCAACTGAAGAATCGACGCTACGTGTAAAAACCAAGAAGCTTTCAAAGACACCCCGTTGGCTGGGGTGACTTTGAAAGGGTAGTTTTTGGAACCTGAAGGGGATTCATATGAAGGTATAGGGTTTTTGTTTAAGGGGCATTCAATAGACCTCAGAAAAAGCTTTGGAAGACGTTTTCGACTTTTTTTTCTAACTTCAATACAAGCAGAGATATTTTTAAGAATATAGCAAAAACCTTTCAAAGTCACCCAATATCTCTAAGCACACAGCCTTCGGATAGCCAAAATGTAACAAACAGTAGAGAGCTAGTTTGCTATCAACTTTATGAGTTGAAAAGCACAAGAATCTGATTCAACACACGATCAGCATTCAACGGAGAAACCTTTTCGTAGAATACCCATTTTGATCTGGAATCTGGATTAAATTTGTTTCTCTGTAGGTACGTGATTGTTGGAAAATTTCAGAAGGGATACCTAGACATCCTCGAAATGTTATCAGTCTGTTTCAGGTAGAGCCTAAGTGGCGTAGCCAGCCTAATGTTCGAGGGGGGGGGGGGGTTGATCTTCAACCACAGGGGAGAGAGTATTAGAGGGGATGCTACAATTAGAAAAACCACTGTTCAACGAAGTGGCAAAGAATGTCAGTGTGGGTCCATTTCGCCAAGGGTAGAAACTTCAATGAAGTTCCTAGAATAAGACTAATACAGAGAGTTACGAAAAATCCTGTTTTCTTTTTTCTTTACTCATAACTAGAGCCGGTAATATATCAAGTGTCTCATGCACACTTGACCTAAGTGACATTTTGACGAAAAATGAGTTTAATATAAATATTATGTTCTTATAGATCTCGATCCCCTCTATCGGACTACACTCGTAAATTGACGAATTACTTTCTTTTTTAGTCCGCTAGATGGCGTAAACCATTTGAGCCACGTACATAACACCACGGTGTGGCAGCTTTATACACGGAACTAACGTTATTTATAATTTTCAAATCACTCTTCTGAAAAAGAAAAAAGTTTTCGTCACTCAGGTCAAGTGCGCATGAGACACTCGTTTTTTTTTCAGTATTTATTACAACCTGAAAGCGTAATACTTCACATTTACTGGGTACCATAATAGGTTTTCTATCTCTGATTTTAGCAGTCGTTATCACTTATGCATTCGGCATTGACGATATCATCATGTATTTATACAGCATTGCGGTAAGTATTTAATCAAGATTCTGGAGTATTTTATTCAAGAAGGCTAACTGATCAATGTGGTAAATGTATATGCGGTATGCAATGATTGCAATGAACAGTGCAATGGCATTTCTAGGCACTGGGAACACTACCATACTTGTAGGAATATCTACCAAGCTGTTAATATACCTGTTGGTTTGGAAAGTATCTACATTCTCATCAATCTTGATAATGGTGAGTAAGTCAAAAAAGTAAGTTTTCATCAACTGGCAAAACGGAAGGTATTTTCTCCAAATTCTTCCTCAGTACAATTTTTAACTTTGAATCAACAAACAGGAAAACGTTCTTGCCCTTAGAATCTTATGAAAGACCCCTTAATTCTAACATTATTTTATGTCTAATATGGAAAAAGTCATATTTAATAATCGTTTTTCAACCTCTCTGCTTCCCTTCCCAAGATCGCAACCCCTGAACATGAGTACTTATCAAGTTTGCTTCCCCTTTTTTTGCTCATTTGTAACGTAACCTACAGCTAGTTCCGTAAGTTGGTTAGATATTTCGCTGATTAAAACAGAGTCCATTCTTCTATAACAAGAAATATCGTCGAAGTAAATGATAGGTCATAATGACATTATCAGATTTTGAAACTATTTTACACTTACAGGGTTGAAGAAGAAAGGAAAAATGCTGGTAAACTCATGCTATACTGTGTACAGATGAAGATACATGGCGAAATTATACCATAACAGAAATTTACGTAAGTATTTATCGAAAGAATATAATTGTCCACATACATTTTTTTTTGTCAAGTTGCCGAAACACGAAACACTGTTTGGTTTGAGATTTCACTTTATAATCACTTTATTTGTATTGCGAACTACTTAAAACTTCGGAGCGCATGCTTATTTCACCGGTTACTATCAGTTATTGTTATCAACCTAGGAAATTCATTAAAAATATTGGACGCGAAAATAAGTATTATCGGTTATGAAGTTGATCACGTGCGGCGGAACGTTGTCACCCATGGTGGTGGAAGAGGGGTGGGGGGGGAATAAGACTGATAGACAAAAAAAACTAAAACAAGTCTTCGGACTTCACTTTTTGAACTTTCTAAATTTTGCCTGTTAACGAACTATTTTGCCGGCGATTGCCCCTGTTGTTCTCCCCCCTATTTCGTACCATCGCGTCGAGAGTACAAGGGCAAGTCCAGTGTTCTAATTCGTCGTATGTACTCAAAAAACAATTCCATGACAACTAACAACCTCTGTAGGCTATTTATAGTTTACGATATTACTGAAGTGAGATTACATTATTATACGGTTACCGTTTACAGTCTCATTAATTAATCTTATAGTCTTAGTCATCGCAGAAATAAACTTTCAACTTGTTTTAATGATGCCAAAATTGGTTTATCCTATAAACTTTGATTTATCACACCTAATTCAACATCTAAGTACGTATCTCGGAAAGTATTAAACTAAATACGTACAAATACATACTAATTACAATTTCAAAGAGGAGAAACTCGCATTTATCCTCGAGATAATGGCGGATTGAACAGGGCGGCAAAGCGACAATGCCGGCACGGGGCTTCGGCCAAAGAAGGCCTCTCGTCACTAGATTCTAAAAGAATCGCTTGTCATTTTTTAAAATTTTCCATGTTATTTTATAGGGAGGGACTATTAAAATTATTTTTTTATTTTTCAACTTCAAAGATGGAGGCCTCCTTATAATCTCCCTCATAACATTCACCGAATAAGCGGTTTGCCTTAAATCCCATCTGCCCTGAGGAATACGACGGCATGTGCACCCTTTTTTCCGTTTTTATTTAATTAAAAATATGTATTTATACATAAATATCTAATTAAATTGATTGGTAAAAGATGATTCTGAACTTTTACCTTGTCTTTTGATAAGTCAGTTTACTCTATGCTTGACTTGAAAAGACCAACCAAAAACAATGAAACGAACAGGAACAGTTGCTTAAATAACGATCTGAAGATATACTACAGACTACCGTATAGTGTTACTTGAATAAAGCTTCCAGTAATATATATCAAGTTTTAAGGTCTCTGGTCAATCGTCCAAGGGCGTATTTGAAAGGCTGATTCTGGATAAAACCCTCCCCTTTGAGGTCAAAAATTTGCAATACTGATTTTTTTCACAAAACTAAAATGATTTTCATATTCTTATGTGCTAGCCCCTCCCTTTTTAAGTCACCCCCTGCAAGTAATTACTTCTCATGAATAATTAGTTTTTCTTTCAACAGAATTTGAAAATATGCATTTCACTTACAGGATTTTAAGGTATTATTATTGTTTGCCATTATCTGCTTCCATCTCATGGGTTTATCCCACACGGATACACGGAGAGGGCAACGGGGGCAACAGCCCCTTACAGAGAAAGATTTGAAGTACGAAGCTCAAAATACTTCAAAAATAGTTGACCCAGGGGAGAATCCTTACAACGTTTGAAAAAGAACTGCAGGGGAGACTGTGGTACCATAGGACCAAAGAAGTTGTTTTTCATACTGGAGTGTTACACAGCAGACTAAAATATTCCGTTCCTGGTTCATCAAGAAGGGTGTACGTTAGCCAAAAAAAAAAAAACACTCGATCAAGTTGAATTGAATTAAATTGAATTATTTATTTATACCCTACCACTGAGGCTCTGCTCGTGTTGGTTGGGCTTATAATTTTACAACACGTTTACATTACAATTTTTTACTTACATTTGCTTCGTATATATTATGATATCGGTTAGTTTGTTATTTAGTTCAAGTTCAAGTGTGCGTCATTCAGCTCTTTTTTTTCTATTATAGTTCGTATTACTTTTTTGTATTTCGTTGTTTTTGCTTCTGTGATTGCTTGTCTATCGTCTGTGCTAAGTTTGTTAAAGTTTTGAATTCCTTTGTATGTACTTGTCCTTTTCCCAGAATTTGTTTTTATTTTTGGTAGTATTATTGTTCGGTCATTTTTCCTAGTTTTCCGAGTTTTCCCTTGTATGTTCTCGAGATATCCTTGTTTTTTTACATATTTAATTACACTAATTTCGTGTAACTCCTCTATTGTCGGAACATTAGTTTTTTTAAATAATTCTTTTGAGCAAAATCTTTTTGGTTTGTTGTATAGAATTTTTAGAATTTTGTTTGGCTACGGATTACCGGTTTTAGATTTGTTTTGTATGTAGCCCCCCATGCTGAAATTCCGTACTGGATTTTGGATTGAATCATTGCCATATATATTATTCGTTTCGTTCTGTTCGGGATCATATTTTTTACTTGTAAGGCTAGATAGATTGTTTTCAGAAGTTTTGCTGCTATCATTTTTAAATGTTCTTTCCAGTTTAGGTTTTTATCGATTGTAACTCCTAGATATTTAGTGTTTTGTACTTTTTGTAAGGTTTGACATTCTCCCTTTGTACCATGATTCTTATCTTTACATTTTGTATTGTGAACAAATTATGTTTACTTCTTCGTTGTTTTTTCTTTTATTCTTTAGACCAAACTGTATGAAATTTGTTTTTTTTTTAAATTCAGGATAAAGTTGTTATTGTTTAGCCAGGTTATAATCTTCCCTAGATCTTCCTCAGTTTTTTGTTTTACCTCGTCCCAGGTTTCTCCCTTTTCTATCATAACTGTATCGTCTGCATATGAGATAATTTTTCCTTCAATGTCTATCATCCCTAGTTCGTTCATATATATCAGAAATAATATGGGTGACAGTGCTGACCCCTGAGGTGTACCTACCCTTGTTTCAAGATAGCTACTTTCGTCTTCTCCTAATCTAACTTTTTGTTTTCTACATTTTAGGTATGATTTGAACCACTCCAGCACCTTTCCTCCACATCCTGCTTCGTCAATTCTTTCTATGAGCTTCTCATGTTCCACTAGGTCAAACGCTTTTGATAGGTCTTGGAAAACGGCATTCCGACATTCCTAGATTGGAGAAATAAACTGAAAAAACATGTTTTGCTCACATGGTACAACACGGTACCATAAGATCATGTAAAAATCCCACAAGAAAAATGGAAAATGTTGAAAGAAGACCCTATATAAATTTATATTACCAGTAGGTAATATTCTAATAACGCAGCCTATGTCAAAAATATATACGTTGAAGAATGAAGTTTATTCAATACGCATTTTACGACCTTCTCCATCTTCTTCTCGTTATTCATTTTTGGTGTTCCTTACACCGACTATACTTCGAGGCATAGTCTATTGATGGTCTGATAAAACAATAAACTTTGGCATGTGCAAAACAAATGCAAGGTTGCTACAGTGCTACAGTTCCTACGCATCATCTGACCTGATCAGTTCGACCGCGTAGATAGTGAGAGTCCCATGGTACAACACTCCCAAAGTATACAACAGTTTTCCTTAAATATCTTCGAGAGTTTTGAGGAATATTAATAAAGTTAAGAAGAAATCTGAAAGTCTTGAACTCGTTTCAAATACGCCGTAATGAGTTTTACAGAGTCTTAAATAAGTCTGTGAGCGTCTTATGCGAATCTTGAAAACTCTCAGCAAGTTCTAAGGTGTCCTTAAAGCATCTTAATGAAATCTGGAACAGTCCTAATCAAGTTTAAAAGAACCTTAGAGAGCTTTCAAGAGTGAGGGTGAGCTCTGTAAACGACTTCAGCTCTTAGCGTATTTTCTTACACGAGCCTTAACGAGTCGAAAACGAGTTTTGAGGTATCCAGTATAGAAGAAGCTTTGAAAGTGATGTTCTGGATCAAGTGTTGAAAAGTATTGAATAAGTTCAGAAGAGTTATAAGCAGGCTCGCAGCGCCCGCGCGGGCAAACAGAGCATTGCCATACCTAACAAAAATTTTGCCCTCCACAGAATTTTGCACCGAAAAACAAAAAAGCACAAAAGAAAATTGTTTTCGGCAAATTTATGATCGAAAGTTGAACATAATTTTTTTTTCAAGATTTGATAACCTTGATAGAATAACATTAGCCGATTGTACTGCATTATTAAGTATTACGAAATTGTTTTCTTCTCGTTTCATCTTGTGCACAATATTGAAGGTGTTACGCGCAACTGAACCAGCCGATACAATTTTGGCAAAGCAGGGAGAATGGTTTGACTGCAGCATTGACTATATTACTGTCAGTCTACACATCCCTGGAAACCTATCGATATAACAAACGTACGAAGAAGTTTCACTTGAGAGCAAAAATTTATTGCCTGGGCTTGATATGGAGGATACTTCACTGAATAAACGCTTGGCAGAGGCAGTGGTCGAAGCAAACGTCGAATTAAACCAACTGAAAAATTTAGTGATCTTATTTTGACTGAAAGTTCAGGTATGCAGGGTGTCTCTTTTGCAATGACCCCCTTCCATCTGGTAAGCAGGCAACCTACCCCGACAATATGTATATGTATTTGCATACCCTTAATTTTGATGAGCTTGAGTTATGGTCAAATTTTGAAGTTTTCTATCTTTGAAATTTCTTTTTCTTCTCACGACTGGAGATAGACAGAAAAATGGTACCAGAAGGTAATAGTAAAGGGCAGTTGTGGTAACCACAGAAATAAAAATGGTTGGAATTGAGACAGAAAAATGTTACCAGAAGGTAATAGTAAAGGGCAGTTGTGGTAACTACAGAAATAAAGATGGTCGGAATCGGTTCAACAGGGTGTTTATAAAACCAGTTTTAGTACAAATTATATCAGAAAATTTTCACATTTTCAATTTTCCGTGAAACTTGCCCTCTTAAGCTACTGTTTTTTATTTGCAATAGGTAGATTGTACATTAAATTTCCCATAAAAAAGGTCATTCGCAATTTTCTTCTATCTGGATTAGAACTGCTCAAAATGGAGTTCAAGATATCCCCATTAAAAATTATTACTTTCTAACACAGACGCACAGACCTTATGAAGACAATAATCATCTTCTTCAGCTACTTTACCACTTCACAGAGTTATATCACTTATGGGGCTTATTCACCTCCCTCCTTTCATCTATTTACCCCATATTTGAAATTGAGGTTCATGTATGATGAGGGGAGAGGTTCTAGTATTTTGTAAAGTTTAATATGGATATCTAATAATTGGTTCCAAGAGTCGCTAAATTAGGTTTTTGTAACATTTTGGCGATATGAACGAGGTGCAAGATGACAGTTGTCGCAACCAAACAGAAGTAGGTGGCCTACTTACCAGGTGGAAAAGGGGTCATTGCAAAAGAGGGACTCTGTATAATACCTTGAGCAAAACTGATATAAATATTTGATAAAAATGACTAATAATTTCTTTAATTCTAGCCTCTTACAAAAATATAAATAGTTTTACTGGTAAAAAATTTGGCGCCGCCTACCCCTTCCCTCCTCCAATATAAGGACAAAATGTTTGCCCTACGAAGAATTTCGCTTGCCCTACCAGACGAAGGACCTGCGCTACGGGCCTGGTTATAAGGAGTCGTTAACGAGTCTCGAACAGTCAAGGAGTCCTAAACAAGAGCCCTATCGGGTCTCAAACAAGTCTGGAAGAGTCTTAGTTAGTTTTAAAGAGTTCCAAGACCAAGAGACTTGAGAAATCTTACACAGTATAGAAGCTTTAAAGTATTTCTATCAAGTCATGTGGAGCCTTAATCAAGTCTGAAAGATTCATAAAAATCATAATCGATTTTTGAATAGTCTTATCGAGTCTTAAACAAGTTTGAATACACCTTAAAGGATCATTGGTAGTATTCAATACTGTCCCCTCTTTGAAACGTGAAAGGTATTAAGATGAACATTTAAAATTTCCCAAAAACTGCCATCCAGTCGGAAATTTAGTCAGCTGAAAAAAATTTAACAGGTCACTTTGGAGGGTATTTTTACTTTCATCATCAATCTCCAATCGTCTTTTACTAACTTGGCGAACTTACAATTTCAAGTGTTCAGTTGGCAATTTCTTTAATCAACAATTGGAAAAATTTTGATTCTCGTCCCTCAATAAATTTGCTTCGTTACCGCCCTCATCTATAGTCACTCACTTACCACAATAGTGCACCTCCCAGAATTGTTACTGATCCTTGTAAGTCCTCAAATATTAAGGATATGACGAAATCAGAACTATCAGGGACGTTTCATTTTTTTAATAAGAATAGGAGCACTTCCAGAACAATTTTTAATTATTAGGTTTCATGCAAAAACTAGAACAGCAGCCCAACCAAAACCCCTTATTCTATACTTGGATGGACAGATACTTAGGTGCTGGAAGTGATCCGGCGGTAAAACTATCGATATCCACGAATAGGTATGCAGAACGTAAGATCATTTTAAGTAGACACCTACAGCTATTTACGTGTTATATTCAGTATTTTTATTTCACTCGTTTAGTTGAAGAATCATGCACGCTTCGGTTTAATTTTGAACCGCAAATCATAATAATATTTCAATATCGCATCTGATGTCCAGCGTAAACATGTGGAGCTCCACAAAGCGGTGACAGGGTACCATCTTTATACGTCGAAAGTACCGTTATATTATTACTTATAATTTATCTCTGTATACTGTACGAGCCCGTGAATGTATGAAGCGTAAATTTTTACTAATAAAACAAAGGAAGAGGAATTTCAAGGTCATCAGAGGAAAAATTTGAAACCGGTTGCCGAATTTGTTGATTGATTTGCGCATTATCTGAGGTCGTCACATCGATTCCAAAAGTTGGTTAACAGTAATAGGAAGATAAGGAAAAATTCAACACGTTGCCTCGAGTGAGCAGCCCACGTATGGCGAACAGTTCGATGTAGGAAGTGCACAAGTACATGTGTATTTCTCCGATGGTTCTGTTTTACCTACACGGGTGTTCTTCGTTCGCGTTTATTGTTTCATAAAATGGAAAGTTTAAGTCACTCTCCAAGATCTCGAAATCCGCTCGATGATGCCAATTTTCTTTCATCGCTATTCTTTTGGTACGTACAATTTACGTTTTATCAATTTTTTTTTGTTTAATAATAAGATGAGGAAATGCGCAACAACCCTTCTTTTTGTCTGAGGCTAATCAACCGATTTGTTACGGTTAATGAGTACCTATTAGCAAATTACGTATAATTCGTAAAATTTTTACACGCGCTATAGGTGTTTTTTTTTCCCCCAAAAATTGAACCGTTCAATATGCGTTACATTTACTGCGCCTTCTATGAGAATCTCAAGTTATTTATGGGCCTACCTTGAAAAAAAATTTTCCACTGAGTATACAATTTTATTATTTTGTACTTGGATGAAATTCCGTCGTAAAGCGGGGTGTGTACACGGTCAATAAAAATTACATATCATTATTGAGCGCTGCGTCAATAATAGTGAACGTACACACAGAACAACGTCATCATTATAATGATGAGAGATCGTGAAAATAATCCAAGCGCCATTAAAAATTTAAAAAGATTTGAATTTTTAAGGAAGACAATTTCAGTGATCGAGTACACGCCGCAAAAATTTGTAATACAGTTGAATTTTTGCAGGAGAATCTATCCTATGAACCAAATTTTGCCTCAGCTAAAAAAAATTAAGACTGTTCGAAAATTTGTGACCAATTTTATTCTTTATCACGAGTGGATCTTCCAAACAGTGCTCAATTAAAGTAGATATATTAACCCCCTCTTCCGTTCTAGCGGTCCAATGATCTTATTTGTTTTAGAACTCTCCTTCTTATCCGGATGTTTCATTATCGATGTTGGGAAAGCTGCAACTGGGTGCATGTTGATGGAATATATACAAGCTGCTAAATTTGTACCTTTTAATTCTCGGAATCTTTTTCAGTTGGACCTACAATGTCCTCAAAAAAGGAAGACAGAAGCAGTACGAAGTGGAAGACCTGCCAGATCCCATGCAACAAGATCAAGCTCATTTGCTCGGGAATAAATTAGAACAGTAAGTACAAGTGATTATCGGAAGAGTGACCGCCGGTGCCCCATTTTTGAACAGGAATTCAGGCCGGTCAAATTGAGTTCGGTAGCTTAATGAATTATTCCCCAACTAAAAAGTGTATACGTATCCGCTCAGTCTAATCCTACATGACTAACGTCACAATAAATAAATATACATAAATTTAAAAAAAATGTTTGATAGAAGCAACTAATGTGTCACCTTCACTTCCAATAAATTTAACTACGATTACCGATGATGGCAAAAGAACCTAACTGAGCAGATTTACGTTTCACACAACATTTTTATTCTTATATTCATATCATTCTGTGAACTCTGCCTCATTACAATCACGAATGCCAATTTACTAACCAACTGTTTCGTTTAATGGGTTTATGTTAGTTACGCTTTATAATCGCGAAGAGAATGATTTCGTTCGTTCCTCTTATATGAAAGTTCAAGGTTCCCTTATTTTCAGTGGGCCCATCTATAAAATTAACCTCCGCTGAGCGTGAAAAAACTCTTGTTTTCAAGTGAAATATTTCAGGTTTTTACGGGACGATCAGTCCAATATAGTATGTTCAGCTTCCCTTTCAAGATTTATGTAATACAAGTTGTTCCCGATTGGGAACGCCCAAACAAACAGTCACAGGGAAAAAAAATAACAAAAAAAAACTTTTCGCCCGAATAATATTGAATATATAAACACGAATGAAACTACAGTGCACTCGTAATAAGGTCATAAACCGCAAGGGTCCTCGTGAAAGAGGTCGTGCTAATGACATCCAGACGATGTAGGCCAAGCAAGTTCGTACATCGTCGATAAATACCTATACTTGGCTTGAGTTAATTTGAAAAACAAAAAAACTCACTGCGAAGAAAAATTTTAGAAAGTTACTGATTAACTGTATTTAGATAAAATGACTCGCTTTTAGCAATTATTGTAGACGTGAACTAGACTGCCCATAAAAATGCCTTATTTATGATTGTGTATAAGTCAGCGGCTTCAGAAGGTAAACTAGAGGAAAGTTTTCCTCTAAAAATTAAGTAAATAAACGAAAATATCTTATTTTTGAAATCTTTTAAATCGTCAGTTTCTCAACTTGTTGAACAATTTTTTATTTCACTTTTATTTATTCAATTCATTAAGTAATTATTTATTTTGTTTTGAGAGGATACATTGTACCTCTGCACCCAATTCTTCCGATGCTACTGATTATACTACAGAAATAAGACTCGAACTCTATTAATCACAATATAAAGCAAATAGCCAATGGCAAGTAATCGAGATAGTGGAATGGAGTACACTGCATTTAATCATAACACTGGAATACGTAACTGAAAATGGAATCAATTTTGTTTTTAATTTCAGATCGTGGTTCACGGAAATGAAATCCGGCAAACAAGGTAAAAAACCGAGTTTACTGCGAGCACTTTTCAAGATATTTTGGAGAGAATTCATTGGTATTTCTGTTCTGCACGCTTTTAATGATCTCTTTATAGCGTAAGTAAATGTGTACATGTTCATTTGCACTAATCAACATACATCTTAGTGTAGAAAAATTTTGACGTGGGCTTTGAATCACCTAAGTATAGAAATTCAGTACACGAAAAAATTCTCATGAAAATACTCGTAGATCCTCGAAATTTAGCGGAAAATGGGTTTGAGGGTGGAGCGTATCTGCATCACTATATAGGGGTACCTGACCCAAGCAATAAGACTAGATACGATGAAGTTTCGGTTGAAGGAAGACTCGTTCGGGGCTCCCCAATCATTAGGAAAAATTTTCATTATAGAAAATCAAACCGGGTATCAACATTTTTCACCCCCCAAAAGAAGCGAAAATGGCTTTTAAAAATGAAAAAATGTTCATGGAAAAAAACTTCGTTTGGGCAGTCATGGGGAGGGGGAGGGAGGATTATCTCCCAATTTTTTATTTATTTTTTCCTAATTCAGCTATGCAGAAAGTACGAATGCCGAATATGATAGTCTTTTGAGGCCCTTTTTAATTTTATGACCTGAGATGCATGTTTACTCGTTAAAAGATGGGAAATTTTTGCATGTCATTTTAAAAATCGTTAATTTATATCGTGTTGCGCTAAATGTATAATTCGACATGATTCTACAGCCCTCTCCTTCACCTCGTGTATTTGTGTCAAAAATTTCCTGACATTTTCTCTCTGTCAATGGGTGGTGCATTTGATTCAAAATTGTAACAGGATCGTTGTCAGATACAGATGGTGTTGAGTCAGGGCCGGCAAAAGTCCAGTTACATTAAAACACGTGCATCAGGTGGAAAAATCCACATTTTTTTAAAATCAATTTTTTTAAACTTATTGGTACTTATGGGATGTTTTTTGTGTTCCAATTTTCTTGGGGGAGGGGTTTCTTATTTAGAAGTTTCGTATTTGTACCAGGTGAGAAAATGAAAGATCGTCGGTCCTGGGTTGAATTGATAAACCAAATCTCAGGCTATGGTTGGCTGAATTTCTAGATAGAGTAGAAGAACCTCCCCCTCCCCGTTTCTCTTGAAAAAGTAACATAATCAGTACACTACGTAGAGATGTGTATTAGCATAGATAACAGTACATAACAATTTGAGATTTTTAAAACAATGATATGAAAATATATTATTCTGTATGTATTTTCACCGAGAAATTTAATGCCGATGCTAATTTTTTGATTATAGTTCATTCCCCCCTCCCCCTATCTCCTATCTTAAATGCAAAGTTTAGTATCACCGCAAGATGATACTACTAATCGAACGACTATACGCGTTCAGTATATTTATCCGTATCAGTATAGCTATTCCTGGACGACCAAAAAGAATAAAAAGTCAGAATTTAAATAAAATTTTAATTTTGAATATGGAAAACGAGAGGTTTTCGAGAAAAATGGTCAACGCCGTCGTATTCTGCATTCAAATACAGCTAAAATCATATAATCTTATCCCATTATTTTTTATGCCGTTGTGTAGTGTAATGGAAGACTACGAAGGATGACACGAAAATAATGCAGTCCCAATCCAGTAACACGAATACTTTTCCAGAGAGACAATCAGAGACAAGACAACAATTTTAGTCGGTCAGATTCCAGTCAGGGAAACTTTTTACTACTTTTTATGCACCCGAATTCCAGCTGATAAACTACGAGTATTAGTTCTTGAAAAGAAGATTTTGCCCTCTTTAAGGCTATCCCTCTGCTGCCCCGTAGAAAGAGAAAGAGGGCCTGGGGGAATTTCCACGGGCCCGTCTCCTTCTAGTTTATTTTGTTCTTTTGTCAGATGCGAAAAAATCATAAGCTACATGATAACAGGTTCCTTTCATGGTATAAGGAGTGATGGCAGATTTGATGTACACAGGCCCGGATTCAAGAGTTGTAATATAGGGGACCCAATTTTTTGGAGGCCCTCAAAATTTCTGAACGCTTTGGGGCGGGGGCAGCCCATACAAATTGTTTTTTGATTACTTCAATGTGAAAATGTCTTTGGATGACTATTCTTTTATAAATTATCAAAAGAATTCTATGTTATTTCATTTTCCATTGTAATTTTTTATTTTTAAGTCGAAGTACAACAAACAGCAAAAGATGATACAAGGGTAAGCAGCGATACAATATGTATGAAAACTTTTTTCCTTCATTTTTGAAGAGCAAAGTCACTAATCACATCTTCAAAATTGAAATGGCGATAGATATCCCATTCTCTAGACTCAGTCGGGATAAATTTACTAGCCGTCCTTCAGACATGCTTGTACGCAGTTTGTTTTTAATCAGTTTTAACTTTGAAAAGGAACTTTTGCCAATGACATTAGAGACCAGTAATTATTACAAAATTCTAAGCATAATTTTCACGTTCGGGAACACGTTTTTCAAATTATTTTGTGAAATTATTCTATATTGGAACATTTCTATGGACTCTCAAATTTTCTTTTTCATAATTCTTCATAA
Organism: Acanthococcus lagerstroemiae; assembly: GCA_031841125.1. Classification (NCBI taxonomy): domain Eukaryota; kingdom Metazoa; phylum Arthropoda; class Insecta; order Hemiptera; family Eriococcidae; genus Acanthococcus; species Acanthococcus lagerstroemiae. Next base: position 4,747,152 of record CM063107.1, read on the forward strand.
ACTCAGCAAACTGAAACAACTCATTCAGCAAGCCTTCATACATATTTTCTGGATAAGAATTCACCAACTTTCTTCTTTTTTCTCACCAAGTGTCTGGCTCACAAGAACTGAGTTCGGATAAAAAATAAATAAAAATTTATGGTAAATGGTTTAATAGGCCTCGATTTTCTGACTCAAAGACGTATTGAATTGGTCAGTAGCCTGGATGAAGGCCTGAATTCTGAATTTTTCTTTTGCTGTCACATCTATTTCAGGGGTCCTGCCGGAACCCAAAGACTCAGATCGTACGCACATTTCTTCGCCTTGCATATACTGATTCATAAATTCAACAAATGAGAAGGAAAAAGTACTGAACCCGCAGGTTTGCGCGTGGTACTAGTTTTGTACAGTTGCACACAGCTCATGTACGTCTTTGTGGAACACAGTAGGAAAAAATGTGGAGGCCCGGGTCCCTGGAACCCCAGGGACCCCCTAAATTTGGGCCTGGATGTACAGTATGATGCAGCGTTACGCATTGAAATTCAGGTCTTTTAAAAATATCAGGCCCCCTGGAAGTCCAGGCCCGGGGTCTTTCCCCATTTCTCACCCCTCTCTCGACAGAGTTGTCCCTCTGAACAGTCCTAAATAATCTAAGATCTTATAAATCGTAACGTGTCCTGACAAATTTTAACGAAATTTTAACATGTCTCAGTTACTCTGAAATAATCTCAAACTGTTGGCAATAAGTTTTCTTGGAATGTGGAGAGGAGGCGAGGCAATGGTGACAACAATTTGGCTGAAATTCTACAAATTCGAGCCGATAGGCCAAAATTAAAATGGGTCTCTCTCTAATTCTCTCACAGACAGAATGCTCGATTTACATTTTCCATAATTTATTTCCACTCTGATTTTCTTTACATTTTGGTTTTTTTCGTTGTTTCTTTTAATTTTAATTTTTTTTTTTTTTAGCATATGGAAACAGATACTTTTAGGAGTATTTTTAGTATACTTAAGAGAGTCGAAAGATGATCCAAACCAGTTGATCTGGTTAAAGATCACCGGAGTTTTATTAGTTCTTTTTTTCGCTCTAAACACGTTACTTCAGAATCATTTTCTGAGCAGAAGCATTCATTTAGGAGGTAGAATGAAGATAGCCCTTTCATCTCTAATTTATAGAAAGGTAAATATTGCACTATGTTATTCTGTGTATACATTATTATTGCATACTTTTGAGTCTTCCTAATATTATCCAAATCGTAAATATTGCGGTCAGAACGTTTTATAAGACACATTCAAACACCGAGATACATTTTCATCGACAATTTAGTGCTTGTAGTTAAAATGTTGATAAGGAATAAATGTTAACTTATTTTGTAACCTCAGCCGACTCATGGTAAACTCTTATTGATACTGCGATACCTATTGATAAGGTATAAAAATCCTTGAAACAACGAGAGGCAGACAAAAAGGTATGCTAGTTCGGTGAGATAAATTATCATACAACGTGAATTACATTTACTTTATGTTTATATTGTTTACCCATTTATTTCTCATTTTACGAAATAGTTGTACGCCATTCAGTCAGGGGGGGGGGGTACAGTAACGGCGGTGCATATTGATTAGCTGTTGCTTAATTCCTCTGTTTTCCTGTATTATTGCGTCAAAAATATTCAACCAAGGGAGGGGGACATATACCCCATGGCCCCCCTTGGATCCGCCATTGCATTCAACTTGATTTTGATACACGTTGAAACTCCACATTATTTAAAGTTTCTCCTTCACCAGGAAATTCCTCAATCCTCAGAGACGAAACTGATTATTGAAACAAGATCTTGTATCAATTACTAGTACCTATAGGGTCCTGGAGAATGCTTACAACAATGCGACAGCTTACATTAAACTACATGTCAGGGGGGAGGACTTCCGTATAGGTAGGGGTATCAAACAGGGGGACCCGTTATCCCACAATCTATTTAATTGTGTTCTCAAGCAGGCATTTCGGGATTCTAACTGGGAGAAGAAAGGTATCAATATCAACGGGGTAAACCTCAACAACCTGCGCTTTGCCGACGACATCGTACTTATTGGAGGTTCAGTAGAAGAAGTTACGACGATGTTTAAGGAATTAAGGATAAGTTGTGGGAAAATGGGCCTAGAAATAAACACGTCCAAGACTAAGCTGCTGATCAGGGATCAAAATGTAAACGGCAAAAGGACGGGTAAAGAAGGTATCAAATCAATTAAGATACAAGACAGGGAGATAGAAGAAGTAGACGAATACAAATACCTCGGCCGAATTATCTTGTTCGAAAAAGGAATTGATAAAGAAATCCAGGCTAAAATCGGGTACAGTTGGAAGGCTTATTGGGGTCTAAAATATATTTTTAAAAGCAAGATGAAATTAAAGACAAAAATAAAAATATGGGACACCTGTGTCGCGCCGGTCCTGACATACGGAGCCCAAATCTGGGCCCTTACTAAAAATAATTTAGGTAAGTTTGAGAGAACCCAAAACGCAATGCTGTGAACTGCGAAGTATTCTTGGTTACAAACTAAAAGACAAAATTAAAATTCAAGGCATTCATAAACAAACAGGAACAGTTAATATTGGATATAAAATTAAGAAATTGAAAATCAAATACGGAGGCCATATGGCGAGAGGTAACAAAGAGAAATGGAACCTCAGGTCAACCGTATGACTACATACCATACAATCGAAAACAAAAGATAGGGCGACCTACCGCCCGATGGATAGACGAAATTCTGAAGGAGATAGGGCCAAATTGGGAGAGTAGGTCGCAAAATCGAAAGAAGTGGAGGTGGGTGGTGGAGGCTTATGCCCAGAGATGGGCGAACTGAGTATCGGCCACTGCGCCCTCAGTTCAGGCTGTATTATATAATAGATATAGGACCATTTTGGCCTGTTCTTATACTTCGCAGATTCGGTGGATGTTATTCATTTTCAGATTTTTTAAAATCACTCTGGTTGAACGCTATCATGAAAATGAAAAGTATCCAAGCGCTATGAAAATCAAATGACAGAACATGATAAAGGACAAACCATTTTGTTTCGCACAGGAACTGTCATTTCATAATCACGCCGTTTGGACACTTTGCATACTCAGTAATCTTAAATTTTTTTCTCAAAATCGGCGCGACATTTTTTGGGAGCATTCATCACGCATTACGTCGCAAATGAATTCAATTAATGGTTCGTCACGCAAATTCATTTCTTATCTCAAGCTGATTGCGTTTTATCATTCTTTCAAACAATTTTCGGGACAGATACACGACAGCAAGAATTAATTTAGGAGATAGGTGCCCGTATCATAAATTAAACTGCTTAGATCATTCTGAGAATAATTTAAATTTTCATAGTACATAAGAGGACTTAATATCGTTGCAAAAGCTTTAGGCATTCTTGTGCAAGACTGAAAACTATTTTCATCAATTTTCATCGGACTTAATGCCCGTGCGAAGATGTTTCCCTTCGCAAAATAAGAACCTGTTACGACTCACTTTCTGCAAAAATCGGAGATTTATTTATCAAAAAATAAAATATGAGAGCAAAAACGGAGCAATTTGGAAATTGACGAATCTGTTACAAACATGAAGTGCATCAACTAAAAGGATGTATGGAAGCTAAGAATAAAACTCATTTCGACAACTCAAAATTAATTGGTTATAAAAAAAAATAATGAATAAAAAAACAGAACTTGAAAAAGTATTTTTAAGGGAAGTATGAGGAATTTTTCACAGACAAAAAATTTACATTACTAAATGGGGAAATTCTCGGAACGACTAAAATAAAGTCTATGTGAGGGACAATTTTTGCATGATTTACAACTGAAATAAATATTATACCTGAACTAAGATGTTTGTATGATCTCAGTTTTGCTCTCTTCTCTCTACATACCTGAATCAATTAGGGGGAGTGCAAAAGTTTGTCTATTTAATGTTGTGTATTCAAGATAGGCGCCGACTTATGGAAAATATGGGGGGCAGAATCGGTCAGAGCGCGGTTTTTTCTTTGAATATTTTATTAAGATGCGCCTAATATTTCGGTTTTTTTTTTTGCTTTTTTTTTGTTAAATTTAAATATTGCTGATCAAATTTGTTGTACTTTTACCATTTTTGAGTTGAAAATATTGAGGAGGTGCCAAAGTTTTTATTGGGGGGGGGGGCTTCGCCCCCAAAAAATGCCAAGTTGGCGCCTATAGTATTCAATGCAAAAGTTATGGGTTTAAAAGATTTAAGAACTACTTGCTTAAATAGCGTTCAACTTACAGATCAATTAGCAGGAGCACGTAGAGCTAAAAGAGCTCCGATGCTCTCATTAGACGTTGAAGTGATGTTTTCCCCCCCCCTTTTTTTAGATCGGGATTAGAGACCTGGGTAGATTTAGAAAATAAAATTGAACCGTCTTACCAACGTTGGAAAAAAATTAACTTCGCCGTCTAGAGTAATCGGAAGAAATTATTCTAGCACTAATACACTCAGAATTACGTACAGTATAAATTACAGTTGCGTGTGAAGGTGAAAATTAGATTTAGCAATTCGCTATCTTTTTTCAAGATATCAAATAGTTGGTCTTATCAAATCTTATATGCTACCATTGTTCCGAGTAAATTCTCTTACGCTATTTATCAAGTATATTGTGGATTATCAGCAGCTTTAATGCACGTGTTATTGTGATTTCTTTCAGTGTTTGCGTCTCGGAAGCTGTTCATCTGAAAGCGCTTCCGCTGGCCGGGTCGTTAATTTATTGTCAAACGATTTGAGGCAGTTTGATCAGATAATCATGTTTTGTCAGTACATGTGGTCTGGTATACTGGGAACCCTTATTATACTAGTCTTAATTACCCAGTTTGTCGGTGTATACCCGGTAATTGCTTGCTTCGCTGCCATTGTGTGTGCAATGCCCATACAAAGTAAGCCACTCGCTACTCTCCTAGAAAGATCGCTATCAGGTCTTGCACTAATGTGACATCATCCTCCTAACCTCTGCATCACGAATTTTCCAGTAATCGTATCGAAAGCACTGGCAAGAAACCGTATTCGGACAGCCTATGCGTCTGACAAGAGGATTCAAATAATGGACGAAATCTTAGGAGGTATTCAAATTATAAAGATGTACGCTTGGGAGATCCCGTACCAACAATTAATTAAGGTTTTGAGAAGGTACGCCATTATCTGCGCGCTTTTAAATAATCTACTCTGTAGTTGCATAAATATTGGAAACATCTACATATATTTTCGAAATTTTACAGAGTTGAATTGATACTAGTGAGAAAGAGCATCTACTTGCGAGGTATCCAAGTAGCGATTAATTTATTCGTATCCAAATTCACGATGTACTTACTCGTTGTAGTGTACGCCTTGGGTGGATACCCTGTGTTACCCGAAAAGGTATTACTAATTTACAGCAAATTCATCTTATTCTAGGCTCAGATTAGTCACGGTGTCATACACGTAGGTGCAAACAAGGGGCTATAGTGGCTACAACCCCCCGCCCCCATCTCCCCTCAAAGAAGCCCTGAGCACTTTAAAAAAAAATCTTCGTGAGTAAGCGAAGTAATTAAAAGTGTTCATTTCTTATTTTACTTTTTCGTACAAAATTTATCCCCCTCCACTTTTCTCTGGTTCAGCCCCACCCACAAGTTGGTCATCTATTAATTCCAATTTCTTAAGAATAGTTGGCAGGAATTTCTTGTGAAAGGCTGAAAAAGAAGGGATGAAAACCTGGGTGTACCTATATAGGTGATTTGCAGTTGCCTGTTTTCCGGAAATATCCGTACAATGACTGGCAGATGAGCGATTAGTGTCTTTCGTTGAAACCTATCAAATGAAGTAGTAATTATGCCAAAAAAATCTAAACTAGCAAGATCTAATCTGCTGATCTCGATAATCACGTTGGTAGATTTTTCCTCACTTTATTTTTCAATCCAAAAAGTCTGGTCCAGTTAAGAAACATAATTTGCAATCCGCAATACACATCGATAATGGGCATTGAGAAGTTGGAGGGGAAGGATGAGTTCAAGAACACGTTATCAGTGCCGTGAAAAAATTATGTTTTTTAACTGGACTAGACTTTACGGACCTTTTTGGTAAGAACTTGCTATTATCGTCAACATTCTCGAACTTCTGTTTCATTATACTTTCACTTTCTGTTGCACAGGTATTCTTACTCATGGGCTACGGTACCATATTTGCCAAAATATTATGCGGAATGACCTTTAGATCATTCGGTGAATGTTTGCAGTGTCTCATTTCCATCAAACGAGTGCAAGTAAGAACTTATAGAATTAATGATAATGTATTGAAATCATATTATTTAGGTCTTTGATATAACTAGCAAACTCGACAAGACGCATTAACAGATATCAGTTTAACGTTATATTCTTCACATACTCCCTCTCTGGGTGTGCTACCTTGGCCTGGTAAGGGGCTTGAAGAAAAACTAAAAGCACATAGAAGGAGAAATCCGACAGATAAACCCTGATGAAAGCAAGGGGAAACTACATCAGTATTTTTCCTTGAAGATTCGTCTCCTGCACAACAATTATGATGGCAACTCACAATAATAATTCCGATGTACAAAGTCTCCCATTCGGATGCCTGGACGGAGACTTTCAAAAAGAAGACATTTTAGGGCAAATATAGACTTAAATTGTTCAACGACATAACCGAAACTCAAGTCATACCTACTCAATGGGAAAATTATAATCGTACACAAAAACGGTTAGAGAGAGAACATCAAAATTACCGCCCTGTAAGTTTCACCTCAAATATAGAGGTAAAACTTATATGAAAATCTTAAAAGACAGAATAGTCACGTTGTTAGATGAAAACCAACTATACGAACAGGCAGGCTTCAGGTCTAACTATTCCACAATCGATCATATCCACTCCGTAAATCAACTATTCGAAAAAGCAAGAGAATATAATCTCGAGGTAAATGCACTCTTCATATAGACTTCAACAAGGCTTTCGACACTATTTTCCACGGAAAAATTTGGGAATCTCTCACATCCCAAGACATCCCCGGTACAATCGTGGAAGTCTTGCAAAATTTATACTATACAAAAACGCAACCGCATACGTTTAACTGGATAGAGAAAGTTGGAAATTCGCTGTACAAAGGGGCGTCATACAAGGGGACCTCCTCTTAACAAATCTTTTCAACGCGGTATTAGAACATGCCTTTCGCGGCCTAGACTGGGACAACTAAAGGAATAAAAATTGATGGAAAATATCTAAACAATCTTAGGTTCGCGGACGACATAATTTTAATGAGCAAAAGCCCGTGGGTGGAGTTGGGGGAGATGGAATGAGAGCTAAAGCAGGAATGCGGAAAAGAAGGACTGACAATTAACCTCAGCAGGACAAATCTTCTAACAACAAATGACAATGCAAAATTAAGGTTAGACGACATCGAAATCGAGAAAGTGGACCAATTCAATTATTTAGGTCAAACGTCGACAGTTAACAATAAATTTGATGCTGAGATAAGTGAGCGTGTGAGAAACGGGGGGAAAAGCTTTTGGGCTCTTAAATGGACGCTGTTAAGCGTAAGGGAACCAACCAGCAAAATCTGTTTTTTGAAAACACGTGATTCGAAGTTCAAGAGCCATGTAAAAACTATATGATATAGCGTTTACTGATAAGCTTTTTTCAACGTGAGTACACATTTTTGAATTGGGGCCCCAATTTTGAAAAACTCTACTTTTTACGCGCTTTCTAACGATACTAATAATAACTCACTTACGCTTCACAGCGTCCAACTACAAAAAGTAAAATGGGACTACAAACAGTAAGAAGCATCCTCAACATCAGATCTAGAGACAAAGTCAAATACAAGAAGTTATACGCAATGACCAAAGCGGAAACGATCACATATAAAGTCAAAAAAACTAAAATTCAGATACGCGGGGCCAGTATTTCCCAAGGGGGGCGAAGTAAGATTTTCAAGGGAGAAAAAGTCGAAAATTGAGGAATTTTTTAAAAATTGTCGATATTAGAGAACTATTTTATGAAAAATGAAGGTAAAATTACTGCTCGAGTAAACATTTTTCGAAAAAACGTGTTTTAAATGCGAAAATGTGCTCATTTTTGCATATTTTACAATCAATTTCAGGTGCCTTGGGGGAAGCATTCGCACCCCTTCTTGGCTACGCCACTGCGCGGAACACTTGCCAGGGAAAAACACGACAAATGGCATAAAAAACTGGACTGACAGGACTCCGTACGGATGCACAAAGAAAAAGAGCAGGCAGGTGGCGGGACGAACTTGACAGGAGAGTTGGGACAACATGGGGAAGGATGGTAAAGAACAGAGTTTCATGGACAACAGGAAGGGAGGCCTATGCCCGCGAGTTGGGCGGGTTGTAAATGTACAATCTAAGGCTGTATAATAATAATAATAGATTTAGAAGTAAGACTGAGATTTCTTCAAACGTATGTTTGGAGTATGGCATTGTACGGATGTGAGATCTGGACAATAGGAACACCAAAAAGAAAAAGGATAGAACCTTTTGAAATGTGGTGTTATCGTGTTATCGGATAATGTTGAAAATCAAATAAACATTAAATATTTATCAGAAATGAGGAAGTATTGAGGCGAATAAGACGGAAAAGAGAAATTTGGAATATAATCATAAGTAGAAAACTTAAAATTATAGGTCATAATGTAAGACATCCAGGGATATTTTTATTAGATATTGCTAGAGGAAATAGTTGAAAAAGAACTGGAAAAAAAGTAAATAATAAACTATGGCAGAAATGAAAAATTAGCCCCAGGAGAGAAAAAAGTTGAGAGACGCCATCTACCAGTCGAGAGATTATAGAATAGAACAAAAATTCACATCTCATAATTTCACGTTCAACTTCTTTTCTATTGACTATGTTTTCTGTCCTATAACGTCCCTAATTGCCCCACGGTCTGTCCACAGGCATTCCTGGAATTAAAAGAGTTTGAGAAACCACCTTCGACGAATATACGCACCCAAGAAAACGCGATACAATTAATCGGTGTGACTGCTAATTGGTCGTTGAACTCGAACCGAGACACACTGAAAGACATCTCTTTGAATATAAACTCCGGAGTTCTTACTACAGTTATCGGTGAAGTTGGCTCCGGCAAAGTGAGGATGTAATTTCTAGATGAGAAAGTAAACAGGCACCCCAATATATCAAACAAACATTAATTCGGTCTGAATGTTACAGTCGTCATTATTAAATGTGATACTCGGAGAATTGCCAGTGCAGGAAGGAAACTTTATAGTCAACGGTTTGGTATCTTATTACTGCCAAAGTCCTTGGATTTTCCCTGGAACCATCAGACAGAATATCTTATTCGCTGAAAATTTTGAAAAAAGTCGATACGATCGAGTGATAGAAGTGTGCGCACTGAAACCAGATTTCAAAATGTTGCCGAATGGGGATATGACACTCGTCGGCGAAAGAGGAGTTACACTGTCGGGAGGTCAAAAAGCGAGAATAGCTTTAGCCAGGTAACTAATACAAGTACGTAATTAACTTTACAAAATATGTGTTAGTGTATATCTGAACTAATAAAGTTATTTTCATCGATAGAACAGTATACAAACGTGCTGACATTTATTTATTGGATGATCCATTATCTGCAGTCGATACGAGCGTCAGTAAACATATTTTCGACGAATGCATTCTGGGTAATTTTCTTTTTTTATTTCCCTCCGTAACAATATATGTAGTTTTATATTACAGCCTTCCTTGCAGGGCTTGATTTCCTACAGGGATTCATACAAAGTCATTTACGTTGTCACGTGATTTAATTAAAAGTTTTTTGGTCTATGCGGAGTAATTTATGGTACTTAGCGAGAACAGCTTTAAACGTTCTAATTTATTATAACTCGATTCTTCAACTTGAAACACGCATACGTTAACAGTTAAATAGTCGGATGGGAATGCTAATTTCTTACAACAAAACGCAAAACCGTCATCGTTACCATCTTAATGCTTTTGTCGGACGTTTTGTAAGACTGCAAGTTCAACCAGTTTTTTGTATGCTAGCTAAAAATCGTATTGCTTATTGTAAATGAAATTTCCGACTTGGACCTATTAAGAAGATGCTAGTTAATAGCCAAAATCAGGATTTTTGAGCAGTGAAAATTGAGAAAATTGGCACTGACTTAAGATGTGATTTCTTGGCCTCATTTAGCAAAAATAAAATAAATGAAAAACAAGAAGATCCTATACTGAGGACGAAAAATTTACTAGCGAATCATTTGTTATTTTTGCAGCAAAGTCGAAATTTTTCTCGCTCTCCTCGTTGGGCTCGGAAATGAATTTCTATTTGATTTACAACATTTGCTCCTGAATAAGATGATTTGAAAAATGCAGAGAAATCCGATATCTACTAATAACAGACATTAGAATCTTTTAAATTTTTCCTCACTCAGATTAACCCCCTCTCTATATACTTCGCACTTTGATGCGATGCTCGTATTTTCGTGTATGAATGTTGGTCATGAGCGCAAATAACCAATCGGAACTCGGAAGTAGGGTGTCACAAGCGGGGGGGGGGGGGTGCTGACAACTTTCAAAATAATGCCGCAAAATCTTTTGCTCCTATAATTTTCCGGTTTTTTGGTAGGGGTTTTGAAAGATTTAGGAGACTCAGTCTCCCCCCCCCCAATTTGCACCTCTGATATTGGTCTATCAGCAGTAGAGAGCGAATTACCAACTTCAATGTCATGAAAGCCACAGATGAAGAAGTTTTTGAGTCGAGCAGATGGATAGGCATCACCTAATCAAACCGTTTTTTCATTGATTTTCATATTTGCTCTTATTTACACATAATGACATAATCACCACGAGGAAAAGCATGTGAAACTTGTTAATGGTTTGATTTCAAGGATAGAACTGAAAAAGAAAATACTTGAAGTGTGTATTTATATTTAAGAAACGCTATTTTTAAAACGCAATAATTATTACCTATTGACCGTCCGGAATTTGCTCAGCCCATAGGCGGATCTAGGATTCTCTCAAGAGGGAGGGGGGGGGGATTGAAAAACATGAATAATAATTTATTTTATTTATTTTTAATTTATTTCACAGCATATTAGTTGATAGAATTTCTTACATTTCTCTTGTCGGGCTCTATTCCCCTAATATTGGCCCATTTCTAGGCAAATGCCTCTACACATCCTTTCCATCGTTTCCTTTCCCATGCTTCTCTTTCTCTAAGTGGGTCCCCACTCCTGCACTATCTCGTCTCTCCATCCTGTTTGTGGTCTTCCCCAGTTGCGTTTCCCATCGCTTGGTATCCAGTTCAAATCCTCCCCCATCAGCCCTCTTGCCTAATTACATGTCGCGCATATTTTGCTTTTAACTTTTTGATCGTGTATCCTATGTCTTTTAGCCCTGATTTTTCCCTGATTTCCGTGTTTTTGATTTTATCCAACTTTTGGATTCCTAAGATACTTTTTTCTATTGTTCTTTGAGAGGACTGAATTTTTTCCACACTGGCTTTTGTTGCCGCCCATGTCAGACATCCGTATGTTAGTGATGGTAAGGTACAACTCTCCCAGATTTTGAATTTCAGTTTCTTTGCTATTTTCTCTTTGTAGAATTCATTTTTGGCTCAATAGTTTTTCCACCCTGCCTTTATTCTTTTGGATATTTCTTTTTTGTTTCTATTTTGAAATGAAATTGTTGTCCCAAATCATTGCTGATTTTATCGGGGCCTAGAGCTTCATTACGTTTCAGTTTTTTTAAGAGCTTATTCTACTTCACTTTTTGATATTTCGGGTACGTCTTCTTCGTTTTGTTGGTTCTCCCCTTCTTTCTCTTTTATGTTTTCTTTGTCGTATAGTTTTTCATAGAACTGCATAGCTGCTTCCACAATTTTCTCCCGGTCCTTAATTTCCTCCCCTTGTTTGTTTTCTACCTTCAATACCAACTTTCTCCTTTTGCTCAGTTCTTTTGCTGCCATTTTTATAGATCCATTGTCTCTCAAACTGTTTTCACTTTCGCTGCATGAAATGTTCTTATCATTACGAATTTGTTGCCGGGCTAATTTCTTCAATTCTGTCAATTTTATTTTCTCCGTTGGTGCCAATTTTCTTTTTTTTTTTTTTGCAGTCGCTCCCTTTCTTCGATCAGTTTTTGGTGTTTTCTGTTAGTTTATCATCCGCTATTTATTTTTCTCTAACTACCCCCTATTCGTTGTTACCTTCTTTAATTGCTTCTTCTATGATATTAATTATATTTTTCTTGCACTGAGTTTCCATTTTTTTGTCTCCTTTCAATAATTTCTTTGACGTCATTTGTTAAAATATGCGGTCTATTTCGTTTCTGGTTTCTTGATCGGAGGATATCCACGTGAATTTTCTGGCTTGTCTTTTTTTATAGAAAGTATTTGCTACTTTAAGATTCCTCTGGGATGTACATTCTATTAATCTTTCTCCATTTTTGTTTTTGATCCCTAAACAATATTTATGTACCCACGATTCCCGACCCTCCCATGTTTCTGCCAATTTTCGCATTCCAGTCCCTCATTATCATTGTATAATATTCTTTGTTTTGCTCCAAAAGCTTTTCCAGCTTTGCATATAACTCCCCTTCCCCTTTCTTAAACTCCATGGTTGGAGCATATATTTGGACTATCAATGCATCGACTTTTTCTTCTACTGAGAGTATGAGGTAGCGAATCCGTTCAGAGACTCCTCCAATTTCTTTGATTTTTTTCATTATTGGTTTTCCGATATAAAACCCCCTCTTGTCTCCCCATAATAATACATGATTTGTGTTAGTTTTTCTCCCCGTTTCCTTACTTCCCCTAATTCTATTGTATCCCATTTCATTTTTTCTATTTTCTTTTCAAATTCGTATATCCTGTCTTCCCCTACCATCCCCCTGCAATTATAATATACAATAAATTCAGATCTTCTTCGCATTTTTCTTCCTGTTTTTTTTTTTTTTTTTTTTTTTTTTTTTTGAAAAAGGTGTGTAGGTATTACAGCTTTTTCCCCCTACGGTTGCTGCCTCCCGTCTTGGGGAAAATGAATAATAATACTTTAAATAAAAACGTTCTAGTGGCGGGTTATTTTCTACTTTTAAATTTAAAAATTAAGTTCGAGAGAGGAGGGGGAGGGTGTACCCCCCTGGATCCGCCTATGGCTCAGCCTATGAGACAGATAACACTTAAAATGAAAAGTAGTGAAGAGTAATCTTGGATCTGATTAACTGTAGGCAATGTTGAGAAATCGGCTTCATCTATTCGTAATAAGGACATGATGTAACAGTCTATGAAATAACACAGTGTCAGGCGCGTAGATACGGGGGTACCCCTCCCCTCAGAAGCAAAAAAAACCAGTAGATCGAAAAAGAAGAATTTGGGGGTTTCAAAACATTGCAACATAATGAAATCATGTCTGGCATTAAAAAAATTTCAACCCCTCCCCGTCAAATTTTGATGTATCTACGCGGCTGCACAGTGCCACAGTGCTGACAGTTTTCGATTCAAGTTAGATATCCATCATGTCTGTAGAGCTGAGAACGACTTTTTTGTATTGACCTGTTTGCACAAGTAAATTGACTGCACCGCATTTAAAACACTCTTCCGTTTTCTGTTCATCAGGTTTTTTGAACGAAACAACACGTATCTTGGTCACACATCAATTGCAGTTTCTAATGGCTTCGAGCAATATTGTTCTCCTTCAACAGGTAACTATCATTGAAAGGTAGACAAAAATAATTTCTCGAACTAGTAAAGATAATACAGAAATCTTGTTAATAGGGTGAAGTAGCTGCGAAAGGGTCACTTCACGAAGTGATGAGTTCTAACGCGAAATACATAGAAACGTTACAAGCATTAAACCTACGTGCTGAGGACCCTAAAGTAAAAGAGGATATGGTTAAGGTGAGAATTGCTGTTGATTTACAAACTTAGACATACCTACAAGACACAGACTGCATATTTAGCATTATTTAAACGATCACCTCAGAAAAATGATACCCGTGACGTAGCGAAGAGTTTTTCGGGGTGGGGGGGGGGCAGGAATTGTTAATTGTTAAATTCCCAACTGACTCAACTCAAAATTTCCAAGTATCAACATTTTTTGCATTGGCTAACTAAGAAAAAAACCTTGAAATACTTTTTGACTTGTTGGATTTTTCCAACTTTTGATCCATGTACTGAAATTTCCCATTTCCGGCAAAGGCTTGGGGGCAGGCTGCCCACCCCATGCCCCCCCCCTAGTTTCGTCACCGAATAATACTTGAAAATGTCTCATTTTCAGCAGTCAAAGCACAGTGAGAAGTATAAAAGTGTTGGCATTCTGAATGAACAAGTCGCCGAAAAGGAATTAGAAAGAGAAGAAAATGTGAAATCAAAACGAAATGCGTTACTTCGATATATGGTACAGGGTGCAGGAGTTTATGGAATCGCAATAGTATTCTTCTTATGCATCACAAATCAACTGATATTCGTAGCTTTCGATGTTTGGTTGAAAGAATGGTAAATGAACAAATTTGTCTGTTCATTGTACATAAAGAAAAAGAAACAGAATTTTGTTGCTTGTCAATTTGATTATACCTGTTTCCTGATTCTGATCATTTCAGGACGTCGTATGACTCTCAGGTATCGAAAAATGACACTAGCGAGACATGGACGTTTTTATCCTTTCCTGTGACTCCAACTCAATATTACATAACAGTATATACTGTACTCGTGATTTGTGTCTTCCTGGGCGTCTTCATACGGAACATTTGCTTCGCGTACTGCGGTCAAAAATGTGCCAAGGCTATTCATCGAAATGCTTTTCGCGGAGTTCTGTTCACCAATTCCTCCTTCTTTCATAATAATCCTTCAGGTTGGTTGTTTTCATAATCCAGGATATAATTTCACGCCGATGTTCTTCAATATACCAGACAGTTTAAGGCCTGTCTAAATCTAAAATAAAATTTAATTAAAATTTGTTAGTAATAAGTACCACTAATATAATATAGGTAATTAGAATGAAATTTCATGTATTTCAACGTGCGATTCTGAAAGCAAACTACTAACCTCGGATTCGATTCTTTCAGGACGAATTTTGAATCGATTTTCGAAAGACTTGGGGGCTGTTGATGATCAACTTGTGAACAGTTTGTTAGATGCAATCACCGTAAGTTTCTTCTATTGAATTGTTCATGTGTGTATACATATACTGTTAGCAATAATGAATACTGTTCCAAATGACAGATAAGCGTGAATGTCCAATTTCCGACGTTCGCCAATTTATTACCACACTCTAGAGATAGTATAGACAGCGTGTAACAAATGGCAACATCTTGTTATATCTGAAGCGCTTTAGCCTTCAGTCATTTATCATAATTCCATCAAGAGTAGTCCAAAATCGTTGAAGTTGGTAAAGTTCTGATAAACTGGAACACATGCCTCTAATCTCAGAAACCGGAGAATTTTTCAGCTAAAAAAAATATACGCCTCTTAGCTCGAGTGGATGGCGGAGGCTAATTCCAGCATGTTGCACACTATTCTGTAAAAATATAAATTCGTATAAGATACAACTATTCAATTAATTAGAAAATACCTATAACTGAAGATACCTGTCTGTTTTAGTAATTATTGCATCCTATTTACACATTATAGTCAATGTTCCAAGTCATAGCCGCGTTTATAGTTTCTGCTTCAATTAACCTCGGCTTTATACCTCCTGCAGCGGTTGCATTCGTTTCTTTATTTGTCGTCCGAAGATTTTACATAAAAACGTCGAGAAATCTAAAACGATTGGAGAGTGTTGGTGAGTGATTTTGTAACGAACTCTTTTGCAGGGTCGTAACCAGCTGGAGAGGGCGAACCACTTTTTGAAACGGAAAATTTCAGCAAGAGGAGGGGTTAATATTAGGTTTTTTCCTTTGCCGATAAGGCGAATGAAGTTAACAAGGGGACAATGCTGCTCCACTCACACCCCTGTGGCTACGGCCCTTGTTTACTGTCTCAGATTTGCCGAGGATAATTTGGTATACAGTGATCACGTGTATCCGTTTCTCACCTCCGCTACCTATATTGGTTTGTTGACCTGTGTGTTTCACGCTTATTTGTTCACTTTCAGTTAAAAGTCCTGTCTTTGTTCATGTGCACTCTACGTTACAAGGATTGCCTACCATACGTACGTCAACGGCAGCGAGTAAGTTAGTTGAAGAATTTGATCAGTGCCAGGTAATTTTCTTCGCGTCTTTCTTCAAACAATGGATCTGAGTGAAATGAAATAAACTAGCTTTTACCTACCGCTCAACACTGTTCAGATCTCAAATCTAATTCTAGTTGAGTAAAATTGAAACATTCACAAAGCGGCTAGTAAAGTAGAAAATGATTTTAATATAATGTTGAAAATTTTTCATAGTGTAGTAGTTTTTTAGTCAGAAGTGTCTTGATTTTTCCAGTGGTTGAAACTCACATTGGACGACAAAATAAAATTACTGTCAAAATAATGATGAGTTATTCAAAGTGTTTCGAATACGTAACAGTCTATATTGACTGCTGTTTTTCTAGTCATCTTCTCTCTTGAGGCTACCATTGTCATTTTACAGATATTACGTGGCATATGTCAAATACCTTCCTTTTATCACTTAATTTTGTAAATTTTCGTGTTTCAGGATGTCCATACGTCTGCCTGGTTTTTATATAATTTCACGTCTTATGGATATTCTTACGCTTTGGAAGTCATTGGTATCGCATATATGGCCTTACTAGTTACTGGAACTTTCTTCCTAGAATGTAAGTATTAAACGTTCAAGTACTGGTACTTAATTTCATGTCCTCCATTCCCCCGTTCGTTTCATACCACGAAGTCATTGACAACTCAAATATAAATAACACGTCCCTGTTACTCACTTTGGGACTTATCCTCTCTCCTCACTAAAAATTTCGCAGACGGCTAAAGTGGAAAAACATGTGCCTTCACTTTTGCTTTCCAACCTCAGCACTTTTGGAGTTGATGAACTTAAAATTTCAACGATTATGAACTACAACCCTCTCTTCCACAGGAAAGTCTGCCGGGTGCGCTTTGAGCTTAATTAGGTTTTCGAGCCTAGATCCCTTTGCTTCCCCACTCCAATTTCTTGAACTCCTCGAGAACTGCACTGAATATAATGAAGGGTACAGAATCAAAACTCACATTTGCCATTTTATTCCAAGGGCGCAAATAGGCAAAATACTGTACACGGGTGCAGTAATATACTTACGGCGCCTGTGAACGTGGAGCATGTTATACATATCGCACATTCACAGGCGCAGCAAAGATATTCCTGCACCCGTGTACAGTATTTTGCCTATTTGCGCCCTTGAAGTAAAATGGCAAATGTGAGTTTGGATTCTTTACCCTTCATATCCTAATATATTCTACAAAGTTCAGAACTTGACCAAGAACTTGGCCGTGTCTACGTGCTTGTAGAAGAGTTGTTTCTAGGTCTATAACTTTGCAAAAACAAAAAAAACAAAAAAAAAAGTACTACGTATCCTCTTATAAGTGCACTATGATTCGTAGTAACTGGAAGTGAGGTCGGGTTATCTCTCGCGCAAGTTGTAGTTCTCCTCAATTTCACTCAATGGGCGATGACAAGAACCGCCGAAGTGTCAAATCAAGTAACCTCGATCGACAGGCTACTGAAGTATTCCTCGCTACCTCCTGAATCTCAGCAGCAAGAAAAAGGTTTGAACAATTTGTTAAGAAAAGTCATATCGTACGTTGCTTCGTATAAGAACCTAATAAAATTATGTTTTCAGTGAATGAGAACCTAAGTGACGAGTGGCCATCCAAAGGCAGCATATATTTTGAAAACGTGAGTTTACGCTACAATCCGTCGTCGCCTCCTTCGATAGAAAATGTATCGTTCACAATCCAACCTCAAGAGAAAGTAAGTCAATAAAATGGGTACAACGCGTACTTCATAAATCCCACGCAAAAACATCATTTTTTCGAGAGGTGACGATAACAACTGCCGAGGAATAAAAAGAAAAAGAAAATCGCGAACAAGCTTACACCCAACACCTTTGGGAACTTATTCATAACTTTGTTCGAGTTTACAAAGAAATAAATTAAATCTACGCCCACGGCAGAGAGAGACGACAAACTGAGAGCCTATTTCTGGTGTCGAACATTTATATAGTTACTGCAACTGTACTAGTAGAAAACCAACTTCTCACTGTAAATTTCGGCTGACGTTTGTAACAAATTATGAAGGGATGTTCTCTTTTTTCCCTATACCTCTTTGTGGAAAGGATTCGTTACTATGCGGGTGAAACGATTAGAAAGGCAAAGCTCCCTAGGGAATATAAAACAGGAGACAGGTCAGTTGAAATCGTTGAAAACAATAAACATTTTTTCGCATGTTACCTCCTTCTCCGTCTCGATGAGAAAATAATCCAGCGATGAAAGTTTAAAATGAATCAAAAATTGTCACCTAGTTGAGGACTCATATGTGAATTGAAAACACTTTGTAACAAAACCAATATGCGTACACTTCCCCTCGGTACTGATGCGATGCCCGAAAGGGTAGTTTCCGGTGCCGGGGGTGCGGTGTCTCAGGGGCCACTTTGGCATGCGTGCATCGCCATACGTCCCACAACACCAATATGCGTACACTCCTAATTTGATGTACTTGACCCTTCGAAACCTCAATTTTTTCGCTAATCTGCTCACTCAACTACCATCCTGACTCGAGGGGATATAAGTAATCCTAACACTCCGGCAATCCGCGGAACTCACAAATACGTGAATTCCGTTATGGTAAGAATACTCTCGTTCTCCTTTAATTCTCGTCTTAACAACACAAGGTGTCTAACGGTCCTTCTAGTCCTGAAAAGTACTGCTTTTTGCTTTAAAGTACTGAAGTCCTGCTTTCAAGTTGAAGATCCTACTTTTTTTCAAATTTGAAACCCTATCACTCAAGCGAAAATTAAACATTGAATTTGAATGCTAATAAATAAACAGTTATTGAAAAAAAATCATGAGTAATTACTTCTGTTATGTTATTTTTTAAAACTTATAATCGTAACAGGTTTTTGAAAAAAATCTTCTTTTTTTTTGGGGGGGGGGGGGGGGTTTGAGAAATTCCTGATCAAGGTCCTGCTTTTTGGTTTCGAAATTTTGTTAGACACCCTGCGAACAGGGTTGCCACTTTTTTCCAGAATGATTTTCCATGACTTTTACTGATTTTCTAAGTCTATTTTTCCATGATTTTTCTTTCGAGTGGGGGAGGAGGTATGGATTTTGGCAAAACTTTACTCTTCTCATGATCCTGATCATAATGCCAACAAGAAACAAGTATTTTTCTTTAGTTTCCATGATGGAGTGTGAGTGAACTTGGTAAATTCTGTATGCAGGGTGTGGCAATTCACAATTTCTTCCTTCTGTAGCCCAGAGCGCTTTCGGCTATTATGCTATCTTCAGTGGAGTACCCTAACACTTTTCTCTTTGTCGTCCTGTATTTATAGTGGTGTGTAGTACTCAGTGGCGTAGCCAGGATTTTTCCAAGAAGGAGGATTAGCAAAATTTTGGACGGGAGAGGGCGGGGTACACATAACATGAACTGTATGTTTTTACATTGACGTATCAGTATGTTGTGCTTTTCAACTTCAGTTATGTATCTGGATTTAAATTTCATTTCGCTCATTCATTGTGATACTGCCAGCATATAAAAAAATTCTCATCTCAAGGGGGGGGGGGGAATTCATCCCCCTAATCCCTCTCTTGGCTACGCCACTGGTAGTACCGTATGGTAAACCTATTTTGTGTGTTCCTATTGATTGTCTGTCATTATGTAGTCTATCCAATCAGTGAGTTCACCATGCGGTACCACACACCACTATAAATACAGGACGATAAATAGAAAAGTGTTAGGATACTCCACTGAAGATGGCATAACAGCTGAAAGCGCTCTGGACCACAGAAGAAAGAAATTGTGAATTGGCACACCCTACATACAGAAGAAACAAGTACCTGACTAATATTTTCTAAAGGGAGAAACTATTTCCTTTTTTAAGCGTGATTGATCGCTGACAATAAATTCTGATAAAATATAAGCCATAAAACTAATTTGATATTCAATGAAAATTCCATGATTCGGATGAAAATTCCTCGACTTTTCCATGACTTTTTCCTGACCATCCAAATTCCATGACTTCCAGATTTTTTGAAAAGTGGCGACCCTGAGTGAAGAATAACGTCTTCAAATTCATTTGCTGTTCTCCAGGATAGAGTCAATGTCATTTTTGAGTAGTACGTGAGCTAATACTTCAGGTTATTTACTTTCAAGATTTACCGATGTTATATGTCCCTAGGTCGGTATTGTCGGCAGGACAGGAGCAGGCAAAACGTCATTATTATCAGCTCTGTTTCGGCTCGGATATGTGGACGGAACTATTAAGATCGACGGTGTGGATACGAGAACCGTGCGATTGGATAGACTGAGATCTAAAATTTCAGTCATACCACAAGATCCGATTCTATTTTCCGGTTCAATTAGAAAAAATTTAGATCCGTTTGGAGTACACGATGACGCCACACTGTGGAGTGCTTTAGAAGAGGTTTGTATTTGAGTATGTCACAGGACAATGCGGGTTTGAAGACCTGCACATGACAATGAGCCAATGACTCATTTTGCGTATGCTTCCAGGCTGAGCTGAAAAAAGCATTGTTGGAAGCAGACGGGTCGGGACTCGACGCACTGGTTACGCAAGGTGGTCAAAATTTCAGCGTCGGTCAGAGACAGCTTATTTGCTTAGCCAGAGCAATCTTGAGGAATAATAAGATATTAGTATTGGACGAAGCTACGGCAAATGTGGATCAGAAGTGAGTTTCTCGTACAGCAATTTGAGTTGGAGTAATTGACTCATAGGGCAGCCATGTACCGTCATTCAGTTAGTCACATTCGCAACAGAAGAGGGGTTCCAAATTTATAAATTACATGGCGTACAAATTATGGCCGAACTAGAACTGCTTTATTCCAGTCCTATGCCGTTTTGCATTTAATCGAAACACCGTGAGAATGTTCTCCGAGTTTTAAGGACTTTCTTGAAACGCTAAAATGTGAGTTTTTTATAGAGATCGGGGGAGGGGCTTAAAATATTGAATTCTGCAAGTAATCCAATAAATTTGTTTTGCTTCATTACAGAACCGATAGCATTATACAGAAAACTATCCGAGAGAAGTTCAAATCGTGTACAGTTCTGACTATCGCTCACAGACTGAACACCGTTGTTGATTCTGACAAAATTTTGGTAATGAATAATGGTACAAGCGTGGTAAGTATCACATTGCCCATTTCTCGTGCTCATTATTTTGGTCCGAGGTTGAGGCTTTGTTAATTTAGCGTACACATTTTGAATTTTCCAGGAATTCGATAACCCGTACGAATTATTAGTGTGGGAGGAAAGCTATTTCCACAGACTAGTAGCCGAAGCCGGAGAATCTGTGGCAGCTGCTCTCACTGAAATTGCCAAAGAAGTAAGATAACTCCCCCCCACACGTTTTCTGTCTCAAAAGTCTACGAAAAAATTAGATGCTGGTTGTAGCTAATAAGGTTGCAATTCGAAAGACGGCATGGGGTTCATTACCGTACGTACATTAGGGTGGAACGAAAACGGCCAAAAAATTATTTTTCGATTTCAAAGATCAAACCGGTTGGTATCAAAATTTTCCGATGGCCCTCAACGGCGTTTACGTATGCATTCTGTCTAATTTTCACACTCCCAGCAGAAACCCAACAGTAATAATAAAAACAGTACAGTGCGACGCTTAGAAACTATTCAGGTTGATTCATAAACCCCGCCCCCGCACTCGCATGCACCACGATAAGCAATACCTCCAATTTAAAGTATAATGTGTTCCTGAAATGGGAGGGGAGTTGCTTTGTGGTGTGGAAAATGTCCGGGGATGTCAGCCTGGCTAGGAACGCTAGTGTGAATACTGAAAAAAGAACGTATGCACCCCCCTCCACCACATTTAAATGTAGAAAATTTCTAAATGTTCTAATTAATTATCCATCTGACGCAGGTGAATTAAATTTGGTCTTCAAGTTCAGAGGCCAACAGGCTTTAATTAAAAAATCTTACTCAATCTAATACAGACTTTATTTTTGTGTATTCGGTGTTCAAATATTCAATGTTAATATCTCATCTAAAATTCCAATTTTTAATTAAATTTTGTAGTTTCTGGATCTATACATGAAATTTATTCGTGTGCATTCGATGGATAATTAATTAAAAAATGTAGTTGCGTACATTTTAGTGGAAAAAACTGCGCATTTCTCTTTTTCAACTATAAGAGTAGTTCTAACTTTGTCCGCTGGGTGGAGATTCTCAACTTGGACAGTTATAACTTATAAGTATTACTTTTGTTCTTATCGTTATACTTCTGCTCCTGTTAGGAAAATTAATTAGTCTTAAGTACAGGAAGGTTAAGACATTAGTCTTAAATACATATTATGTAAAATCCATTCAAAATTTTAACTCTCTCGAGCCATGAAAATATTAACAGTTATATTAATTTTGCATACTTTATTTTTATCCCGAAACGCTAAGAATTCTGAAGAAAAAAAAATCGTCCCACTGTAATGTGCCTACATTTCTTGCATGATGTTAATTAATGCATATAATATATTATTTCAGAATTACAACAGCCGCCATAATGGTAAAGCTTTATCAGAGAAAAAAATCGATTAATTTACAGTTTTTTGACTACAGTGAACAGCATTACAGCTGAAGGATTAGGAGACAATTATGTCTATACTTTCAATTCTATCCTTATCCTGAATATTTTGACCAAATATGTATTTGACTATTGTGATATATATTATACGAAAAACTCTAGTTTTTTCTTATTTAATTTATAGAATTATAGTAATGAGTTTAGATTACTCGAAAAGTCGGCGTTACTCTACGGACATATGAGGAAAGGGGTTGAAAATCTTTTTCCTCTCTAAAAATCGCCAGTCAACAAAATTGACAATTTTATTTTTAGGTTCATCACCTACCTAACATTTTGTCTATAAAGAATTAGTCGTTTCCTCGTTTACATCGCCTTCAGAAATTACTTGGGCGGGCCAATGATTCCATTTACTGACAATCACTATCCTTATGAAAAATGACCTAGTCTGATCAGTAATGACTGAGGCAATATTTCCATCAAAACCCACAAGTCATTTTAACTGTGTGACGTCGAGCGAACAGAGGAGCGAAATAAATAAAGTAAGAAATCCTCTCGGACTGTATTTTTTCGCGTTCGTTGGTCGCTTAATGCATTGTTTATCTATAATGGAATCATGATTTCAGATTGAAAATTAGCTCACTTGACATTTGGAGAAAGGGAGTCAAAAATATCGAAGAAAAAATAATTTAGGGTGGGTAGTTCTTACTGAGTTATAGTTTTTGCCAAATACCAATGGCTAAGTTCTTACCCATGGCTCAAAATAATCCCTTCAAGCATGGAAATATCTCGAAAATAAATGTTTTAGTTATAGCTCCCAGTAACTAGTAGAGAATAGTACAATCGGATTAACTAACATAGTATGAGATGAGATCCGTAGTTTCAAGAGGGCTGCAATAGGATAGGGTCAAAATGAGCATCCTCACCATCAAAATAGTACTTTCCTAGAAACAGGTTCCCAGCCGCAAATACTGGAGAGTCTTGTCCCACAAGATTTGGACAACGTACTCGTTTGAATAGGATTGATTGATAGCAGATAGAGACCCAGGCGATTATCTGAAGTTTTTCTTCCTTCAAAACTAGAATTCGGGTTCGAAAATAACGAATCTTGAATACTTGGGAAAATGGAAATAACGCAGCTTCAAACAAAATCAGGAAACTGAATTTTCAAATGAAAATGAACAAAATGTTGGAGGGGAGGAAGGCAGGATTAGGGCTAGCAATCTGAATCAAAATCAGTTTGGTTTAATTCTGTGTGGTAAACAATAAAACAGATTGGGATTAGGATTGACTGACCGATACAAAATTATAGCGCATGACTGTGATGGATGATTCTTGTAATTATACGATCGGCGACACAAACAGATCTGCTAGCCCTAATATGGCAGTGTTCGGCAAGCTGAAAATTTACTACACTAGAACGTAATTTATCCGCATTAATCGGGACGAAGGGTTTTGCGGATAAGTGAACATTGTATTAATACAGGAAAACACAAACAGTGTATGGGAGGCGCACTGTGAAAAGACACCGTATGTCGGAGAACTTGTTTCTGAGTTTTTAATAGAATCTGGTAGAGTACACATGCACGTCCAAATTACAAAAAAAATGAAGTCTCCAACCTCAATACAGACTGAAATAAAAGCAGCTGAAGCCTGCAGATGAGAAATCTCAAATTTGAGGAAAATGCGTTTGAAATTGTAAAACAGAAAAATACACGAAAAAATCAATGTCTCGGCAACTACTGCGCCAATCCGTCTCAAATTTTGCTATGATATCCAACGAACATACGTGACCATACCCCACAAAAGGTGTACAGCGTCGATAGAAGATCTTTGGACATTATACACATTTCTTGGGGCAAGATCACGTAACCAAAACATCCTGTAAGGTTAACAGGCGGTCGATACCCATGTATGCAGAGAAATACAACTTTGAAGATAACAGTGTCCGTACAAAGAACAGGTGAAAGGTTGGTTTTGAAAAATTAATAGTCCTAATTAGGTGAATACAGAATAAAACTGAATCAGCTTCTACACTTGAATATCGAATTAAATTAACTACTCCATGTTCTCTCGTACCATAGGACATAACGCAATAATTATTATTATGCGCAGCTGTAGTGATAATGCGGGCATAAACGTAAACAAAATCGATGCGATATATGGTACCTTTTTCAAACAGCATCCTGTAAAAATCTTAATTTATTTGCAAAGTTCAAATATCACTTCCTAGACGACTACTTTCTATACCGTACACTGTGACCAGGTGTATCTAGAAGCAGTTTCTATTGAAATCCTAGAAACAGAATTTGACTGGAAAATACATTTTGTGCTGCAGGGCCAAATTCACCTTTCCGACATATGGTACCTTTTCATGGAGCGCCTCACAGGAAAGCAGGAATGTTCTTTTGTCACAATGGGAATGTAGGTTTTTTTTTAGGTATGCGCAGATAATAGGCGAATTGCCGATGACTAATGCGGAGATAAACGACATTCCGCTGTACTAACCAGGCGCGGACTGCGCAGACTTGTGCACTAAATCGTTGCGAAAAAATTTTAATAAGTCACAAAGCTTATGAAGATGCCCGGACTCTTGGCACACTTCATGTTTAATTTTACTGTTAAGGCCCATACATGCCTCATTCTCCGACCGCTGATGCGGTACTCAAAAGGGTAGTTTCCGAGGCCGGGGTGCGGTGTCTCAGGGGTCACTTTACCATGCGTGCATCGCCATATGTCCTAGGACACCATACATGACTCATTGGTTAAGTTTATCTCCTTGAGTAATTTTACTCGGTACCTAAGTCCGCGCTCGGTTAATGCAATGGAGACTGGCAAGTTAAAAACCGACTTTGAGTGCATTTTGATAGCTCAGCATTCGAAGTAAGTTTTCTCACTTGCCAGTGTTCACTGCATTAAGCAAATTTCCCGCCAGGACCCAGACATACCACGAGGAGGTAACTGCCGAGTCCGCAAAAAGAGGAGTATCTACAGATTATAGTGTTATCAATCATTTTTTCTGACAAAATTCAGGGGGACGCTACCACCTGGAATATTATTCTTTTTGCTAGTAAGCATAAATAAAAAGAGGGAATATTCTACATAATACTTCATTTTCTTCCTTTTTTTATGCGCCATATCATCTTCACCTTTCCCCTCAGAAAGATACTTTTTGCTAATATTAATGAAAATCGATAGTTTTTCGTGGAGGCATAGTATTTCTCACCAAACTAACATTTTCTTACCTAACTGATGAAAAATCAAATTGAGAAATCAAGCTTATTTTGATCCTTTAAGGACTTATTTTTTTAAGGATAAATTTGAATCCTTGATGAAGTTCCCAGAAACTCAAAACTCCAACAATGCCGAAAGTCAGAGTGAGATGAAAGTAAAATTTCGTTTTTATCACTACCTTTTTGACCTCCTCTTAGTGCCTGAAATTCACGAATTTCAGAACCGAACCATATTATAGCGATTATTTACATGAGCACCTTCATACCGCATTCGTGTAAAATATCACTACAACTAGTTATAACGCTGAAATATTAACCATGCACAACATCGAAAATAATGGATATCTATATTTAATAAAATAATCACTATAATTCACATAATATTAGATAAATATTGTTTACTCACCTTTAGTGTAGGTTGATGTGAAAATAACTGAATGAACATAAGCAAACTATAAACCATATAAACATATAATCACGAACCAAACTGTATTTTTCTATACATCACATCACATATAAATATAAACACTAACCAAAAACTATAACCACTGGTAAATTCAATACTAAAACACGATTTTCAATCTCATCAGCGTAACTCTCTCGTTATCAATCCTTTCATCTCCACGTTTCTGCAGTCTTAATATCTACCCAACACCATCTAACTACATCAGCAAATTCAAATGAAAGGGGACGCTGAGGAAACCTTAATAAGTGTATACATGACGAACACAAAGCTGGTATTCATCGCAATGGGGAAACTTGAACTGCTGATAAATCCCATAAAATTAGAATGTACTCACTGACCGGAGCGCTTGAGGTGTACCTACGCGAACTGGAGAGAAACGATACGGAATTGGCCTATTTGAAACAATTATACGCGAACGAGAGATCGAAAATAAATCGCACTGAAGTTAAATTTAATTTTTAAAAATGGAGACTTTCACCCCAGGAACGCGAATCGAGTATACGGGAAATCACGAACCACCACTTTCTTCGCGAACCACAACTTTTTCCGCGAACTTCAACATTGACAGCATTTTCAGAGGGTTCATTCCTGAAAATACACAAGCGCATTAAAAATTGGTACGACTAAGTCAAAATAGAGATTTTTGAGGGATTGTGCATCAAAGTAAATCATTCTACTATGTATCTTTTTTTCCATCTCTTTTCTCTCGTATTCTCTTTCTTTCTTTCTTATCAAATTGAGAAACGTCAAGAACTGGAACTCTTTACATTTGAATAGGTGCAAAAAAGTGAAAAATGTCAGACTATTGCGATTAGATGTTACTATTATAAAATACTCCCATTTACTTACATCTCATCTTACTCTGGAACTTAATAATACCATGTAGTATGAAGAAATTTCTATAGAGAGAATAGAATAAAAAAATCATAGGGGAAAATAAAAATGACTGAAAGATAAAAGTAGACAGCTTTCAGTTTCTTCACTTTCATTTTCATAACTGAAGGACATATTATAATCGTAAGTAAGATTAAAATTGGAAGTGAAGTAAGATAATACACAAAATCACAGAGAACTGATGTTGCGCAGTATAATTTCGTCATTCATTTTCATATCACTTAGTACAGTCTGATATATTATTACCGGGGCTGGAATTCCGATAGGGTGTCATATCGACATGGTTCTGAGGTAAGTTACGCTACCATCATCTTGTTTCCGTTAGTTTAACTTGAAAATTGATTCTGATGAATTTCCGGGTCAGTTAGGGATTACTGGTGTAATGTTCATCATGAATTTACGATCTTGCAAGTGTAAAAAGTTGACCGAATTTGAAGAGTTTACTCAAATATGAAGACAAGAGTTTTCTGGATCGATGATTTCAAAATTATCACATTACTTGATTCATCATCCGAAGCCAATGTCTGTTCCAAATTTTAAAATTTCACTTTCAAATGTGAAAAATTAACTACGATAAAAACATCAAATGAGGGTCATAGGGATTTCTGGAGTCACCTAATTCGATCAGTGCATCCCATTGAGATGCTTTTCCAAAACGAAGTAAATTCATTTTGTAAAACAGGATGACATAGTTTTAGTCAACTTATATTAGTTTTGAAAATAAAATTCCTGAGTTGAATCCGTTAAGGTTTTGAGGCGAACTTTTGTCCGAAAAACTGAAGGAAATAAAATCAAAACTAATATCTGGAAAAAGTTTTTTGTACTTCCCGAACAGTAATGAAACATATATGGACTTTTGCGTTTTGAAATAGTTACTCCTCAGTTGGATCGGACCATTCTAAGTAAAAACCAAAGTTTCACCTTCAAATTAGCGAAGTTTCAGAATTTTAGAACTTAAAACAAAGTATCAAAATAAATGTTTTTTGGAAAGCTGATACCAAGTCAGATTTCCAAACTGATCCCTCAGTTTGCCTCAAATCTCGAAATTTTACTCTTAAAATGTGGGAATCTGGCGTTGTTGGAAACATATTTAACGAACTGTCGTTACGCTGGTGCCCTGTGAAAGAAATGACGATTCTAGCTGGACCCAAATCCGAAAATTCGAAGTCAAATGTTACGAAACATGCCTACATGCCGTCAATCTTACTCCACTCTAAATGCTCATTCTCAGCAATTAGTCCAACAGAATACAAAAATCCCAGATATTAGTCGGATTGCAACGTTCCTCACTCAGTTTCACTTAAGGAAAATTCTTCCCAAGTTTTTCGTAACTACCCCAGAACCGTTGTTAAGAGAGGGTTCAAACTGACCCTTTACCCTAAATGGGAGTAATCATTGAATAAATGACTTTCCCCCATGTTACAGGGCTCAGTAAGCAGCAAGGTTTTTAATTACTACCGGGCCTATTTCTCTACCTCCTCCTCCTCCTCCTCCTCCTCCATTGACCCCTGACAATTTTTCTTTCCCTCCCTCATCCGGATAAACCTAACTTTGAACTTGGTGCTTTTCTGTGGTTCATCACTATTAGAAAGGAGTTGAACCAGAAATTTTCACAGCTTCCATTAGCACAAGGAAGTAAATCGAAGTCTAGGGCGGTTTTTAGGGAGACTGAATTAAAATTTGAGTTGAAATCTGTCACCTAACCAGGTAAAGGGGGTTGAAAACACCAAAAAATGTGAATGACGTTTCGTAAATTTGGTCGGTTACTGAGCTCGTTTTAGATAATGATATCATTCTTACTTGTAAAATTGGGGCATCCGGGGCGGGAGCAACAGCGGAAAAATCAAGGAGCACAATACGGGTATCATTTTAGTCATTTGCACGACGCTGAACTCGTTTTAAATAATAATTATTTTATAGGAAAGTAAAGCAGAAGAAAAACCAGAAGACAACAGCAACTTTTTTTTTCAATTTTTCAATTAATTTTATTCAACTTCTCAATGTGTTTCTATAAATTTCAAGATCTAAAAAAACAATACAATAGTGAAATGATTTTTATGCTGTTCGGATGCTTGTCACAGATTAGATCAAAAAATAATCTTTTAGAGCTGGAATTGCGATTCCTAGTACACTCAAGCAAGGTATGTACAATTCAAGACAAGCCCTAAATTTTAACCTTAGAGCGATCTACAAATGAGGCGATATCTGAATAGATGGAAAATTCAATTTTATGAACTTGTGACATGTACGAATCAATGCATTAGAATTGGGAAAATTTTCATTGGAAGCCATAAAATTTCGTGTGATCAGAGGAAACCCACCTTAAACCGAGTAAATGAGATCTATCTGCAAATTAATTAAATGCCTACCTGATGCTTGGAAAATGGTGAAAACCGCTGACTTGTCAGGAACAGGACGTTGACTTCCACAAAATAGGACGCTGTCTTCCATAGAATAGGATGCTGATCTCGCATGGATTTACGCCAAAGATGAAACACTTTAGAAAAACCGCAAAGGATGCTACTAATGAAGAAGATGGTGGCACTACTTTTTGATGCCAAACACTACTTCAAAACGACGAACACTATTTTGCACTTACAAGCACTATTTTGTAACGACGAACGCAATTTTACACTAACAAACACTATTTTACACTAACGAACGCAATTTTGCACCGACGAACACTATTTTGTAACGACGAACAACACTGCATCAACAAACGCATTTTTGCACCGACGAACACTTTTTTGTAACGACGATCACAACACTGCACCGAAGAACACTATTTTGCATCAACAAACGCATTTTTGCACCGACGAACACTTTTTTGTAACGACGATCACAACACTGCACCGACGAACACTATTTTGCACCAACAAAGGCAATTTTGCACTGACAAACATTATTTTGCATTGGACACTACTTCAGTTTTGCATGAATGAACACTATTTTGCACCAAACACTACTTTTTGGCAATAAACACAACACTTCAGCTGATTCAGTACTCCTGACTCAATATCTGATACCTGAAATCTCTAATTTGTATACTACACCACACTACCTTTGGTAACTACCTCCCTCTATAATATATGACAAATGAATTATGGTGGCTGCAGATGATGATGAAGACAAACGATAGTGAAGCTATATGATGGCTACAGACAACACTATGGCTCTGATGACTGGAAATACGACGACGACGACCATGGACAGCGACGACCACAACTGACAAAGCTGCACGGCGGCTACAGACAACGTTGCGCGACGGCGGCACAAAAGTTGCATAATGGCTGCACGACGGCTATGCTGACTGCAGGACAGCTGCGACCTCAAATAACTCTGTACAACGACAACGACCATGGATAACGGCGACCATGGACAACGACGACCACAACTGACAAAGCTGCACGGCGGCTACAGACAACGTTGCGCGACGGCGGCACGAAAGTTGCACAAAGGCTGCACATGGCAGCACAATGGCTGCATAACGGCTGCATGACGGCTAAGCTGACTGCAGGACAGCTGCGACCTCAAATAACAACTATGTACAACGACGACTATGGACAACGACGACCACAACTGACAAAGCTGCACGGTGGCTACAGACAACGTTGCGCGACGGCGGCACGAAAGTTGCACAAAGGCTGCATATGGCAGCACAATGGCTGCATAACGGCTGCACGACGGCTAAGCTGACTGCAGGACAGCTGCGACCTCAAATAACTCTGTACAACGACAACGACCATGGATAACGACGACCATGGATAACGACGATCATGGACAACGACGACCACAACTGACAAAGCTGCACGGCGGCTACTGACAACGTTGCGCGACGGCGGCACGAACGTTGCACAAAGGCTGCACATAGCAGCACAATGGCTGCATAACGGCTGCACGACGGCTAAGCTGACTGCAGGACAGCTGCGACCTCAAATAACTCTGTACAACGACAACGACCATGGATAACGACGATCATGGACAACGACGACCACAACTGACAAAGCTGCACGGCGGCTACTGACAACGTTGCGCGACGGCGGCACGAACGTTGCACAAAGGCTGCACATAGCAGCACAATGGCTGCATAACGGCTGCACGACGGCTAAGCTGAATGCAGGACAGCTGCGACCTCAAATAACAACTATGTACAATGACAACGACTATGGACAACGACGACCATGGACAACAACGACCACAACTGACAAAGCTGCACGGCGGCTACAGACAACGTTGCGCGACGGCGGCACAAAAGTTGCACAAAGGCTGCATATGGCAGCACAATGGCTGCATATGGCAGCACAATGGCTGCATAACGGCTGCACAACGGCTAAGCTGACTGCAGGACAGCTGGGACCTCAAATAACAACTATGTACTACAACAACGACCATGGATAACGACGGCCATGGACAACGACGACCACGGACAACGACGACCACAGACAACGACGACCACGGACAACGATGACCACAACTGACAAAGCTGCACAGCGGCTACAGACAACGTTGCGCAACGGCGGCACAAAGGTTGCACGACGGCTACACAACGGCTGCACAAAGGCTGTGCGTGCTGACTGTAGGACAGCTGCGACCACAGACAACGACGACCACGCAACGACCAGAGAAAAAGAAAACCATGGATCATGATGGTGATGATGATGATGATGATGATGATAGACACTACTTTTTGATACATGATGGCATCAGATATTGAGCTTCAGATACTGAACCAACATGAATGATGACAACAATTGCTTCGGATATCACTGAGCTCGAGATACTTCGTTTTCCTGAAACAAAAAAAGAAATATACCTACAATATTTTTTCAATCACCTAGGTAAAAAGATTGTCAAAGTAAAGCCACTGTTAAATTCCTACACTGAAAATCCACATAATTCATACCGTTAAATTACATCGCACGAGTGGGAGAAACTGTCATACATTTGGGAAATAGGTGCCAGATGTCCACAATGGAAATTTTAAGAAGACAGAAAACCAGCAAGAAAAAGTAGATAGCGAGATGTAAATTATTGATATTCGGATACAGTGAACTCAAATTTTGAAACAGCTAACCACATCAAGGACAAAATTCCATTTTTTTTCTTTTAAATTGAGAGCGACGCATGTAAAACATATCACTTCTATTCTTTCTTTCTATTTCATTCATACTCGCTATCTTCACTCATTAGCTGATGTCCTTTACTTCCTTGACTTTTTTTGACCACTCTCCAAAATACTTGACTTTTCCTTGACTTTCTTGACCGGTAGACACCCTGGAAAAGGAATGCTGAAAAAGTATGTTAGAGTGGTCCTGTATGTAAGCTTTTTTTTCCAAGGATATTTATATTATTTAATTTATTACCCGAGGATTTTTCGTGATTTTTAGAAATTTTTTATGGTTTATTTTCACTTTTAGGATTTTTCTCACTTCGAAGTTGGCAGGCCTGGTACGTTTTAGTTTTCAAAGACATGTGCTGAAAATGTATGATTTTGTCCTAACGCCCGTTTGAGCTACGCCCATCCACTTTGTGAACAAAAATAAATAAGATGAGAGGAAAGGCATTTTGTAATAAACCCCCTACAATAGATACCACTACTACTGATTAAGTGGTCTATTAAGTATTTGTTTCGTATATTTTACCGTATAACCCAAAATTCAGGAGAATTAACTTTTGAAAATTGAATTTGGAAAGTCATACTCGAAATTTAAACCATTTCTCTACCTAATCCTGAGCTGTTTAAATACATTTATTCCCCCAGAACGCCCATACCAAAAAACGAGATGATCACTAATAGCCTTCAAAGTAGATTATAATTCCGAACATTTTCATAGAAAAAATTGTCTTTATCCAAAATTGATTTTCTGATGGGAAATTTTACGTCTAAGTCATTGGAGTGTTTTTGGAGAAATGTTTATATCGTCGGATCAATGCGATTTGGAGCTGTATCCAATTTTTCTCGAAAATGAGATTTTGGTATCATTGGAAAGGTAATTTCATGCTGCATCAAAGAGAACACTGTATTTAATGCTGTGTTTAATATTGTTTTTTTAAATTTAAAAAAAGTAAAAGTGTCATAATACCGATTCTCACAATAAATTTGGGCAAAAAGATGCTATATTCAATAATCTGAAATTTGTTGGGAGTATAACAATCTCACAGATGAAGTTTCTGCAAAAACATTCCATATCATTATATTATAGATCAATTATTGTACTTTTGTCAGTAAACTTTAGATGCTAAAACCTTTTTTCTCTCTGTAGCAAAATTAGTTATTTTGGATATAGCTCCAAATATAGCATTGACCCGACGATATGATCCTTTATGTACCATGTTAACCTTCAAGCCGGTGATAAATAATTAATAACACTACTGAACAACTATTTTGCACAATGCATTTCGACAGGTGATTCTGAGGTACTTTTTAACGCTGAACACGATACTGCGACCCATTTTTCTACCCATTTTTCTCTATCACGTCACAATTCAGAGTTCTGAACGACTGAAATTCGTTTACATTTTGTTTTGCATTGGAATAAGCGGTACCACTGACTGATATTATCAGTGTTATCAGACCACAACAACAGAAAACAAACAGACGGAGTACACACCACTACACACGACCGCAACACACAACAACACGAATCAGTATGACCACATTCAGTTCCTAAACCTCTTTTTGAACACATTCAGTTCAAATTTTTATAGTTTTTGATCAGAAAAATTAGACGTGATAGAGAAAAACGGCCGACGGCACTGTCTTCAACGTTGAAAAGTACTCAAGAATCACCTCCTTAAATGCGTTGTGCAAACAAAAAATTTTATTTTATTCAGTAGTGTAATAATAGGTCATATTATTATAACTTTAATTAATAATATAATTTTAACTTCAATTTTTATAATTTTAGAATAATTTATTATTTGTATTCAATCTTATGTGTTTTATATCTTAAACTTATTAAATTTAAATAATTCAAATTAACTACGACAATTAATAATTATTGTTATTTAATTAAAAATTCTCCAGCACGGATTATTATTATTATTAAAAAAATCTGAAGAAAGTCTGGAATTATTTTTTCATGATGCGGGACAAAATCAACAAGTAACACGATCAGGATAAAAAATTCGTCCAGTTTTTGGAAATGAAGAAAATAGGTTTCCTTTCGAGTTAAATCTTATACACATGGATATGTAGGAGTACCCCACACCAATTAGATTTCAGTAACTTCCGTGAGTTCCTCAAATGCTAATTGCATTCTAACTCTAATCATGGTTTAAAAATGCGGACTATTTTTATAAAAAAACAATATTTTAGGAATCCTTAAAACTCAAACGGACTCAGGAATTGCTGGGCTGTCTACGACAGTTAATGTGCAGCCGGGGAAACCGCAGTATCACCGATCATCAACTTGGTGCTTTTCCCTGTCATGTCAGGGACCCATAACACCGTAGGCATTCAATATGCTTCAGATTTTTTCAACAGCAGATTAGCCCTCTCTGTGTTCTGTGTAGCTGTAAGGGTAGAGGGAAGGAGAGGAACGCACCGAGAAACGGATTCAGGGACTAAGAAACCCCTACTAACAACACGAAGAACTTGAAATCTACGGAAATTGGAATAATATGAGACCAGATTCATGCGGAGCCTAGAGGGTGGGGGGGGGAGTGGAAAAATTACCTCTACAACAGATTCGGTGACTCAGAAAAACGTACTACCGACATAAAGAACTTGGAAATCGGGAGCATTCGAGTAATTGGAGATAAGCCCCTGTGGAGTTTCAAGGATCGAGGGGAGGAGAGTAGATTCAGAAATCTAACAATTCTACTGTTGATGTAGAGAATACAGAAATTGAGGAAAATTGGAATAACTAGATATTAGACCCCCTTCGCGTCTGGATGGTTCAAGGGAGGGGGAAATAATACCTGGAATAAATTCAGCGACCTTCAAAACCTACATTTTGAAGAAGAAAAAAAATAGGCTCATTCAGCGATTGAAATTTAAATTCTAAAAATCAATGGTCCATCTCATAAGAACTTCTCTCGCTCCCCTTGTAGCACAGGTCAACTTTTTCCGATCGATTTTGTTCAAACTTCGCAGAAAAAAATGTTTCCCAATATTAGAAACCGATCTGGAAGGGGAAGGGCACTAAAACATCCGAAATTAAAAACAAGGATTACCCTAACGTAGATAAATAAATACGACACGCCTTTCAAAGAGCGACCGGCAACTTTTTCAACATTCGTGTCTGCTTTTTGCATACATCATGATCTGTCAGGCGAATGAATATAAGCTGTACAACGACACATGTTAAAATGCTTGAAATCAATCAGCATTTACTGATGTCCTCAATTCTTAAGCTTCATGAAAAGGTGAAAATTCAAATATCTGTAAGTCAACTTGATACGAAATTGGGCCGCTGCTGTTTTTGCATATTAACTAACACCGAGTATACTATACGTTAAACAGTTTCTTGATTGAAATTCACGTGAAGCATTTCTGACCTCTCTCGCGGAAATCGGATCAATTTCTCCCATTTTAAGGAATCAAATTTAGATTTCGGATCCAAATCGAGATCTGATCAAATAATCTAATCTGATTTACAAAATGAGCCCACAAGTAAAAAAGTATCTTGTTTCCGATACTTTGTTTAAGTTTTCCGAGAAAATCAAATTGGTCTTTCAAAGGAAGGGCAGGAGGTCATATCTGGAACCAAATCAGACTTGGAACAAATGCCTGCTTGCATGTTTGAAATCCCCGTTCCAAGAACCCCATTTCGATACCTTGTTCAATTGTTTCGGCAAAGTCAAACTGGCCCAATAAAAGGAGAAAATGTCAAATTAGGGGTTCAAATTGAGTTCGAATAGAAAATCTGATTGTATTTTCGAGCTCAGCTATACAAAAACTTCCAATTTTGATGGGTTTTTCAATATATTTTCCACATAAGATTCCAAAGCTGATGACACATCCCTACCCCCCCCCCCCACGTGAGAGCGTATATATATGTTTCACCATAAAATAAACTAACTTTTAGCTCTTGAAATTACACGTTCGATCTCAATCTAACTCCTAAATAAAAAATAATAAAAAGGGATTCTCGTGCCATATCTAAAATTTTCCCAGTTCGCTAGGGAAGGAATACTTTTCCCACATTTCGGGTTCGCTGGTGCCAAAACATCCCCTCCCCAATATACATCTTTGTAATTCACTATCTAATACCTCACCACCATCTTCAGATCCTAACCAATCTGTAATTCAACTGAACATGCGGTTATGAAACAGGGAGGAGGACGAGGAGGATGAAAATTTCATTTTTTTCTCAACGGATTGTCACTCCATTCGGCACAAGTTTCTCAAGGGTACGAGTAAAAGTATCAACATGAAAAATACATTATTTTTATTTTGTGAATTTTAAACTGTGGGAGATTAAAATCCAGAACAAATTTAAACATCAGCGAACAGCGATCAAAAAATTAGAAACTCTGTCCTAAACTGCATGCGATATTGTTTGTTCCATTTTTTCCCTGAGTCAATGTTGCTTATTTCTAGTCATCAGTCGACCCTGTGAGGGCGCATACGAAAAGGGACCCGTTGATCAAAAGTAGAACTTTACAGGAGAAGTGTTGAAGTTGAGAGTATTTCTTTTTTGTAATTACCGTTCTGTTACTCACCAACAGTTCAACCGTGAAGGCCCTACACATTACCACACGGTCCCCTAATCACTTGTCCGTTCTTTTCAGAAAAAATGTCCAATGTTTTCCAAAGAATTTAAATGTTTGATGATCTCCGAAGAATTTCATCGGAATTCTTGGAAGAAAATCCCGATATTTCGCGGCTCAGCGAGAAATGCGAGACTCCCCTTCAGCAGGTACATAGGCAACTTATCCAGACATCAGGTAAATGCATTTGCCTGCCTCGCATTTAAAAGGGCAAGAAGAAAATATATGTCTAGTATTCATGGAAAATTGTTTTCGAACAATTCAATTTTACATAAGAACATGCTTTTTGTATTCTTTTTTTTTTTTTTTTTAATTTTTAAAACAATAAATTTTGACTTGCCTCACTTAAAACTGCAATATCTCGCTCAATTTTCAGGGTAGAGGTCTGGGATTGGTTTGATTCGATTTCTACGGGGTTTTTACATGCGAGCCAGAAAAGTAAAAATCGAAAAATTGGTCAACTGGTTCCTTTTCGTATGCGCCCTCACACCAAGAAATTTCATTTCTATTTCCCATTCAACTGAATACAAATTGGTTTTTAACAACAGCCGCCTATTATTTTGACAGTCGATTCATTTATTATTGCCATCGTGCACTGAGAGAACATTAACTTTGCATTACGTCTACAAGTTAACGGCCACGAGTGATTTTTTTATGGACTCTAGTTGAGAACGATACCAGTCTACTAACGAAATGCTGAAATCTCCGCAGACAGAACAACGAGTGTCTCGTGCACATTTGACCTAAGTGACAAAAACGCTTTTTTTCTTTCAGGAGCGCGATTTGAAAATTATAAATAACGTTGAGTTATATGCGTGGCTCAAATGGTTTATGCCATCTAGCGGGCTAAAAAAAAGAAGTAATTCGTCATTTGCGAGTGTAGTCCGATGGAGGGCATCGAGATCTATAAGAATATGTATTAAACTCATTTTTGTCAAAATGTCACTTAGGTCAAGTGTGCATGAGACACGCGACAATATGTACCGACGAATGAATGAAACCAATGATAAAATTTCAGATTTTGAGAATTGAAATTTGGACTAAGTATATAAACAATAGAAAGAATGCAACTAGACAGGGAAGTACCGAAGATTTTCCCTGGGGGGAGGGGGGATGTGAAGGTCCCAACTAATTCAACTCGAAGCTCCCAAGTATCAAAGCAAAAAAAAACCTTTCGACTTGTTGGATTCTTACAACTCTACCGAAATTTCCCAAGTGAAATTTCCCAACTGCTGAGTAAAAAATTTCTTCGGGGAGGGGGGGGAGTTCCCCCCTATCAGTACGGCCTGGAAATCGATGATCTACAAAACCACACCTTTTTCTTGATTCGCTCAATTCTGTAAATTAAATCAAGTATACAAGTCTGAAATAGTTTTCCAATTTACTGTGCGACGAAGGCAGGAAAATGGAAATTTTTCAACAGATTATTTAGGTTTCGCTCAAGATCAGCTTTCAAACGACGTATGTGAATATTGCATTAGCATTTAAAAGTATAACTCGTTATTTTTTACTTCAGCTTCAGAGTGACATTTGCTCTGTGGGAAGCCTCGAATAAACCATAGACCCTGATGCAGAATGAATTGATATTCAAAATTAGGGATCTAAAAATCCTCTATGACCACAATCAAGGATGCAGGAACGGGGAATGGGCATATCCAACCGAGGAAGGAATAAAGTCAACTTTTATCCCCCGCACAATTTGGCACATGGTATGTTGTTATTCTTGCTGTAGCAATGAGAGTGGGCGAAGTTCACATCCCTTATTTTCAGCGAAAGTTCCACTTTTTTCGTTTGACTTATTTAAAATCCGGAAAATATTCATTCGCCTCCCTCGCGCAGTATGTTAGATTTTTTCATCAATAAACAAAAAAATACGTAGTTACCACTCCCCACCAAATCCATTCCTGTGCTCTTGATTTCGATACACCTATATTCAATATTTTGAATTACGTCAATTTTTACTACCTTTTAAGGCTGAAATTTTGATTTTGGAGGCTAAAATTGAAAACTGTTACTCCCCCCTTCCCCAAAAACCCATGAAATTAATAAGTTAATTTTGTTTTGATGCGTCTCTGTTATCTTCATTTGTGAGAGCGCATACGAAAAGGGACCAGTTGACCAATTTTTCGATTTTTACTTTTCTGGCTAAATTTACGTAAAAATCCCTTAGAAATCGAATAAACCCAACTCCACACCTTTACCCTGAAAATTCAGCGAGATATTGCAGTTTTAAGTGAAATAAGTCAAAATTTATTATTTCAAAAATTTCAAAAAAGTACAAAAAGGAAACCGCATTATCTTATGTAAAATTAAAGTGTTCGAAAACAATTATCCACGAATATACCGAACATATCTTCTTCTTGCCCTTTCAACTGCGAGAGCAGGCAAATACATTTACCTGCTGTCAAGATGAGTTGCCTGTGTACCTGCTGAAAGGGAGTCTCGCATTTCTTGCTGGGAACCTGCAATCTTACGAGAAAAATAAAGGCAACTTATCCTGCTGCATGAGTGCCTGTCTACTCGTACCGTTTAAGGGACTCGGATCTGAAAATTCCCAATGAAATTCCTTGAAAATCATTGGAGAATTTTCTCGAAGTTCTTCGATGAAATTCTTCGAAGATCATCAAATATTTTAATTCTTTGGAAAACATTTGACATTTTTCCGAAATGAACGGACAAGAGATTAGGGGAGCCTGTGGTGGTGGTGGTGTGTGTGTGTAGGACCGTCAGGGTTGAAATTTTGGTAAGTAACAGAACGGTAATTACAAAAAAAAAAATTCCCTCAACTTTGAATGCTTGTCCTGTAAAATTTTAT
Source organism: Acanthococcus lagerstroemiae (assembly GCA_031841125.1). Lineage (NCBI taxonomy): Eukaryota > Metazoa > Arthropoda > Insecta > Hemiptera > Eriococcidae > Acanthococcus > Acanthococcus lagerstroemiae. The sequence continues at coordinate 4,786,950 of CM063107.1, forward strand.
TTTCGGTCGACTGGTCCTTTTTTGTATGCGCCCTCACATTTGTAAGTTTATATGAGAAAAAAATATTGTAAATGGGGAATCTTAGTTCACCAACTGTTCACACAAACTTGTTTTCAAGGAAGAGGAGAAAGATGAGCTCCCATATCAAGTGAGCCGTAAGTGGATTTAGATTCTTTTCATTATCTAACTCATTAGATGTTCGATCATTCTTAAGTGAGCTCGCCATTCGCTTCATTAATGGGGTGGTCTCATATTCTCTAAAAGAGTGGGAAGTTAACAACTCATTCTCGGATGATGTCAATTGTCTGTGACCTCAATCAGCTTTGAACTTTAGACATCGAATACATTTCACGTCTAAAATTTTCTCCATTCATAAGTTGTTTTTCTTGCCAGAATTTTTGTCATAACTCTTCGAGGAGTTATCTAAGGAAATTAAGGTTTTCCACAAATCTTGCCAAATTTTCATATACGAGTTGTTTGAAGACTAGAGGACCAATGCGAAGAAAGTTTTTTGGGGGAATGGGAACGAGGGGGGTTAACAAAACCTGATTACAACTTCAAAAACTTCAATTAATAAGCAGCGAAGTCGTACTTATTTTACCGACTGGGGCTCAGCATTTTTCCTGTAATGCGACAAAATTTGCTGGGACAAGCAGGAAAACAAAAGTCAACTACCGTACTTCTTCGAATATAATGCGCGGTAGGATTTTGAAGACCTCATTTTAAAAATCAATTTTGTATACTAATATAATGCGCACCGCAAAAACAACATTGACGAATGAGAATATACATGGGGAAAGTGATCTTTATTGCAAATGGTAGGTAATTTAAAGTGCCACTAGGTATAACTCCTGAAAGTAGGAAAGTATTTACTCATTATCAGAAGCGTATTCATATTCGTCACTGAAATTTGCATGCATTTTCATGAATGCAGGATAACGCGTACTCGAATATAATGCACACCTCACTTTCAGAAACTTGAAAATTACAAAAAATGTGCGCACAGGGTGTCCATTCTTGTTCGGAAATGATTTTCCTTGACTTTTCCAAGGTTTTACAGACCAATTTTTCTAGTTTTCCAGACCCTTCAAATACAAATTACACATGCACGGGGGGGGGGGGGTCACACTTTTTCTAACATCGTGAGCGGCGAATATCGTTAATCACTCCACAAACTTTTTTTTACTGCCGTGTGCTTATGAAGCTATGGCAGAGAGGGTGTGAAAATTTAATGATGGGAATGAGAGCGCGATCTATGGGGTGCAACGTGGTGCGTTGTCAATTAACAACTTCACAGATTTTTTTTCATGTGACATAATGCCGACAGTGAAGGGGAGGGGGGGGGGTGAAAGAATAAAATTCGAAAATTGATTTATAGGTTTTGGAGATCGCTGCATTCGATTTCAGGGGTTTGGATTCTATCTCTCCTGGTGCGACCCATGATGTAGCAAGTACCCATGAGGTAGCAAGAACGTAGGATAAGCAACGGTTGACTTGAAATTCACCCTTTCTAATTAAAGCCACCGAATAGGGTGAAAATACAGTCTTATTTATTCAAAGTGTTGCTACTAAAAAATAACGTCGTAAATCAACTGAAACAGCACGGGAACTTACATTTGGTCCAGATTGAAAATCGGAAGCGATAATCGGAATCAGTGACACAAAACCACCCCTATTTCGATACTTCGTGCAATTTTTCGCCGGAGAAGCTGAATTCGTATTACCACAATGCTCTGGAAGGGGTCGGATAAAAATATCTGAGGCGATATTCGAAATCAGCGACTCAGAGCTTGGTTGGCTATCCTGTCTAAAAAATTGATTTTAGAATCTCGTAAAGAATTTGGAACTTGGGAAAAACAAGAGTAACCGAAACTAGCCTCTCCCTCGTGGAGCCTGAATGGTTTAGGGGGAGGGAGAATACCTATAAAAATGAATTCTGGAACCCAGGTGAAAAAAGTCCAGCATATCTAACGACAAATGCTATGAAAGTAAAAAGGTGGTCAGGATCTGAAAAATTATGGCACCAGGAGAGGCGGAAGAGGCTTCAATGTAAGAGTATCAACCATGGGCCTAGCTAGAATTTTTTCCAAGGGGAGGAGGGGCAAAAAAGGTAGAATTAAATATACTTATTTGCGGTATCAACTGGCAGCCATTATACACCGTGTATATTGTATACATGATGAAGAGGTGAAATTGGCGTTAGTACATTTAGAGTATAAGTTGGGAGATATGCAGATTCCTCAAAGGTACAAATTGGCAGCGTACATAGTAGCCAGTAATATTCGCTGGTCCAAGCGACGAGGATAAGATGCAGTCGAGGCCATTGTACTGTCTCACCAGACGGTGATGTTTTTCTTTTCAACAGACTTTAAAAGAGTACAGACGATACAGGAATAGTACACAGGTTCATCACTGAGTCGGTTTTTATTTCTTTTTGCAAATGGTACCGACTCTCGCCGAAAATTATAGGTACCAAAATCCCGCAAGATTACTAGGCATTTTTTTTTTTAATTCTCCTATACTGGCTCATCATGAATTTTTCCTAGTTTCGTATTTTCTCTATCTTCCCCCGATACATTGATGATTTTTAAGTTACGCACTCATCTGTTTTTCTTCTTGAATATTTCCACCAACTTTTGCCCTATTTCCAACCAGAAACGAAGTAATATTTTTAATCTCCGAAGTGCACCCAGCCAAAATATTGATAGCAGTATACTCCTCTTTTCATCGAATTTCATGACTTTATCTGAAATTCCTCTTGTGCTAGACGTGTTAGCAAATTTGTATCCTGGAGCCCAAATCCGGGTTGGACCAAAAATCTATACATTACGAAATTAGCGATCAAAAAATCCTCGTTCCGGTACCTTATCCATTTTTTCTGGCATGGTTAAATTGACTCCTTCAGAGAGGAAAAAATTGTAAATTGGCATGCCAACACGGGTCATATCGAAATCTGATTTGATGTATGCTATTTGATCTTCTGAGTTACCTAGGTTAATTCTGTCTATTAGAAGACTGTTAAGAATTTTCCAAATCAGTAATGAAAAAATGCTTATGTCAAATTAGCTTCTTTGGAGGGGCTAAATTAGGATTCTGCGGCCTAAATCAACGGATTAAAAATTTGACACTCATATCGAACTCAACGATGCAAGACACCCCTATACCTTTTTTGCATACTGATCATTTTTTAAAGCAAAATCCGAATGGCATCTCAGACGGGAAAAAAACTGAATTTCGGGGCCAGCATTAGGATCTGATGGAAAATCTAACGCTGTACGTGAATCAATGATCCAAAAACTCCAGTTTCTTCGTCCAACTTATAATGCCAAGTTAGTTTCATCTGATTCGGATTGTCTAAAATTTGGATTTTTGTTTCCAAATCAAGGCTAGACAAAAGGACTGATGCCAGCGGCGGATTCAAGAGGGGCAAGCGGTACACCCCCCCCCCCCGGTTGAATATCTTTAACGCAGTAATAGGGGGGAAAAGGAATAAAAATGATGAATTGTACGCTCATTACACGCCACAAAGGTGGTCTCCACCGCTACTGTACCCCCCCCCCCATCACCTTTTTCTAAATCCGCGCCTGACTGATGCAATCAGTAATCGAATTCAGCGACTACTGATACTTTTCTCGGTATACGTACAGAGTCAGACACAATCAAAAACGAACAAATACTTCATTTCTCATGGTATGCAACACGCAGAATTCCTGTTAATAAGTCAACTGAAGCTGCCAAGACACGTGATTCGAAGCACAAGAGCCATGTAGAAACTATATGGCACAACGTTAACTGATAAGCTTTTCTTCAACGTGAGTACATATTTTTGAAACGGGGGCCCAATTTTGAAAAGTTCTACTTTTTACGCTCTTTCCAACGATACTAATAACTTATTTTATTTACAAATGTTAATTGCTTCCCTTACGTTGGACAGCGTCCACATGCGAACGCGTTTGTGCAGGTGCAAGACGCTCCTTTGCTATTAGTGTGGGGCCAGTCACACATTTTCGACATCCTATTTTCCGCGAATTTTATTCAGTTGGCTTTAAATATTCCAAAATCATCTTGTGAGCCCTGGAACATAATTTTTTTTCAAAATCCGGAGGGGGTAGTTGCCCCTTTGCCCCTCTATGACTACGTCCATGGTAATGACAGATAAAATATAAGGTCATACATTTGAAAGCAGTGGACTCTTCCGTAACGCGATAGTAATTATTATGCGGTCTTTAGGTTTTTGCAAATTTTTAGATTAGTTACTCTTTTCCCAAAATCTCGGTTGCAAAGGAGAGGGGAGCCGAAGAAAAACCCGATGGCAAGATGTTCCAGAAGGTGAATTCATTGGTTTTCAAATTTTTGTTTCATTACGACTTTCTCAAAAAAATTTTTACACTGGGGACAGGAGCTAGCCTCAATATTTTTTCATTTTCGCCTCTTTTCGCGCCGATTGTCAGATTCTCGCGAACAGGATGAGATGAAAACACGAAACAGCTGATATTGGGAGAAGTGTATAGGGATTGGTTCGCATTTCGTCATATTTTTCGCGAAATGATTCGTGAAAAGACACGAAAGACGAAATACGTTAAGTGTATCTAACCGCCTTAATAGAAAGATGTAGATGCAAAACGAATACCATGAAGACGATTTCATCACACAAACACACTTTGCACTACTGCGATAGGAGAAAGGGGTTGTATTACCCACGCCCTTTTCCAGTGAAAGAAAAAGATAAGAAAATTGCCTGAGCGAAGCGAAGGAAAAATTTTCTTAATAAGAAATAGGGTAAAATCTGTTTGAAATACTACAGAATTTCGCAGTCGATTTTTTTTTTTTTTTTTTTTTTACAAAACTCTCTGACTTTTAGGTGAAGAATGCTGAAAATTCCAAAATTCCCTGACTTTTCCCAGTTTTCCAGGTTTTCCAGAGAATGGACACCCTGGCGCATTATATTCGAAGAAATACGGTATTACATTTTTTCGACTGTACGCCAACATTTTCAGTCAAAGAGGGAGGCGGGGAGGTGCTGCCTTGGATCATAATTCAATTTGAAATTTTTGCCACAACTGCTGGACTATTTTTTCAAGATGACTACAATTTTTCCACGCTTTTTATTAAATTTTCGTATTCGAATGGGTTGAAGTCTCCTAATCTCGGATGAAGTTCTGTTTTTGGTTTTATCAAGTTTTTCTAATTCTGAGTTTTGCTCGCCGTTTGAAGGCTTGATCAAAGAGGAATGAAATTCTGAAAATATTTAAAATTAGAAAAATTTGAAAACTGAAATGGATTTAATATCTGAAGCACATACAAACCGTGTAAACCGCCGTAAAATTTAACCCCGCCCCCTGCATTTTTCTACTCTTGGCATAAAAGCTCCCATAGATCTTTTCTTTACTACAATTTTCCTGTTCATCCTTTTCATAACTCAAACGTCAAATAATGCGGCGGATATTGATTTTTTCACAGAGTAACTCAAGTTTTTGTCAAGTTATCCGTTAGCACGGGAAGTTAAAGTATCTACGAGTACAAACTGTTACACATTTCAGGAAAGATTTCTTGCAAAACTGAGTAAACATTATTTCTAATCAGTATCAAATTTAGATTTTTTCCACACATGAAGCCGGATGTAAGATCTGATGCGGTATTCGACATCAATGACCCTTAAACTTCAATTGTAATATTTTAATATTCTACTACATTCAATTTTCCAATCAAGTCGCCATTTCATATACGGTGAAGAATGGGGGAGAGTGAAAGTAACGTGAAAAATTAATTCAACCACGAAACCCCAAAGTTTATTCAGTTTCGTGTATTCGAATTTCTGCACTTCAAGCTCATATGTGAGGGAACATACGAAAAGAGACCAGCTGACCCAAAGTAAAATTTTGCAGGAAAAGCGTTTAAAATTGTTTTTTTTTTTTTTTTGTAATTACCGTTCTGTTACTTACCAACATTTCAACCGTGAAGGCCCTACACACTACCATAGGCTCCCCTAATCTCTTGTCCGTTCTTTTCGGGAAAAATTTCCAATGTTTTCCAAAGAATTTAATTGTTTAATGATCTTCGAAGAATTTCATTGAAGAACTTTGGGAAAATTCTCCAATGATTTTCAAAAAATTTCATCGGAATTTTTTAGAAAATTCTAATACTTTCCCAGGTATTTTCGGAAATCTTTAGAAGATATTTCCAATGTTTTCCAAAGAATTTCATCAAAAGCTTTTGGGAAAATTTTCCGATGATTTTTAAGGAATTTTATCGGTAATTTTCGGAGAAATTTTGTCCAAAGAATTTCTTTAAAAATCTTCGGGTAAATTTTCCGATAATTTTTGAAGAATTTCATAGGAAATCTTATCAAACAATCTTCAAAACAATGTTCTCCAAAAAATTTCATCGAAGAGCCTCGGGAAAATCTCCTACGATTTTTACGGAATTTCATCGGAAAGTTTCGGAAAACAATTCCGATAATTTTCGAAGAATCTTATCGGAAATCTTTTTAAAAAATCTCTAATGTTTTCCCAAAAATTTAAAAGTTTAATGATCTTCGGAGAATTTCATCGAAAACCTGTAGGTAAAATCTCCGATGGTTTTCAAGGAATTTCATCGGAAATTTTTGCGAAATTTCCGAAGAATCCTATAGGAAGTCTTTAGAAAAAATTACCAACGTTTTTCAAAGAATCTTAACAAATTACTTTGAAAACATTTTCTGGTAAATTTTGAAGAATTTCATAGGAAATATTCGGGGGAAAACTCCGCTGGTTTTCAAAAATTTTATAAAAAGTCGTCACAAAAAAAAATGTTCAACGATCTCAGAAGAATTTCATCGAAAATCTTCGGATCTGAGTCCCCCTTCAGCGAGTGCATAGGCAACTCATCTTAACCACGAGGAAATACATTTGCCTGCTCTCGCATTTAAAGGGGCAAGAAGGAAATATGTCCAGTATTCATGGAAAATTGTTTTCGAACATTGTACTTTTTGAAATAATAAATTTCGACCAGCCTTACTTAAAACTGCAGCATCTCGCTGAATTTTCAAGATGTTTTATTCGATTTCTAAGGGGTTTTTACATAAATTTAGCCGAAAAAGTAAAAATCAAAAAATTGGTCAACTAGTTCCTGCTCGTATGCGCGTTCACGTATAAAATCTGAAAGTCTTGCATTTATGGATTAAAGAGAAACGTCAGAAATGAAATCAGAGCCGCAGAAATCCCTAATTTCATTTACATTGTATTGCGAGTCAAATAAAAAATTTGACCTAATATTCAAAATCAGCGACTCAAAAAAATGCAGGTCGGATTTAACAACTCGATATTGACATTCTAATTCAGCGATTCAAAAAACCTACATTTGGACAGCTCAGCTGATTTTCTAAAACTGAGGTAACTATAGCAGATATTCGAAGTTGAAATTTAGATACTTGGGTCTATATTGGAGAAGGATCCAAAATGTGCTGCGATATATTCGAATTTAGTGACTCATAGAACCCCAATTTCAAACGGTTGATTGATTTTCGAAGGTCGCGCTTTCATTTTGCCTATTTCAAAACTGAAATTTGGATTTCGAGAACAAAATCTAAGATGAATACAACATCTGATGAGATATTCGAATCAGCGACCCAAACAACATATTTTGATACTTTTTCAATTTTGAAGTAAATGTAATTCTAGTGTCCATGTTGGAGTGTGAGTGAACTTGGTAAATTCTGCATGTAGGGGGTGCCAATTCACAATTTCTTTCTTCTGTAGTCCACAACGCTTTCGGCTGATATGCCATCTTCAGTGAAGTACCCTAACACTTTTCTATTTGTCGTCCTGTACTTATAGTGATGGGTAATACCGCATGTTAAACCTATTTTGTGTGTTCCTATTGGTTTGGTTGTCTGTGGTTGTGTAGTCTGTCCAATCAGAGGTCTTGTTATTGATTGGAATAGGTTCTCGCTTTGGAAGTTAGTTATTGTATTTATTAGGTTGTTTTGTTTTGTTTTTGCTTTTATTATCTCAAGTTTTTCTTTTAATTTTCTTTTTCTTGTGTTGTTTTTAATGTATAGAATTTTGTATTTTTCTGTTAACTTGTGGCTGTTACTATGTCCCTGGCCGTTGCAGTGTTTTCCAAAAAGTGATTTGTCATCCTTAGCTTCTGTGATTTTTCATGTTCTTTTATTCTAATTGTGAATTTTCTGCCTGCTTCTTCTCGGCAGGTCAAGTCACAGTATTCGGAGTCTAGTCTGTATACTCCGTTGCTGTTGTAACTGTCCTTTGTTTCTGTATTGTCATTGCTTATTTGTTTGATCAGAGGTGGTCTGCCCATTTTGGGTCCAAAATGTGGCTTTTAAAGCCCAAACCGGGCTGAATCAGATATCGCAAGAGATATTCCTCATCAGCGGCCAAAGATACCACAATTTTGATACTCCTGATACATTTCCATTGAAATTCTTGGTGGTACATGTGGGCTCCCCCCCCCCTTCACGGAAGGAAAAATTTTGTTACGTGGTGAAAGAACATCAAAATATTCGATAAACCGAATACTGAGTAGAGATAATTCGAAAAAACAGAATCATTAAAACCGATGAAGTTGACACGGGAAAATTCCTCGATCACGGCTAGTTACAGATTAAAATTTTTTTTTGCTATCTCGCGCACTAGCGTTGAGTCGGTCTCGGTCATACTAGTTCATTTGAACTAATCATCGCGATGAACTAATCTACCGAGACCGATGTTTTGAACGAACTAGTTCAATAAGACCGAGATTCTCTCGAACTCGATCCGAAAATGACCAAAAGTAACTGTTAAGACTGTTAAGAACTAAAACGTGAACGTAAACAAAGAACGACCAAATTCGTGTAAACCCTAAGACCTAACGCAGGTGAACTGAAACTAAAATACCGACGTGACTCATTTCGTTTATTTGAGCAGCTTTCTTCTTCATCATGATGAAAATTAATATTAATTTTTTGATCTTTCCGTTGAAAAGGGTGATGTTAAGCGGATACATAGAGAAAACATATAAATTAAAAACTTACATTAATAACGCGGGCATATTTCGGTCTTCTCATCTTACATCTTTCAATAATTTTAAGTCTTTAATGACGTGAATGAACCGACGATAAGGAACTAAAAGACCTAAATGAACTAGTTCATTTACCTAATCATTTTGGTGACCGAGACCGATTTGAACTATTCAACTAAATGAACTAATCTTCCCATCGCTATCGCGCACCCTGAGGGGATAACGAAAAATGTCACGGAAACCACAGAGATATCCGAATGATGGTGAATACTGACATGGTGCGGTATGAATTTCAGAATTCCTGCTCGTCAGATCAGACTGTAGTTTCATTGATACATATTTGCACTTTCTCGAAAAGCCACCAATTTTTAGCCAACACGTCTCCGAACATTTCCACGAATCGTACGAATTTCAATTTTTCTCAAACTATAACAAAGCCAGAGTTGAAAGAGTTGAATCAACATGTCCATTTTCAATGCTCGCGGGTTCAAGTGAAAGTCGTTAAATTCAAATGGCCGGCAGTGCAGTTCAATTTTCCGAAATAAATCTATTTTTCTTTCTTTCAAAAGTGAAATTTTCATTTTGTAAGCTAAAATCGGGAAGAGATATAAAACATCCGCGCCTCAAGAAACCCCTTTTCAAGGGAAATTAATTACATGGATGTGAAGGGTGAAATTCTTATTCTGAGGCCCCGAGGAGCTGGATTCAGACTCTGGCTTGATATTCGAAAGAGCAGTATATTTCAATAGTTAGTTCGGTAATCGGTATCACCCACTGATGAAAATTACGAAAATGAGCCTAGGTTCGAGTTCCCTTGTTTGCGAAGAGATGGTTCACCCCAAAAAATACTACCTACTTAAACATCTTTCGTGTTCCAGGTCGATTTGAACGTAGTGCAAGACATGGTCGATAGTGGACTATGTTTTATTCTATGTGAAATACGAAAAAAAAAAAAGTAAAAAAAATAGGGAGCACGTGAAGTATACACCGGAATTATCGATGAAGTACACAATACTAAAAAGCTGGGCAAACATCGCTTTACACCCTGCATTGGTCGGAACGGTGTCCCCTCTTCGAACGAAAAATTTTGAGAGGGACTGCCCTTCAAAATTGACATGGATATGTCTATTGGCTGGCCTTTAACGAAAAATTATGTCACGCTTTACCAATCGATGCGACCGAGTGACACAAAAAGAATGCCAGCGGATGCCAGACTGCCAAGAATGACCGACTAATGCCGAGATGCCACTCTCATAGAAAGAACGTTCGATAATATGGACACTCGGGGATGAGAAACAACTTTGATGCACTACTCAGATTACATAATTCCACAAGTAAAGTGTCCACTGTCTATTGGGTCGAAACAGAGTTGAGACCAGAGAATTACATCCAATTTGAGCACATTCGGAGTCTTGTGTAATTTGAAAATACCTCTATTTAAAGTTTAAAACGGGATCCTTTATGCGTAGAATGACAATTCCTATAGCGATAATTTTCACAAAGGTACCAAATTTCTTACTTGACAAGGCTGATTCTAGATCTGTCGAAGATAACGGTAGATTTGGCAGTCAAAATTCTTACATACTGCAAAGATCGTCGGCAGTTGTTGTTCACCTATCTTGGAAGTCAGCGCCACCTGCAACCAAAATGGAAATTAGTTATAATACGACTTATTCGCGAACAGACTCATCATCGTAGTAAAGTTAATAAATAAACGATATATTCCCTTGTAAATAATACACAAATGCATCCTACCATACATATGGTATCTACTAACGTTTTCCCACAAACATAAATTCAGAGATAGGTATGCACAATTCTCCAGCGAATTCCACGCAAGATTATGTCAACATGATAACGGGACTTCCGTAACTTTACTAAATTGTATATCAAATTCGATGTAATGTCAACGTCAAATTATATTTTGATTTTTGAACGTGAAACTAGTCGCACAAAAACCGTCGACTAACCCAATACTCTACATTATTGTATTAGAAGACTTACGTTTCGCTCCATTCCTCCGAGGAAAAACGTATTTGAAATTTCAACCGTTAGCTATATGCTCCGTAGAATTATAGCAACTCGGTACAATGTTCTCCGGTAACAGACAGTCACGAAACACTGGCGAAAGTTCGAGTCTCTGCACAGAAATACATACATTTACCAATTCAATACTATATACTCAAGAGAGACCCGATGGTACACTGCAGAATGTCACAATAACCGGTAGAATTCAAAGTGCACATTTGATCAAAGCCCTCAAATCTTCTCTACAAACTACTTCACAAGGCTTCGACTACAGGTAACTGTTTCGAGGATGATTTCCCAAAATCAACATTAATAAGCATTACTAGGTGAACTATATGGAAGTATTCCAGTATGTCATCAAATCTGCCAGCATCACTCTCTACGAGGCAGACAAAATATCTTTTTATGGTTCAAGCCACATCGATATCGAATTAACCGTTCAGAAAACAAAAAACAAATGGAAATAACCTTTTGTACTGGAATAAGCGCAGATTCCCCATGTTCTGGGTAATAAGCTAGAAAACTATCAAAAACGGATTAAAAAAAATGTGGAACTACAAAACTCGAGCCCATTTAGTATTTACGGGAGAATTTGTTCGCCAATAGCCCTAATATAGAAAAATTTACATCAGTTTACGCATTTACTTCCATCTATTTAAGGAAACTGACGCGAACAATGGTCAATGCCGCTCAAACTACCAATCTACCAAGATGGCGAACGAACACACAACCACCCATAGCACAGGAATTACACAAAGGCCTATTTTCAGAACTACCCGAATCCAAGATGGCGGGACCTCAAATACTAAAATGCAACCTGCTAATAAAAAATAACGCAAGAGCGGGGTCAAAGAATTGTTAAGCTCGATTACCTGAAACTGGACACTTCACCTTTCACAGCCACATGTGAAGCTATTTCAAGTTTCGCCTTCACAGAGCGTAAAGTTCACTGTTCATCACTATCTTTCAAAATCTACTCATTGGAATAATATTTGAAAACTTGGAAGTAAACTGCACTTCGAATCCGACACTACGACCGTGCGAACAATGTCAGCTCATAAATTTCACGCGAACTCCATACAACATCACAATCAAAATCGTAACAATTTAAAGTTTGCTAGCTACTCGGAGCCGAACAGATGAAATGGAAGAACAGAGAAATGTAAACCAGGATAGATATGTCACCCACACTCCACAGCATTTTTATTATTTCTAGTCTTCTAATTGGTCGAATTAACACACCCCACCAAGTGACGTCAACACCATCCATCATAATCATAGATTAAAGATCTAAACGTGATTTCTATGTTCTATTTACCTATTTAATCAGTGATGCTTCTGTCCGATTTGAAAAAAGCGCTAAAGAAATTGATTAGCATCTTCCAAGCTGATTAGTGACGTCACGTTCATAATAACTACCAGACTAGGTATCACCCTTTTCAATTTGATAACGATTATAAGACTGTTCAAACGAAAAAGATTGAGATTGGTATTGCCTTCTGACTTTTTAAGTGGAATATTACAATTAATGTTGATTATTTGAAGTTTAAGCCACCAAAAAACGTAATTAGATATGCGTTATTGTTTTGAATGCAGTGTTTCCGATATAAAGAACTCGAAGTATTTGAACAATCACTCCTCAACTGCCAATAAGTTATCATAACAGAATGATCTACAGCCCTACTTTTGGTGAATTCGCGGAGCAACAAATTGCCTCTAATGACTGTGTAACACTCGGTATGTTTGACATAGCTGATTTATTCATAACATTTACCTGCAATGGGAAATTGAAGGAGATTAAGGAGGTCTACTTATTCTGCCTGGACAGCATCCTCAATATCGCTATATGATGTTGTAGCCTGAGTTTTCAAATTGAAAGTGAAGCGATTAATTAAAATGATACAAAGGAATGCCATATTTGAACAGGTATTGTGTTATATGTATTCAATTGAATGGCAACAAAAAGTTGTGTATAATGTACGTTTTGAATTATGAATGATTAAATTAGATGTGTGTTCAATAGAAGGTGAGTTTTGTTTTTGCTCCCAGGTCTTCCACATGCTCATATTTTACTATTGTTAAAGAAAAAATTGCGAAGTGAAAACACTCTGATTCTCTTATTTCAGCAGAAATACCAGACCAAAAGTCACAACTTGAACTGCGTTTAAAATTGTGACCACTTGCATGATACATGATGGTCTCTGTGGATCTCACAATTTTTTCTCACCATGTATGCAGAACAGAAAGTATGGAAGAAGGTAGAATATACGTTCGTGGTTCTTCAAGCATAAGTTATGAGAAAATTGTGTTTTCCAAAAATATTTTCCATATATGGTATCCACGGCCATTCCTGAATGAAACACCAACTAATGATGATGGTTACCCAGTTTATCAAAGATGTTCTCCTGAAGAAGGTGATGGCCTCACTACCGTCATTAATGGAATAACAGTGTCTTCAGTGTTCGTTCAATATCTTTTATCAATATATCTATGTTATAAATGACTCAATGACTCCAGTATTTGTCCAATAGTTAATACATTCATCGTTGGGATGTAGAGCACAGGTAGCTCAGAAAGAATATTTTTGGAACCAGAGGTTTTCACTTGACTGAGGGCCAGTACTGATAGTAGAACAATGGTAGGTTAAAATTTCAGATAACAGGGTACGAGTAACCAGAACGTTTATCAAAGAACAAAATTCAGTACGGCACGCAAACATTCCCACACCCATAAAGCTCTAGTACGGGTATGCTCTGCTATACCCGAAGGGTTGACATAATTTTGACCCGCGTCAATTTTGCGAATTTTGACACAATATCTTGACATTTGAACAATCATTCAACAAATCAGAGCACTCCAACGCATTTTTGACTTCTTAACACACATTTGACGGATCAATTCTGCTATACAGGTGGGCGGAGCCTACATGATTGTCATGGACAGACTATTTTGACTCAAAAAGAGTATCAAGAGTGTCTTCTGACGCTGATTTTGCCAATTGGACCACCAGAGTTCCAGCATTTACTGAAGTACAAAATGCAATAGGGTGCTCGGGCCATTCCGCGGGGACGCTACACACTGCCAACAAATCTACTTTCAAAATTGATAATCAGTTCATTTTGGGCAAGTAAACTCAAAGGAAATGCCCAATGACTCTCAACTTTGGACTTTTTGGACAAATGATTCAAATCTAAAATGTTATGTGCCATGTAAACGTTTCATTTAAGTTGCGACAAGTATAGCTGTAGTGTACGAGTGTATGCATGACAAATCTGCATTGGAGCCAAACAGTAGCGAATCCTCTGGTACATATAGTCACTGGGTGATGTACCAAGGAAAATTGAGAGAAAAAGAGAAATTTTATAATTTTGTACAGGTATCAAAATTCTATTTTTTCGCTTCAATTTTTACAAACATTTTTGTTAGTATGTTTTTCTGCACTGGTTCATCCGTTCATCACCATTCATTTTCATTCTACTATAGTCTAAAAATTCTGATTAGATCCAGATGTTAGGAACTTTTATCAAGCCTATGATTTTATGAGCTGAAACTGACACAGTAAAAGAGATACCTACTCATAGGTGCAAATAATAGGTCCCCATTCATCACTAATAGCCCATCGCCTCGCCTCGCCTCTTAAAAAAATGAAAGATTATATAAGTGAAAGAGTTTTTCACATTTTTTTAATACTTGTCAGCCCCGAACCCACTTCAAGTTGGTTATTCACACCAGTGGCAAATCCTTCCACACATCTAGTCACTCCGCGATGTATCAAGGAAAATGTAAGGAAAAAAAGAAATTTTATAATTTTGTAGGTATCACAATTCTATTTTTTCTAATTAATTTCCACAAACATTTTCGTTTTTTTCCTACCACATCGTCACTATGCAGCGCATCCTACATGTTGAAACTTCGTGTACCGCTGCTCAAAAGATATCGTCAGCGAGTACATCTACAAAAAAAAAAAAAGAAAAAAAAAGAGAGAGATTGACTAGGGTGTATAAAAAAACTGGTTTTACACATGCACACGAGAATACCTGGTGAGTGTGTGGTAGCGTATTTCGCCGGCCAGATCCATCGCCACGTTGAGATATTCCCACTGCCTGCGTTCTATTGTTTACTGTGCGCATGTCGTTTATTTTATTTGACGAAAATCAGGTTTTTACAAAAAAGTAATTAAATTTGTTGAGCTTAGCGAGAGACTGATTAATTTTATTATACTTACAAATAATTTTGTGTTTTCATAATAATAATAATAATAATAATTCACTTGCTTTTTCTAATTTTTGTTTTCTGCAATCACTCAATCAATATCCTGTACCAATTTTTTTCATATTTTTCAGGAGAAAGAAAGAAATGGGAAGGAGCATAGGCGGATCCAAAATTTTCTCAACTGGAGGGGGAGAGAAAAACATGAATAATAATAATAATAATAATAATAATAATAATTGGGGGATGAAAGCCGGCGCGGGCGGCGTCACATTGAACAGGCTGGTAGACACAGCGACGACGCCGTGCGCGGTTGCCGTCGTGTGCTGGCCGGCGGGGCCCTTAAGTGCTTTTACTTTGGGCACCGGTTGGTTGGGTGCGGCGGCAGCGAGCGCAGAGCCGGATTCATGCGTGTTGGCTACCCAGAGGCTCATGGAAGTGGTCCGACGGGGTGTCCCCATGTCCCTGACTATTCCTGACCTACAGTTTTCTGTTGTCCCTGTTTGTTAAATTTCTCTGCAGTTGTCTGTGTGCGTTCTTGGTTGTCTGTGATTTGTTTGTTGTATTATTTATATTTATATATATTTATTGTTGTTTTATTTTATTTATATATTTTTTATATTTTTGTTGGCGCTTTTGCTTGTCTGTGAGTTATCTGTTTGTCTATGTATGGTTTATCTATGTGTCGGTTTATGTATTTATTGTTTATCTTACTACCTTTCTGTCTATTTGTTGCGACCTCGTTGCGCGTTACTATTTTTGAGCACAATTTTCTGCTGTGTCTGTATGTGCTGTATGTTGCTGTGCTGATGTCTGATCTTTGTTCCTTAAACTTAGCCTAATATTTTCCTGCTTACCTAGTCCATATTTGTACGTACTCTGTTACAGTTTGATTCTCTGTGTAGACTTCCTGTGTCTCATAGTCCAAAATTATATTTACTATATTATTATTGTTCTTTATTACGGTGTATTATTTATTTATTTATTTATTTTTTCTATGTATGTGAGCCGTCCAGTACTAATTTATTAACTTAGCTACGCACTAAATTTTTTGTACCTCCCGAATGTTACCTGTATTTATGTTATTTTTTTCGGTCATCTCTGCCTGTTACAGGCTTGAATTGATTTTCTGTCTAGATCTCCATTATTTCAAAGCCAAAAAATTGTATTTACTGTGTTCGTCATAATTATTATTATTCCAGACCCTGCTCGCGCCATAGGCGCATAAGGGTCTCGCATGCATTTTGAAATTGTAGCTATTATGTCAAATAAAACACTATTCAATTCAATTCAATTCAATTCAATTCAATAATAATACTGATATTAAATAAAAAAATATCTAGTAACAGGTTTGTATTTTTAAATTTAAGAATTAAGTTCAAGGGGAGGGGTTCACCCCCGGGTCCATCTATGAGAGGGGGTATAATGAAGAGGTGCTACTGTAACTAGGAGATGTACCTTTAAAAAAGCAGAATTTGCCACTGGAGCCAAAAGGTTTTCATAAATTTGGAAATAGTCTGCTCTAATTTGAAATTAATTATTAATATAGTGCTGTGTCTCAAAACATTTTCCATAAACAATGACTGTGAGAAAATTACCATATTACCTTATTGGTGTTACAGCTTATACTTATAATTTTACACTTTCTGGGCTGTTGACAAGGGAGAAATCATAAGCATCTCAGAAAGAAATAAGTTGGAATATAGTTAAGGTCGAATAACACATTTCTTCAGAATCCTCCTTTTGTCTCTCTTAAGAGAAATGATTAGGGAACATGCTTACTTGGATGGAAAGAAAGACAAAGATTTTAGAATTAAAAATATACACTGAGTCTTCAAAAGTTGCGTCTTTTGTGTCCATAGGAACTGGGCTAAATATTATTAAAAATGTTACCCAATCTTTTCAGTTCACGCATGCTCAAAATTATGAACATAGAATATGTACATAACAAATCCCCCCTCTACTCCCAAAAAATTGTAATAACTTACAAAAAATTACTAATTCAAAAATTATGTTATTTTTCAATTTTACATAACATCCATAGCATTTCAACAAAAAATTTTATAGCTTCAAAATTACAATGCTCAGTATGACAAATGCTCAACTATACCATAAAAAACAAGTTGAAATGGATAAATTAAAAGCGAAAAAAAGAAATTAATTTTCTTCTGAACTTTGTACTGAAAAGTGATTAAAGTTGAAATACAACTGTATAATTGATTCAATCATTTGATATAAATTCCGGCTCAGTTGCTCGGTACTTTGGTACACTCAGCAGTCAGCAGTCAGCACTCACTACTTAGTTGAAAACTCGAAAGTATAATGAGTCAACTTCATCTCTAATTTTCAATTCTATAATGCAGATGGCAAATGAGCTACATGTGACATATTATGATGGATACATAACCCGTTATAAGTTCAAAATTCAATTAATAGAAAATTGTAATAAATTCTCACTTTCAGTCGCAGGTCCACTGAGGGGTTCCCTT
The DNA here is from genome assembly GCA_031841125.1 of Acanthococcus lagerstroemiae. Lineage (NCBI taxonomy): Eukaryota > Metazoa > Arthropoda > Insecta > Hemiptera > Eriococcidae > Acanthococcus > Acanthococcus lagerstroemiae. Next base: position 4,804,673 of record CM063107.1, read on the forward strand.
TCCCCCAAAAAATAAAACAGGAAAAATTAGTGGGAGAGGGGGCAGCAAAAAATTTCAGCATGCTTCGCTCGATTTTCCTTCTGCTATTTCCCTCCCCAAAATGGTGGTCTGGATCCTTGTTGGCACTTTAGGAGCATTAGCTCACCAACAATATGTCAATATATACTCAAGCAGTTGCCATCACTGATTGTCTCCTATGTTGTTGGACAATTTAAAAAATAAAAGATCGGAACAGATAAGAGTACAACAACATGTGCAGTGCTCCAGTCAATATGCTAAGTTTAAATATTTACATACACAACAGTATGACTGGGTGTGCTATATGCGATATACTTAACTAGAGAAACATTGTTCAACATGTTAACATAATGGTTACTATAGAACCTAAGTTTCAACTTATTCATTGATTTCATGCAAACAAAGCATGAACAAAATATTCTTAGAATCGCTAAATACTCTAGGAATGAGATCTGTTATAGTCAGCGTGGGGTTTCGCACTTCTGGAACAATTAGAACACAAATGAATTTCTAGTACGTTTGCCCAATGTATTTTTTCAATTAAAAATATTCGAAACTATTCTACTGACTACTGTTACAAGCTAGGTTATACAGTTCACATAATATAAACAGGTCAATAAAGCAATACTGTATTTTGAATCCTGTGGTATGTAATCCATAAACTGGTTTCAGTTTAAAACAAGAATATGTAGCTTTTTTCATCCTGTGAGGGGTCAACGTCCCTACCCCGTGGCCAGTACCAAACTTACTCGCGTATTAAGAATTTCCCTTGTTTTATCTCGCGAGGGATTAAAATCATCACCCAATGGCCAGTGCCAAACTTACTAGGATGGTTTTTCACTTTTTTAATTTATGGAATGATTCTCTCATCTCTCATTTCCAGTGTTGGTCTTAAAATGCAACCCTCACAAGAGCGAATTTTCAATGTAGACTATAAATTTGTCACCTCCAAAAAGTTGGTTCGGATTTGAAAGAATGCTAAAAAATGTAAAATTGATAACGCCTCTAAATCAAGTACAAAACAGGAACGCATTTCTAGAATTCTTAATCAACCCTGTTGAGAGGGAAGGGGAAAGCTTTGAGTATAAATCTCCTGGAGAGACAGAAATCAGATTATTTACATTATATAAGCGTGGAACTGTAGAGAGCGTGATACTGTGTGATGCGTACCTTTCTGTCCTGCGATTGCCCCATTGTAAACAAAATGATTGCCATTAGCATTCATTAGCACCAGGCATCTGCATGACAGAAATGCGCGCTCTATAGGTCCAGCATAGGAATCATGACTTCTATCCCTCCGGGAGCAATATTCTCGAAAATTTGTTACAGTAACCACTCATAACAGCTAGTCCCAAGGTGGTGTTATGAATGGTTATGAGATGTTATTCAATATTGCGGTAAATGGGTAACAACTCATAACAACTTCTTTATAACAACAGTTGTTATCATAACATCGCATAACAACCTTTCGAGAATAGTGGTCCAGGAGATTTATACTCAAAGCGGGAAAGGGGGAAATACCCTGGGCCGGACTTTTAGGAGGACCCTATATTTTTAAAAGACCCGATTTTCGACCCTTATGGCTACATCATACTGTACACAGTGCACATCAAATCAGGAATCACTCCTTACACCATGAAAGAAACCTCTTATCCTGTAGCTTATATTATTTTTTCCCACCTGACAAAAGGAAAAAATGAACTGGAAGGAGAGGGGCCCGTGGAAATGCCCTCCAGGCCCTCTTGTTCTCTCTACAGGACTGTTCTTAATAAGAAAGAATAGTGAGTAAGTTAGTATGAATAAGAATGGACTCTACCCCTATTCATTTTTCAACTAGGACAAATAAATTATGTTACTATTATAAAATATATTACATTGCAGCTACTCTACTGATACTAATCTTTTGATTTATTGGGTTCAACTTCACAAATTGTGAATTCACATAAAAGTGTAAACTATGACACTTTCATTAATTTTTTTTTATTATGTGCTTGTTTCCCTTGGACTTTCCATTTACATGATGTGCCGTTAAATATTCTCCACAGAGAATATTTCCTACAATGGCCAGGGGCGTAGCAAAGAGTTTTTTCTGCAGGAGAAATATTGTTAAATTCCCAACTGACTGACATCAAAATTCCAAAGAATCAAAATTTGTTTGTATTCGCAAAAAAAACAAAAACTTTTGACTTATTGGATTTATGATCCAACTAACTCAAGTCAAGACAAAATTCCAAAGTATAAAAATTTGTTTGTATATTACCTATAAGGGGAAGAAAAACAAAACAAAACAAACAAACACATTTTGATTTGTGTACTTATTCCAACTTTTGATTTATCTAGTAAAATTTCCCAACTCTGGGGGAGGCTTAGGGGCAGGTTGTTTCGACCCTGCTGATAACTGGGCTTATCTGCTCGCTTCTATTAGCTAACAGCAGGGATGGGCAAATTCGTTTGTAAATCGAATCGATTCACGATTCGCGATTCGCCACAAGAAAATTGAATCGATTCGCAATTTGCGATTCTCTACAATGAAGTCGAATCGATTCGCGATTCGCAATTCATCCAAACAAATCGCGAATTCGCTAATTCTTCAATTCGCGATTCTTCAATATTGTTTTTGATAAGGAAGTACAATTACAATCTATAAACTACAAACAAATACTGAACTACCAATAATGGAAACTCGAGAATGGCTACTAGCAATTGGTACTACTTTTCATTCATTCATTCACTGTAACTGTATGTTGTGATAGTGATTACGCTCTATCTAGTGAACACAATGCTAAATTATTATAGTAACAATGCTAAACAGCGCTCAATGTATTTTAAATGGAGTTTCGTATTAGTATTTCAGTGTATTTACTACAAAGTACAAAGAGGTAATAAACTGATAATGATCGCAGAACACATTGCTGATTGGCTGATTTCATCTTCGACATTCCACTCTAGCAGAGCCACACATCGAATTTCGATTCGAATCCTACACGATTCATTGGAATCGATTCGATTTGCAGAAATTTTTGGCGAATCGATTCGCGATTCCGATTCGTTAAATTTCATTCGAATGGATTTGCGATTCGCGATTCGTCTAAAATCGAATCGATTCGCGAATCAATTTGCAAAAGAATCGATTCGCTGCCTGTCCCTGGCTAACAGAATATGGGTTTTAGAGAAGCATTTTGCTTCAGCAATAAAATGAAGAAAAACAGAAGAATTATTACAGAAGTAGAAGAATTTTTAGTATTATTTTGAAAATACATGTAAGTCATAGTTTCAACTGAGGCACAATAGAATTTCCGATTTTAAATTGAAGTTGAATACTTGATAATCAACAATTCTCCAGTTGACTCATATGTTGTTCTCTGCATTAGTTAATCGCCAATCATTTTCATTCCACTAGTTTAGAAATCTTAATTTGATCCAGGTATTGAGAATTTATTGCACTATTAAGCTCCTGATTTTACAAACTGAAATTAAACGCTGTAAATGAAATAATTATTCATAAGCGCAAATAATAAGTCCCCATTCATCACTAAAAGCCCCCCCCCCCAAAAAAAAAACAACCAAAAACAAAAAGCAAAAAAAAAGAGAGAAATTATGTAAGTGAAAGGATTTTTAGCATTATTTTGTAAGAAAAACACAAGTTGCAATTTCAGCTTTTAGACACAGTAATATTACCAATTTTAAATTGAAGTTGGATGTTTGCTAATCAATAGTTCTCTAGTCAACTTAGTATGTTTTTCTGCACTGGTTCATTTTACCATGCATTTTCATTCTACTATAGTCTAGAAATTCTGATTAGATCCAGATGTTGGGAACTTTTATCAAGCCTATGATTTTATGAGCTGAAACTGACACAGTAAAAGAGATACCTACTCATAGGCGCAAATAATAGGTCCCCATTCATCACTAATAGCCCATCGCCTCGCCTCCCCTCTTAAAAAAATGAAAGATTATATAAGTGAAAGAGTTTTTCACATTTTTTTAATACTTGTCAGCCCCGAACCCACTTCAAGTTGGTTATTCACACCAGTGGCAAATCCTTCCACACATCTAGTCACTCCGCGATGTGTATCAAGGAAAATGTAAGGAAAAAAAGAAATTTTATAATTTTGTAGGTATCACAATTCTATTTTTTCTAATTAATTTCCACAAACATTTTCGTTTTTTTCCTACCACATCGTCACTATGCAGCGCATCCTACATGTTGAAACTTCGTGTACCGCTGCTCAAAAGATATCATCAGCGAGTATACATCTACAAAAAAAAAAGAAGAAAAAAAGAGATTGACTAGGGTGTATAAAAAAACAGGTTTTACACATGCACACGAGAATATCTGGTGAGTGTGTGGTAGCGTATTTCGCCGGCCAGATCCATCGCCACGTTGAGAAATTCCCACTGCCTGCGTTCTATTGTTTACTGTGCGCATGTCGTTTATTTTATTTGACGAAAATCAGGTTTTTCAAAAAAGTAATTAAATTTGTTGAGCTTAGCGAGAGACGGATTAATTTTATTATACTTACAAATAATTTTGTGTTTTCATAATAATAATAATTCACTTGCTTTATTATCCTAATTTTTATTTTCTGCAATCACTCAATCAATATCCTGTACCAATTTTTTTCATATTTTTCAGGAGAAAGAAAGAAAATGGGAAGGAGCATAGGCGGATCCAAAATTTTCTCAAGGGGAGGGGGAGAGAAAAACATGAATAATAATAATAATAATAATAATAATATAATAAAAAAGTAATCTCTCTATCTCTCTATATACTAAAAAAAGTAAAATCCGCCGCCGCCGCCACCACCGCCGCCACCTCCGGGGGGGGGGACGCACTGTGGGTTGCCTATCTAAAAATCCGAAAAATTGCAGGGGCAGATCAGCTACTTTCAAGGACATAATCTGTTCTAATATAAAAGATCTCCAAGTTTTAAGACATAACCGACATAATAAGACAAAAAAGACATTTCTCTATACTAAAAAAAGTAAAATCCGGTAATAATAATAATAATACTGATATTAAATTTAAAAAATCTAGTAAGAGGTTTGTATTTTTTAAATTATCTTCAAGGGGGGGGGGTACCCTTTCTATAAGAGGGGGTTTAATGAAGAGGTATTACAGAAACTTGGAGATGTACCTAAAAAGAAGAAGGATTCGCCACTGATTTACACTTACATAATTACTATTGTCTGACCTTAAATTTCACAACATTGCTTATCTAACTTTTACAACAGCACAGACCACACACGCTCTGGATCTTGTCGGATATCAAATTAAGTATATCAGGTATGTTTTTAATGTCCAAAGATGAACATCATATGGTCAATGGACCCCCACCCCTATTTCTATGTCAGAAAGTCGGTTCAAAATCTGTCATAACTTTCAAGAACTTCATTGAACTTGTTCAAAATCATGATTAAAGTTTTAGATTCTGCATCCCAGGTATACCCTAGAATCATGCGGCAATTTTATTAATGAAAAAATGATAATCTTCGATTATTTGGACACTGTTCAACAAGAGGGAACCAACTAACATTTGTAAACAAAATGAGTCATTAGTATTGTTGGAAAGAGCGTAAAAATTAGAATTTTTCAAAATTGGGCCCCCGATTCAAAAATGTGTACTAACAACAAAAAAATCTTATCAGTAAACGCTGTGTCATATAGTTTCTACATGGCTCTTGAACTTTGAATAATGTGTTCTCAAAAATTGAAGTTTGCCAGTTGGTACCCTCTTACTGAACAGCGTCCGTTTATGATAAATGTGACCTGCCAGGAAGAAAGGGACCTGAGCGCAAAAATGTACAAAATTTTACAGGAGAGCAGAGAAATAAAATTGATAACGTTTTCACATTGTGGAGACACTCAACACTCAACTTTAAGTGTTAACAAGCATTCCACACTCCACATCCCACAGCAGAGAGCAAGCTGACAACACCCAGCCACACACGCAGTCGAATTCGGGCCGTGCATCCGTCAGAGCGCGTCGCTATCGAGTCGAAGTGATGAGTAGCAAACAAAAGAATCTATGCATTTCTCCCATTAATGTACATACCAGTGTTGTTAGACAAAACGATTTTTTGTCATTTTGTCCGACGAGCATTTCACTTTTTTTTGTTATGTCATGAGTTTTGTCATGTTTGGAGTTTTGTCATTTTGTTTTTTCATGCTTTTGTTATGTCATGACAAAATTATTTTGTCATATCCACAAATTTTCAGGTATTTTACTATTTTTACATACAATCCAATCCTACCAATCACCAATGTTATTTTAACAAAGGTTGCATACTTGGAGGCTAAAAAGAAATTGGGATTTAAACCTGCACTAGAGGGCGCTGCAAAATTGCCTGCGCGGTTGTTAGCGGGTGAAAATGAGTGAGTAACCATGTTGTGTACTTTCAAATAGAAACACACTGCTATCTTTAGTAGGGTAAAAAAAAAACAAGTAAAAATGATTCTGACTGATTATAATTTAATTTTTTGGTGATGATGCAGTCGAATTTAGGACAAATTTTCTTTGAAAGTGAATTTCTAATCGACTTAATGATAGTTGAAGTTTGCTACACGCTTACAGTAAATCATACGTGATCACTCTTCTGGCTTGGGTTGACTTCTTAAGTTTTGACTGATGGCTGATAGCTGATCACTTCTTTAACAAAAAGTGTCTGAGAAAAAGCACCTAATGCATGGGTTGGTTTAGATACATTTTCGAAGACACTAGTTCCATGTTCTTCTAGTCTTCCTTAACTTCTTGATCCTTGTTCTTTTCCACCAATGTAATATTGGAATGACAAAATTGTTTTGTCATTGATTCATTTTTTTGTTATGTCATTTCCATTTTGTCGTATGACAAAACTGAGAAATGGTTTTGTTATTATGACAAAATAACTAAAATACAATTGTCATTATTTTATCATTTTGTTTTGTTATGTCTAACAACACTGGTACATACTCATTAAAATTGAAATATCTCGAAAAATAAAATAATGTTTTTAAAGTAGGTATTTAAAGAGAAAATAATTTTTTGAACAAAGATTTTTCTTTTGATTAAAACTATTTTTATAGCTAGCAGTGTTGTTAGACATAACAAAACAAAATGACAGTTGAATTTTAAGAATTTTGTCATAATGACAAAATCATTTCTCAGTTTTGTCATAAAAAAAAAAAAACGAATACAATTCATATATTTTTTCTTGGCTTTTTACTTTTTTTCGCCTATTATACACAACTGTGGTATACCAAATTGGGACTGATAATGTACCATTAAATTAATGATAAGTTTTTCTGAAAAACTCAATTTCTCTTTTATGTTTTTACTTTTATAAAAAATAAGATAAAAATAAGTTCCTGTGATGTGTATTGTGTTTGGTTGCATTGATTAATACAAGATTTTTGATTCAATGAGAAATGAGACATTTATTTCAAATTTTCAACTTCTCTAAAAAAAACTAAAATCAAACAAAAAGCGTGTTTTAAAAAAAAAAGAAGCAAAAAATACGACGTTTAAAAAAAAAGTTTAAAATGGGTCTTTGGTTTAAACATATTTTTGTTTTTTCTCGCGTTTAAAAGAAATATGTTTTAAACGTAACAACTCTGCTCAAAAGTCTATAACTCTACTCTACTGCGCTATGTAAATACTAAATAGTATTGTTGAAAACTTGAAATTTACTTTGTCGTCTATTTTGTCAACCATAGACTGCCGTGAAAATCCAGTCTAGGCTAGAGTTCGCTGCTTGATTGTTATCATTCATGAGCCATGTTCTAACCTTATTCCTTCATTGGAAACGTGATAAAGTCCATTCCAACTAACCTGTACACAAATTTCGAAGGGGCAAAAAGTATTTCGTGTGATAGCACTCCGCACACCATACCCCTCGATCACCCGAACTATCAACGTTAGAGGTGTATTGCGGATTGTATGTTGTATAGGTTAGTTGGAACAGATTTTAGAAGCATAGTGATCCGTAGGTCTTCCCACGGCCGCCTCTAGTAGAAGGCCGAATAAGCTAATGTGGCAACGTTGCACTGATTATGAATAGTAGGTCGGCGGTAGAACATAGCGTAATAGGAAACAGTTTTGCACGTTAGACGTTACGCGTTTGTGTTCCTCTCATTCTCTCCCTCATTTCATAAATTGCCTCAAACGAAATATTCTTGAATAATCCTGAAATAATTACATGTATTTCAAAGTTAATTGTCAGAACAAAATGAATTCTGTCAACGAAGGAATAACCACAGTACAGAATTATTTATTCAGTAAAATATAAACAAAATAACGTCGACACATGAGAATAAATCGAATAAAGTCATGGAATACATCAGTGCGGACACGATCACAAAAAAAAAAAAAAAATTACAACACGCAAATATTACATCTACCTATTTCTTTAACGTACTCAATTTTCTCGCGGCCGAACTTTTAACTTTACCAGGAAAGGACGTTTCCGAATCCGTTTTCTGCTGTCTTTGTTTGCCGCTCTAAATAGGAACTAGATTCTATGGCATTATTTTTACATTTCGAATAATTATTCAGTAGAATATTACTAAAAATCTTAAAAGCTTGGTGAAACTGAGTTACATTAGAGGTACCGCAAAGCAAACATTTGTCGTCATCGGTATAATCTGATAAAAATAAGCTTTCATGAAGTAGGTGTAGAAGTATTTTCTTTTGGTTACTACAAGAAATGAAAATAGTTTCGTATTTTGTCGATATCAAATTTTGCATGACTAAGAGGGCTAATCTTCCTAGCTGAAAACAAAGGTCAATGGGAACACTAAGACCTCCTCTATCTATTTCATGAAAGTACTGATCGTTACAATTCGCGTGGGATAGAAATAATCCAACACATTCTTCACATTCCAATTTTGTCTTCAGTTTAAAAGTTACGTACCCGCAGACATAAATAAGGGCAGATTCTTGAATTTAAACTTCGTAGGAACTGCATCTTTGGTTAGCACAGCCCGCTTCCGAGGAAATGTTTTTTTCTGACCCTCCTTGTCGGTGTATTCTTCGAACTTAGAAACGAATCGCGACTCAAAATGACGTTCACAAACCCGTGCAGCTGGTCCTGGTGTCCAGTCTTTCCTCGGAATCTTCTTTATCCAAACGTTTCGTAACGACTCATCATCCGGGAATTTGAAGACAGAAACGTAACCTTCCGTGCTCGCGTAATTTGACTTGCAACCGGGAACACTGCACATTAACGGCATCTACAATTACGAAATGACTTTCACACAGAATTACGAAACATAATAATGCATGGATATTTATAACTTTCAGTTTACTTTTCAATGGTGCTAATTTACGCTGTCAGTAATACAAGTAGGAAACGACACTCCTGATAAGAACAAGACTGTGAAGTAAACTGAACAGATAAGCATAATTCATCCCTAAATAATTCATCGAAATTGAATAGATAATAGTATTCTCTCTGCTCACTTACAAATATCGAAAAAAATATGTACCTTTTTTCTAATAAACAATGTTCGGAGGAATTTGCTCGGTTAGTAACCGGGAACACAGCAATACAGGTATACAACTTCACTGGCACCTGCAATAGGGAAACAACTTTCTATTAGAACTCGAAATTGTATAGATAACAATATTCTCTCTGCTGACTTACAAATATCGAAAAATATGTACCTTTTTTCTAATAAATAACGTTCTAAGGAATTTGCTTGATTAGTAACCGGGAACACAGGTACACAACTTCACTGGCATCTGTAATAGGGAAACAACTTTTCATTAGAACTCCAGAATATAAATACATTTTCGTAATAGAGTTGTACAAGCATCAGATATTTTATAGTAACAACCAATTTACCTTTGCAGCTTTGATTTTCACCACGAATAAACGAACTTGAGCAATAGAACAGAAAAATTCGTATGACTTATCAATGCATAGAAACCGATCAGCCGCACTTCACGAGGCGTTGCCAAATATCCAGTTATTCGGCCTTCTAGTAGAGGCGGCCGCTGGGCGGCCGTGGCCTTCCGTAGGCACAGCAATGCAGCATGCAGCTAGCACGAAACGAGTGATCTCAGGTGATCTCTTATCACTTATCAGTTATCAGTTTGTAACTTTTGAGAGCATAGAGAGGCATGGAGTGGCATGGAGCATGACCATAATAATTCTGAAAAGAGTCTTTGAAGTTTGAAAATAATCGTGAATGTGAGTGAATATCCGAGCTGTAATTTCAAGGAAGAAAATGAATTGCATTGTATGCAAATCCCAGCGTTCGAAGTATAAATGTCCTACATGTAGTATACCGTAGTGAGTATTCAATCGGTTGTTCCCCGTTGGTAACTGTAAAAAGCTTGGACATATTAAATGTCAAAATTCAGGAGCTTCTCTCGTACTCCTTACATTAGTATTCTGAAAAATTAATCATTAATTGAATTTTCTTTAATCATTGCTGTTATAGCTGTACCTTGAAGTGTTGGAATGTACATTGCGATCAAAAATGTGAGAAATCTCAGCAAGAAGAGATGAGGTTAGAAAGTACTTTAGAGCATTACCAATTTAAAACTGAAGACACAGTTCCTTTTGAGACCTTGAAATTATTAGGTAAGTCACTATGACGGGTTTCCGATCTTTTTTGAGTTCAATCATTCATCGTCATCTGCCTCCATTTTCATTTTGTTTGTGGGTTTATAATTCTAAGACTTTCGTTCGATATAGAACAGAGTGAAGATGTTCGAGCCACTCTATATAATCCGCATGTAAGAAGTATTCTAAACGTGATTGATAAGTCTCAGGATCCGTCTTCTGCTTTGAAAGTGGCTATGTTGGAACCCATATTTGTGCAGTTTGTTGAAGAATGTTTGAAAATTGTGGAGCCGGTCCCCGACGTCTCTGGCTATGAATTCTGATCACAAAGTGCTTGGCACTGAAGAACAAAGTAAGGTATGTTTTAATTATGACAGATCATTGAGTATTTGTGTGCGAAAACTATTATTCGTTCACTAGGTTGAAGAGGACTACAATCTAATGTCAGTTTGAAAAACCGTCCTGCTATGATATCTTGGATTACTTATTGTTATGTGATTGGCCCCTTTATATCCTTGCTGCCTGTTCCTGTTGACGATGAACTCAAAATTGAATAAATTTCTGAGATTCCGTCGCAAAAATGTTCATAATTAACGAGTGTCGTAGGTATTAATGAATAAACAATAATTTCCAATCTTTATTATACAAATATTAAACATAGAAATATAACGGGGAACATTGTAAACGAGGACATGTTTGTACATTAGGTATAAAATATACTGGACTAGTGGGTCGTAGATTATGCATTAATTCAAAACCCTTATCAAGTATTTAATTGATATAATGCTACGAAACATGTTAAATTGGTAACTGTATACACAATAATACAAGTTATATTCGAATCACTCGTAGTGTTTTTCTTGCTGTATCAGTAAATGCAGTCTGTACGATGCTCTCTGCAAAATACCTATTACGGGTTTTAGAATAAATTTGTATTTTAAAATTTACATCAGTCTTTTGAAATTATAGATTATTCCGACTCATTAAATGTCTCATTTTTTTATTTTGTTATCGCAACAAACTGTGAGAAAGTTGAAGTTTTTCTTCCATCAAGTATTTCAAAAATTATGATTTATCGAGTTTCCACATCTTATAAGCCAGAACAATCACTCACTAGGCATTTGGGAACCAATTGAGAGGCAAATTCACTTCTGTTCTGTGTACTTCAGCTACTAGCTTTGATAGAGGTAGCTTGGAATGGTGGGACTGCCACAGAACTCAGCTATCAACGAATTAATAATAAGAAAGTTTGTCAACTTATGTATAATAGCGTGAAAGGACTGTGTCTATGCGTTTGGTCAGGTTCTAATCAATAATTTGTACAGCGTCGAACTCGTTTAGAGTTCTGTTTTGACGGCGACTCGCGGTACATTAGCCAAGTAATTCTCAAAATCACGAGGTAGGCTGGCATTGTCCATTTCTTGCGCCAACAGCCAATAACGCTTCCGTAAGTGATGAGCCGATGCTTTAGGTTGCCTTTCCCGCGTGAAAATACCTTTTTTGTTTCCTCCTACTCGAGTTACCGCTGTATTTTCAGAACACACAGTTTAGTTACTGGCCGGGTACATTCGTTCTAGATTTAAAGAATAAAGAATTGCAATATCATACTTTGCGCGGTTTTAAAATCGGCGAAATTCCATATCATTTCTCCGATAAAGAAATTACTTCTTCTCAAGTTGTCGAAAGCTTTGAAATGTTCGGATAACAATTCTACTTGAAATTCCTCCGACCATACATAAGAAGGGTTCTGTTGCATAACATAACATACAATTTTATAGGCTTTGTCTAACAATTTATAGATGTATAATGTAATTTTGAAGTAGGCGAATGGATAGAATAAAGAGATTTTTAAGTCCGAGTGTTCAATCTTTATGGACAATTTCTCCGCTGTCCTTTCACTAGTTCTATGAGAAGCGGATGTTATTCGTATTTTAGAAATTATGTTATGTTCAGAATCAATCGAAGAATTCTTTTGATCCTTCGATATTTGTTATAAGTGGGCACCTCGGAGCTGTATTGTGACGACACTTACAAAATGCAAGCCAGGATACGTATCAGCCCCGTATTCTGCCATAAATACTGGTTTTCTGTACTTAGCGTGCCATTTTGCAGCCTCTTCTTCTACCCTGATTCGAATAGTTTCCAATCGGCCAGTATTACTGTACCAGGCATTGTATCTGTTAAATCCAATAATGTCTAGGTATTGACCCTGTAAGATAAACACGATATTCGTCATTATGTTCGAAATACCCAGTCAAATTAGCTTATTTGTGGTAAGCCAACAAAGAGCCTGGACAGTAAATATCCATCGTATTAACAAAGAGGCTACCCATCATCCAAATATGAATCTTCGTTTTGTTTCAAAACGGTTTGCCCCCTTCCATATGTTAACAAATCATCATTAAAGTGAATGTGGTTCGTGAGTTGATTTTCTAAAACTGCTCGTACTGTAGCGACTTATAGAAATCAGCCGTTTCCTGTTATCCGGGACCATTAATGAGAAATAAATACGAATTCTAACGAAATCTGATAATTTTTTTCTCCTTTCTGAAACGAGTAATAGCTATACTTCACGGATAAGCATTAAATTATACTGCACTATTTACGAATCATCTAAACGACCATTTGATCACCGTGCAACAGTTACATAACGCGTGCATAGTTAATATAGGACACGTATACCGATTAATCATGATAAGAAAAGGTGTGTTACATGGTCTAAAGTCACATTATGAAAATGAGCCTTTCCACCAAACAGTTAAATTACAATATTAAGCACCACAGAAAATTATGACAGTACAGGGTGTCTACTGGTCCACCCGAAGTCCCTAAAAATTCAAGAGAGCATTTTGTTCTAAATAAAAGTAGAAATAATGACTTTTTACGTGAAAGTTATAGAATATCGACTATGCAAAGGAGGAATCAAGTCCTCCAGAATCAGAAAATACATCTCCCTAGTCCTCAATATAGGCTCCAATTTTTGGGTTTCGACTTTGGTAGACACTCTGCGGTGAAACTTCAAAGTTAGTAGAACCCTGTTAGTGTGCAAATAGTTAAATTTTGTACTTAATAACCATATTTAACATGGTTTCAAATTCATTCGGCATTCTGAAGATTTTATTTAACAAAGCCGAATGCGTAATTTATACGATTGTTTGTATACCATCCGACGGGGTATACTCACCAATCCATCTTGTGTGTTCAAAACCGCAATGGCGGCTGTAATCGGACGGGTTCGATCCAGTTGCTTGACGCAGGTTGTTATTGATCTAAAAATCGATTACACAGAGGATGTTAACTCCCCATATTACAGTAATCTCTTTTGATTACAGAAAAGTGAAAAAAGGTGAAAATAGCTTTACAGGGAATTTCCTTTCTCTCTTTTCTTTCATGCTTCGTTCCCTTCAACTGCCTTGGGACATATTCCTGAATCTAATACCGATGGCATTACGGTTGGTACTATTTCAAAAACAATACTCTTGGAGATCTGTCAAAGGAAAGAATAGCAGCCCCCTCCCCCTGTTCCACTTTCACAAAACAAAATCACGAATAAGCAAAATTGAAAAACTTCCTTGATGATTATCGACATTCAAATTTTTGAATAGGTCAATTCTTAGTTCTATAATAAATTATAAAACTTCAAATCCCTTTTCCCCCAGATAGTTCTTTCGATACGCGCCTGTCTTTGCCTTCATATGTGGTCACATTTATGAACCCTTACAACACAACAATTTTATTTTGCGATTTGATAGTGAAAATGCAAGGTAGCACACAAGTGCAACGGTCATAATAACGTTCAGTGTTAGTAATTATACACTAGTTCACACTATTTTCGTTTTCGATCCAAATTACAGAATGTTTCTACGATCCTACACCGATATGTTAGAATTTCTAACGGAACATTCAATTAAACAAGACCCAATATTAGTAAGAAGCGTAAAATTTTGTCATTGGTTATGATTGCAATTGCAGGCTAACATGCTGAATGTTAGTCCCATGCTGTCTTGGGGTACAGGCCACTCACCGCTAAGTCTTCCGAGTACCACTTATTCAAAACGGCAGTAACAGGACGCGAAGTATCACAATTTTTAACACAATTTGCCACCGAGCTATAACGTATCAGGGATATCAGAATTACGAACTTTCACGAACTTTCACGCTCGCATACAGTCTGAAAAGACGTGAAAATGGTAACATGGTACACGAAATAGTTCTAGTTTTACCTAAAATATTCGCCAGCGTCTTTCAATTGAGATCTGGGCTCATTGGCAATGGACCACATAATGACGCTGGGTCTGTTTTTGTCCCGACGAATTAACTCCTCCAAACTGTCCGTGTGTTTTTTCTTCAGAGTTGAAGAGAAATTTCTAAAATAATTATTGAATCACTGCATAAGTTTTAAAAACGTGATCGAATATGCTTGCAGAATATCCAACTTACTCCACGTCTACAGCGGGACATTCGTCGATGATCATAATGCCCAACTGATCGGCAAAATCCATGATCTCTTCCGCATAAGGGTAATGTGATGTTCTATAGGCATTCGCTCCCATCCACTTAATGAGATTGTAGTCCCTGGTAACTAGTGGTAGGTCTAGTCCTTTACCCCGAATCTGAAAAATGGCCGGGATCAATAAAAACTCTTCGAAATTTGATAGGTAACTGTTACATTGCTGTATTGAACGAAATATGTGTACCAGGATAGGAAAATGGCCTACTTCGCAGGAATTGAGAACAGATCCCTGAGACTAGATAAAATAAACTTTTAAATGAGTCCTCAGGCCCCTCCTCAGATAAACATTAGTTGAGGTATACGAGTTTGAAGTTTGAAACCTAAAAAATCTGTCTTGAGAAAAATGCATTTTAAAGTTGCGATGTACATGTGCGAAATTCTTTTTGGTGAGTTTCGGTATGCAGCGATCAAGCGGACCCATTTCCATCAGCTCTTGAAACTTAAATACTGCCTGAAAGCCAATGATCATAAAGACATATGTAGTTTAGTACCGTGGTGGGGAGATGGCGGCGCGCCCTTTACAACAGAATAAGTCATTAGAATCTAAAATTCGGTATTTTGACGTTCAGTCTGAAAAATGGGTGTAACTCGAGAACGGGTGGGCCCTTCCTCTATCCTGGTACCCATGTATAAATGAAAAGAACTTATGAGGAAAATGTGGCAGCTAGTACGAGCTAACATTCTTAGACTCATATTTGATTATTATATGCAATATTTAGCATCAGATCATCCAGTCGAACTAGTAGAGAAGAGACATCGACACAACATGATAGTTCTGAGACAGGCAATTGGAATATAAATTGGCGTTGCAAATGTTGGCACGATTGCGTCTTATCAGTAGTATGAATGGGTGATCACGGAGATTTTTCTATTGAAAAGTACACAACATGATCCCCCTTTCATTTTCCCCCGCTAACACTCGCACAGGTGATTTTGCAGCGCACTCTAGTACAGATTTGTATCCCAATCAGACGGAAAAATAGTTTCATACGGGGAATGAAAAGGAGGGGACTTTCCCCTTTAGAAATGTGAAAAGAGAAACGGTTCTAGACTCTGTTTCAATAAAGTTATACATTTTCTTGCTGAAATGTTCTGCACTCAGTTCCTTAGGTCTCCATTTCAATAAGAAATATGACTAACAGCTTATTTAAAATATCAATTAGAAAGCCCTTCTCAAAAACAAAGTACCTCATAGTCTGTCGTGAATAATTCGTGAAATGATTTCAATTGAAATAAATAATCTATTATTCAGCAACCTTCCTTTTTGTCTTACAAAAATGTTAATCATTGAGGGTCTAAAAAGTAAAGTTTGGCACAAACTGACTGATTTTCTCCTTTTGAAGTCGTGTAAAACATAATTCACTTTTTATAATTTTTTTTAAATGCCAGTTTTCTGTATAAGGCTCTATAGTAAATCCACCTTCAGTAAGCGAAACGGCATTGTGTTGTCTTTTCAACTTCAATCAGTTTGTGAATGATTTCAGTTGAAATTAATAATGTAGTATTTAGCAACATTACCTCATTGCCTCCAGTTTTCGAATTTCAACCCAAAAATAATAGTCTCAATGGGCTTATATTTCATTTTGCTTCAATCAACTACCGCTTAGTTTAGAGAAACACTACTTTCCTGCGCTTCTAAATTTTGACCCAAAAATCTCATTTGTGTGTTTTTCATCAAATGTATTCCCTATGAAGAATGCCAAGGCAGTGCTATCAAAAGTTTCTTTGCTAATACAATCACTAATGCAGAGAGTTATGTTTATGTAAAATGCATGCAGTATGTCCGAAGTAGTTTTAATGGGTGCAGCTAGCTCATTGCTAAAGAAGCTGTCAGGGCTGCCGCTGCTACACTACTGATTCTTCTGCCAGTTCCCTGTTGTTTAAGTTGTCTGTACTTCCACCTAACCCTGCTAACCCACTGTCATTTCTTGAATTGCCAGTTCATTGCCAATTACATCACTGACCATACTGCCATTGAGCACTGCCAACCCACTGCCAAAGCCAAATATTTTTTTTAAAGGAAACTGGCAGTACTTCCCTTTTTCCTTTTCTTTTTTTTCGCAGTATTGATAGGGCAGATTGGCAGTACTGTTACATTTACTGCCAAATCAGTTACATAGGGGTATATCTCTGTTTTGGCAGCGAAATTCATAAAAATTTTCAAAGGGTACTATTGAATTCGCTTCGACTTATTTCCCTATACCCGACAAACAGAAAATATAAGAGTCAGCCCCCTTACTTTTGAATTTAGACCAAGAATGTTCTATTCAATCGTATTCTGATTTTCCTCGAAAGTGCTTTCCTTTTGTTTGAATATCACGCTCTCATGGGGCACATATTCTGAGTCGCTCTCTCATATTCGAATCATCATATAAAATCGCATTCTTTTATTGTGCTTTGTTTGCGCTTTATTCTCAGACTTTTGGCTCACTAACACGAGGCATACCTATAACATAATATTTATAGCCCCCTCCCCTCACCGACTCCAAACAGGTTTAATCAGCGTTTCTAAAACGAAATATATTTACATCGGAATCTTCGTGTCTGCCAAAACCTCTGATGTAAATTGGTTTTCCATTTATTGTCATGCTGGTGCTGTTCCATTTCAAACTTCTAATGCCGATCGGTTGTCTGTATATGTCCTCACCGCCCCAGTCTTGTTGAGTTAACTGCACCTGGAATGAGTAAAACAGTTGGTACGGTAATTTATTCAAAAATTGAAGCTCGCATAATCAAAATGATATCCAATTATAGCAAAGTATTTTGAATAAATGCGAGCCTGTATGTTTACCTTCAGAGTGTACAAATACCCCGGCTCCGGGTGCATAAGGTATGGCCACCATAATGTTGCATTCGGCACTTCTATTGTTCCCGATAGGCCATTCAAATTCGAATTCCGATTCTTCCTCTCCACGACATTATTTTCTTTGTCGAGCAAGTCGACAGAACACATCACCGATTCTTCAGAAGTTAAAGAACCACGGACAGATACGTTGTAGTAGATTAATCCTACGATTGAAAATGAATGCACTTAGGAAACCCATCACATTTTACGTATAAATATCTAGATATTGTTGAAGTAAAATTCGTTTGTTAAGGCTTTCGAATGCTATAGTTTCTGGATTTGAGATTGTACGCAAAACTTGACTATACTAATGTGATAGGTACAGTTGCTTCATAGAAACAGCACTACACTATTTCATTTCCACTTAACTAATTTAGAATATCGTATCGTTTTAGAACAAATACCTGTTGTTCCATCTGACTTAATATCGGTAACAACAGTGACATCATCAATGTACACCGATGGGGTGGTATAAAGGTGAACAGATCGATGAATACCGGCATAATTGAAGAAATCGAATGTGTACGATTGTATCGTTTCTGTGCCATTTGCTCTGGTAGGAAATTAAATATAGGTGATTCAAAAAATTATGATACAATTCAGTTGAATAATGTACATAAGTATCCGCTTCTATGTCCTGCTGACTCCACAAGCCATAAATCTGGATAATCAAAGAATAAGTACTAAAAAAAGAAACATCAACTTCTATCGAGTACCCTGAATGTATTAAGTATTATTTGATGTGAATAACTCTAAGTTCAAACGTTGAGGAACAATACATGATACAACTCTGTAGGTCATCATGATGCCGGTATTGCAGTAGGTACTGAATTTGCTGATGTTTGAGGTGAGAAAAAATGCTTCCCTAATTCTAATAGAGTAATGTCTTGTAAGAGTGCGCACTAAGTTTTTGAGTCACTATAACTCGTCTGTTAGTAATATGTGTTTTGGCTTGAAAATTGCACTGTCTCTGTTGGGCAAATACTGAACTCGAATTTTGTTCGAGTTTCAATCTTCCTCTCAGCAGAAATTTCATAATGAATACGTATGGGGAAAAGGCACACTGAAACAATATTCGTGGAGAAGTGGATGAGATCAGTGCCATAGCGAAACTGTTTTCTCATTAATTGGTTAGATTTATGTTGAGTTCCATTCCCACCTTTTTAGTAGTTCTGGTACAAAAGCACAAACGAGAAAATGGTAAACTGAGAATAAATGAAACCCACTACCAGCACAGTAATCAATTGTGATAAAAATTTCTAATAATATGATTTTTCATGTTCGTATTATGGCAAAATGACGTATCAAACAACATACTAAAAGTCCCCAACCGTCCGATGTGTGCCAACCCTACAATTGTGGAAACGTGTACCTTGCTGCATTCTAGTAGCTCTTCTCCAACCTTACTTAAGTTGGTTTTTGACTAAATCTTCTAGTTTTACTCCCATTATTGGATGCGGACTATTTTAGTGGCGCTAATAGAGCTAAAATTTCCTGGGTCTGGCGGAATGGTGGCAGTTTCTATGAAAAGGGATAACTTTGTCAATCCGACGATTTTTGAGTTGAGGATAGTATGTAATACAGGAATGAATACCCGTTCCAAGGAGCTATCGGCGAGATCTATAGCGTTTTTCTTTGTGGAGATACAAGCTGTCAAAGATGAGTGTAACAAGAACATGCAAAAACACGTTTTTGGGGAAAACGCGTTTAAAGTTAGACACGCCTTTTTCTCCCGCTTTGTCAAGCGGCCCTAACTCGCCGCAGAATCACGTTACCAGCCTCGACGAGGGCTTGTTGGAAAGGTAATTTTTCGCTCTTCTGCATGGTCACGGTTCAGAACATCGGATTTATTCGTGAGTTCCGAAAAACCACAAAGAAGCGAACGCAGACGATTCTTTTCTCATTCTCTTTCATAATTCGATTTCTCTCTCTCCCTCTTCTCTCTCATGCGCGTAAATTTTGTCTCTTCGTTATTGCAATGTTTTTTCTATAGAAATCAACCAAAATCTCAAAATTGATTTTTTCAACCAAAAGATTTTGTTTTTCTTTTTTTGCGTCTTCTGAGACTTTGATCAATCGACAAAGTTACCCCTTTTTATAGAAACTGCCACATTATGTAGGCATTGAACTTACTGTCAGAAAACCGATTGTAAAGATGCCTACTATTGTAGACATGTGACTAGATGAAATGTCTACACGAGTAGCTATGCAACTTAATTACATGTGTAGACATGTGTAGATGTACGACGCACAACTAACAAAGGGTTCGCTACAACGTGCTACACGCGAGAGGTATATGCTATCCAAGTTACATTTTGTTGAAGAGAACTAACTTGCCGAGCTCATTGTGGAGTCAATACTGCTTCAATGGGGAAAATTGTGGTAAACATTTTTATAGAGAATTTTATAGTGAACATTTTTTATCCGAACAAATTTTTTGTGTGATACATGGTTGCTGAGATATTAGCAATATAATGTGGTCATGTTCACATTCTCTACAATTGTCGGGTTTACACACGTCAAAGGGGTGAGACTTGTCGTGTTGTTTGGTATGTCGCATCATACAGATTTTGCATCACAACTGACCAGAAAATCAAGCTAATTTGCCTGTACTATATTTCGAGAAGAACCTATGATGTATGGGATCTTCATAAGGAATACGCCTTTCTAGTAGCAGTGATCTCAGTTATCGTATCTATTTTGAGCATCCCCTTTCCAGAATCGTAAAAGAGTTGGAAATATCAAAGAAAACAGTACTACCAGAAATTCCCACTTTGCCAATTCTTCAACTTCCCTTATCGCTCTTTGGTTTCTTATATATATCTCTCCTGTAGATACTGATGTGCATTTCCAACCAAAGAATATCATATTTGAAGTAGCGCTTACGTTTGCAGCTCCTGTAGCGTGCCTTGTGGTAACGTAGTTTGCAATAACGTGTTATCAACTGCAACTGTGACTCGATTTAGTTTTCCGAACTGCAGCAAAGCCGTTATCTCTCGTTGAAAAGGCAAATGACCGATTTCATGCTCCATTGCTGGATGCCCATTGATCCACTATGAAAAAAAAGTTAGCATCAGGCATCACATTAGACGCTATTTCCATTTTCAGGACATGGAAAGTGTTTTAATGTAAGACCTCCGGCCAGAAACTGCGAGAGAGTGACTGGGAAGCCAGTTGCGGATCGGTATGAAATGCAGTCGAGGGCCTAATTCTCCCTAGCTCTATGGTGGCTTTTTCTTTGATTTGCTCTGAACGCATTTCCCCTAAATCTGGCACTTACTCTAAAACAAAGCTGGAAGAGTCTTAATAAGTGTCTAATAGGCCTGTAAAAGTTTTCATGGTTCACAAATAAGTTTGGAAATGATTAGAAATGGCCCTGAAAAGTCTCGAGTCTAAAGATATAATTTTGAAGGATCTTAAGAAGACTTGCATCGTGATAAACTAATCTAAAACTGTCGTAATGAGTCTTCCAACAAATCTAGAAGCATCTTGAAGAGTCTTAAATGAGTCATGAAGAGTGTCTCCGGGTCTCAGACAAGTTTTGATTAATTTTGCGTTTTACAAAATCTCAAGCCCGTCTTGATGAGTCTTAAAGAGGCTTGTAGTGTTGTATGTCTGAAAGTTTTAAAGAGACTTGAACCACTTTGGAAGAGTCTTGAAGTATCTTAAAGAATTCTGGATGGGTTTTAAGGAAAACATGCCTTGAAGAGTCCTAACGAGTTTTGAACCGTTTCAACGAGTCTTTAATAAGTCTTCTTAAATAAATTTAGTAGCGTCTTCAATGAATCTCGAACAGTTTTTAAACGTTTACAAAGATTTTGTTAATTCTTAAGCTAGTTTCACCGAGTCTTAGCAAGTTTTGACAAAGTCTGGGAGAATCTTACACAGTATGCGACATTCATGAGTGGTGGAAAAGCTGAATAGCTTTGAGAGTGCTCTGCTAAGGAGAGGAAGAAATGAAATCGTACCAGGAGAGGGGCAAATAATAATTTTGTTTGCTCCTAACCACACAGAAAAGCATCTGTTGCCCTCTCATTCGTCAGTGTGAGTAGTGAGCAGTCGAAATCCTTACATATTAAGCAAGCATGTCGATGCGTTCCGAGTTACACGGCTATTCCAGGAGACTCCAGTTGACAGTATTCTAAGTAAGGAAATAGTTTAGCCCTCTTCCCTCACCCATCCCTTCCAGGAGGAATCAAATCGGAGAGCTAAGATCCAGAATCCGTGAACTCAAACTGACTCATTTTAAGTTTCTGTTTTCTCTTAGCGAACGGAACGAAGCGCCACTCTGAGGTCAGAGTTCAGAGATTTCAAAAATACGAGCATTGTTGGAAACATTAAGGATGCTTCGCGCTTTTGTTCACTCAGTTCATTGCCAGAATGTGAATGATAATGTTCGTATTGAAGGGGTTAGTCGTCATACAGGCAGGAGACAAAGCCACTTTTGAAAATTCTAAAAATGTTAGCGAATTTTCCCGGTAAACAGTTTCTTTGTTCATCTTTGGGCATGGGAATCTCTGTTTGAGATGACCTAGTTACCGTTCTACATTCTTGATTTGTCGTATTTTTTCGAAAAAAATAATGGAATGTGAAATCAGATTCTCTGACTCGGAATACGAATAAGTGTAGTAGGCATTGAGTCGGTTCTCACTACTCGTCTTCGTCGAAGAAACAGACCTCCGAAGTTTACTTTATAAACTATGTAAGTACATTTTTTCTGTCTATGAATAGTAATCAGGGCGATCTATTTTTCAACTATAGATAATGAAAGCCCATGTACGTACCACTTGGGCAGCGTAATGAACGCTGCTGAATCTAAGCCACACATGGTAACCGTGTTGGCGCCACGAATCTGGAACGAAAAATGTCTTGTCGTACCAAACCAAGCCTACGTGGTCTCTTATGTTGCGATCCACCGTGATGTCATTGTAGCTGCTCGGAACGGGCATAGGTATGACAGGACCCGTCTAAAATGATACAGATAATTAAACCTCTCCGCGATAAAAAAAAATCACATTAGTGTCATAATGACAATAGAGACGTATTCTACGTCAAAATATGACCCCCGATAGTGAACTCTCGACATTTACAAAGTATGCTGATTAAATAACCAAGAGACCTCGAGCCACAAACTATACGATTATATGGCGTAATATACGTCGAATAATATTAGTTTTTGAAATTCTTTACGCGGATCTAGAACTTTAGTCTTTCAATACTCATCGAGAAGATGATTTTATTATGTAATTTGTGACAAGTAGCGATTCGGACTTACTTTACTCAAATCTTTCAAAAACCATTTTTCCCTGAACCCAATCAACGGATCTGGTTGTGACAGTCTGAAATTCCACATGCCGTCCAATAATTTCACCTCTCTGGATTCCGATTCACGAGGGTACAATATACCACCTTCTAAATTCGTTTTTAAGAAATCTGAGGTGACGGCATTGAAATAGTAAAACGTCATTAAAAGCAGAATTCTTGAGCTTTTACTTCGATCCATCATTGGCCACATGAGTTCCTGCAACCAAAGCATATGTTCGGAATTCAGTATAAGAACATTGTGAGTCGGCGACTGATCCATTTTGCAACTTGGGGCCGAATTCACAAAACTGAGTTCAGCGACCATGCAAATGTGGGATGTATTATTCCAATATGGTGTCGTTTTCAGTTTTAGTCCCTCTCTTCCTACTCTGAGCAAAAAATATCAAAAACACAACAGCCTTGAGCATCATTGAAAGTTTCGAGAGAGAGGGTGGAGGGGCAATTCTAGAGAGCTAGAAAGGCATCAGTACACTTGGGAAAAACATGATTTACTAAAATCCTGCAGTTCTCGACCACATCTGAGCAGTTTCGAGTAGCTAAGCTTGTAAAAGGGCTGCGGTGTCGCAAGGGTCAATTTGGCACCCTAACAAGAATGTTCAAAATATCCAAGTGGGAACTTGGAAATTCTGCCTCATTCTCCTTGTTTTTCCAACTTATCGCCTTGTGGTTTTGAGGTTTTTGGCCCTCTAAAACAGCATTTAGCAGAAACACGGTACACTAATGACATAGCAGTTGCGGTTAAAAAATCGCTTTTTCGCTAAAGTTAGGACGGAATTTTTAAATTGCTAGACCGGTGGAATTTTTGTACTAACGAGGCGGGTGACTCGTGACTCTGCGAGTATTTAGACTATATTTTGAAGTATATTTCTTAATCACTTTTTTGATATTTGATAACAAGCTGCAATTTGCTGAAAATTATTTGTAGTAGTCCCTTGAGCAACATACTAACAGTCCCGAATCCCCTCCTCGTGTTCCTTCTGTCACTTTTTGGGAGGGTTGTTCCTTTCTGAAAAAAACAATGGTTTTCACCCAAAATCTTGATGAAAATTACAGATGTGAGGAAAATTTTACCCAACAATTTTGTCCATACCGGATTCTATAAAAGAATGGTCTTGATTATTTTTTATACCCCCACCCCACTTTATGTAAATAGGGCGTTGAGAATTATCATTTTGAAGGTGACTTTTCAACATAGGTCTTCTTTTTCTAATTTGCTCTCAACCCGAGCCCTGGAATCTGCTCTTTCGAGTATTGCCTCAGAGACGTCGGGGAGGCTGTTAGGGCTGTCTCAGCCCTCTTCTCTTCTGGCCGAAAAATCGGCCTAGGTGAAATCTGGTGAGCTGCTACGTGGGAATAAGGAAATCCAACCTTTTTTGCTTATTTTCTCACTTTCTGAAAGAATCATTTTTACTAGAATCGCTTCCTTGCCACCATAACTCTTCATCTAGGGGCATTTTTGTCCTCTCTTCTTGGATATCACCTGCATAATCTTTTTATTATTTTGTTTCTCGCGTTCTTTTGAAACATTCAGAACGTGAAACTCTTAGTGCTGTTACGAAGCCAAATTTAAACTTAAGATATCCTACGTATGATTTTCGGGATCACTGAACTCACATTATTTATTTTAGGTTCAGAATTTTATGGCATAGGGTGGGGCACAGTTCAAAATGAGTTCAAATGCAGTTTGTACATCGAATAATATTTGTACTCAAATATAAAAATTGGTAGATCTAGGGGCGAAGGAGGAGCTCAAATATTAACTAGTTGAAAAATATGTTGATATCGAATAGTAGGTTTTCAGGGTCGTTGATTTCATTTTAATACTACTTTATTGTCAGTGTCCATGTTGGAGTGTGAGTGAACTTGGTAATATTCTGTTTTTAGGGTGTGCCAATTCACTTTATTGTTTCTGTTGTCCATAGCGCTTTCGGCTATGTTTAGGAACCCCACTGAAGATGGCATAACAGCCGAAAGCACTATGGACAACAGAAACAAAAAAGTGAATTGGCACACCCTAAAAACAGAATACTTTACTTTCGATTGAAAATTGGTGGATTTTTGGAGGAGGCGGCAGCGGTCAACATGAATTTAAGGGCAATATTTACGTCAAATATTAGGTTTCTAGGATTTTTGAATTCTAGTCTGGTACTATTTTTACTGAAAAATTGAAAATCTATGGACGTGAAAGGGGAAGGAATAAAATACGAACCAGCTGAAAAATATGACAATACACTGTTACCTTTGAAAACTGGTCATCTTTAAGTAGCAGCTCCAAAAGTTGTTGAAAAATTATGAAAACGTGTTCATTAGAAGTACGAATAGATATCCTCATAGAATAGGAATTTATATAAAATAATAGGAGTAGAGAAGAGTGGGGAGGATTCGGACAGTTTTTTGCATTTTGACGCTCTACGTGGAAACTGTGAGATTTTGTGTCAATTGCATCCCACCATCGTAAATTTTGGACTTTTTTACATCTAAACTGATTTTTCATTATCACCATGATAATTCATTTTCAAAAACTTGATTTTTTTGTCCGAAACCTAACCGGGGGGGGGTGACCATTCGGACAAGTTATGGGGAGGATTCGAACTCGACAAAAAATTCCACAAAAATGCACAAATGCAAATTTATTATTTAATTACGAAAATGAAACTTCGTAAACAACATAAAAACTATTCAAACGATTAACTATCAACAAAATACCGTTTAATATTGATTTTGTCGCTGAGTTTTTTTTCATAATTAACCTTGTCACGTTTTTCAATAATATCAGAAAAAGGCACAAACGAGGTAGCCGGTACGTCCGAGAAATAAAAGTGATCAGGCACCTACGAAAAAAACAAAACAAAAACGCACACACCAGCACTTCTTATTACATGGAGAACACAGAAAAATCAGTGAGAACACCATTTGTCCGAATGGTCCTAACGTATCATTTTCATGAACTTTTTTCTACATGTAGCGACACTCAGCCGTAACGACAAAAATTGCTTATACCTACTTATTTTCGAATATCCAACCTACCTAACAAAAATCGATTGAAATTGATATCTCTTCAGAAAACCAAAAATATTTCATTTTTTAAAATTGGTGGCTGAGCAAAAAAACAGTAACAAAGTAGGGGAGCATGGGGAGAACTGAGACAAGTGTCGAAAATCCGGCACCCCTCACCTTGGGTTCCTTCTTTCGACTCCGTGACGTAAGTCGTCACGGATTTTAGAGTGAGCACAGACTTTAAGTGAGCTAGGCAGCAGCACTGGTGCCGATGCTTGGAATCCCCTTTTACGATCGACGACTTTGTCGATGATTTCTGCCCTCTCGATCATTTCCGTTGTGTTGCGAGCTGAGCGGTAGCTGCTCCTTTTTTACTCTCGCGGTATTTGCGTTTTTTGTCGTGCAAAAATTTTATTCGAAGAAAAGAAATGTCTACGGTGAGTCTATACTACTATTTAATTTTCACATCTCGTTGCATGTGACGATGTGAGATTTTATTTACTGCGATATTCGTTAAATATCTCAAGGTCTGGTCGCCCCGCTTTTCGCCCCGGTTGACACCTTTACGCTTTGGTCGACCCCCTTTCACTCTGATCACCTCGTTTACTTGGTCGACCCCCCTTGCTTCAGTCGACCCTCTTTTATTCAGATCTACCCCGTTTTACTCCGGTTGCTCCCTTTGTTCTGGACGGCCCCCTTTGCTTATGTTGCCCCCTTTTCCCTCTTCAACTCTTTGGAAAATCCCATTTGGTACGAATTTATAGGTAGGCTCACTTGGTATGTGGTTTCGCATACTAAGACTCTCCTTTTATTTTCAGGTGCCGAATTGAAGGAAGCCGCCAAATAGGGCCAAAGTCCGTCTTCCGAAAATTGTATATTGTTGTACATTTTTAACGTTGAAATAATTAAACTTTACACCTACCAACTTGCAGTTTCTTCCGTGATATACCAGTACCTAAAGCGCTATAGTATTGGTTTCATTTCAGAGTCCATGATACATTCGAGTCTTATTCGTTTCGTCCGAATTGCGCGGCGTAACCCTTCTATTTCACTTCCACTGTGTAGGTTCTCCTTAGGACGCAACCCTTTCCCCCCTTGTGACGTAATCTCCATCTAGGTCGCTAGGTTCTAATTTGTGATAAGCACTCTGCTTCGTACAAATTACGTCATGTGGTAGCAGAACGTGGTTTGGTTCAACCCAGTTTAACCCTTTAGATATAGGTAGAAATCGACGCGCGGTCTGGCGAACGAACATTTCGGCTTGATATATTCTCATTTAATCGATTTTGATTGGGCATACTTGAGTCGATCGGTTTTTCTCAAATTTATGTAGCTAAACCCTTCACAACTTGCTTACGAACTAGTGGTTCAGTTTAGTTTGGGTGCGACCAGACCAGTTAAATAATATACGTTTGCATAATTTACGCATTATTTATTTTATATTACTATATCAGAATGCTCAACGCGTGTGTAAGGATTATAGACCTTTCGCATTTTGAACTGACATTCTCACTCAAAGGTTCCCCATAGCAAGCTCACATTTGACGCACATAGATTTGGAGTACTTCAGTATTTTTTACATTGTCAGACGACAAGGCGTTTTCTTTGCCACATCAAAAAAAAAAAAAATCTTCCCTCGTGTGTAAGGTTTTGCACATTTTTAACGTTTATACAGACAGTATGTCTTTTCCGTGGGTGACTCGCCGGAGGCGATACCTGCTCCAAGCATTCCCGAAGAAAACGTAGGATCGGGGAGCGCGCAGGTATAGTTGCCCTTTTTAGGCGTTTTTTAATCACCACGAGCAGGACTCAATACGGCTATTTTTTACGAATTATTTCTGAGAAACTTTTGTGCCGGTTTCTCCTTGTGACCCGGGTCAGATACCTTTGTTCCTTTTCCCTCGAAATACACACGTTGGAAGATGCTCGTCCACACTTTGGGACGAATTCTTTGGTGAACATCGTTTTAGCGAAATATAACCTCTCCTCCAGCACCACCGGTGTGTTGGCCTTCGTTCTCGACCATTTTCTATGCCATTGTCTTTCCTGGAAATGTTTCCATTCTCCATCATTGAATTCTCTGTTTTGTTGTCCCTCGTCTACTTTTTTGAAAACTCGGTATTGTTCACAACGACTGACTTCAACATAGCAATACCAGGACGTTTTCTTATTTTAAAAACGCATCGACTGGGTTTGACTTTATTATTCGCAATATTTGACCTGACTAGGCTCCGAAACAATCGAAATTCTCACATTTTTCCCCAACCATCCTTGAGCGAAGTGAAAGAGCGTTACTCTATGCACTGCCGCTGGTTCGCTCTAGCCCGAATTTGAGAGCGGATAGGCAGTAATCCAACTGCTCTCAGATATTATTAAACGACTACAAGTATGTACCTCCGACTGCTTTGTCGGCTGAAACGCGGTAGTGAGTCCTATGAGTTTTTTCCAATTATGGCATGGGACTTAATTCGAAAAACATCTACGGATACTCCAACGGCCGCACCCTCGATATTTCTCGTTGGCGCGAGAGAATTATCATCATTCGAAGGATTTAGACCTTCAGGCCGGGTTCCAGCCTCAACGGAACCGACATTTTACCTGTGTCCATTAATAATCGTTAATAGTCATGGGATTACTCTAGAACTCTGGAGTAAACGTTGTAAAAGAAATTCGCGATTTCTTAGTTACCCAACTTTTTTGGTAACGACATTTTTTTCGATCCTACGTCACCAATGCGCCTTGGCGCGGTGAAAATGAAATCAACGGTTACGTAGTGCAGCGTCCGTGAATAACGCGTAACGGATACGTAACTAATCCCAAGACAGTTTTCACAACTAAGGGATAATATTTCTGGCTGGTCATTCTGCAATGATCTTAGCCCCATTTGTAGAACACCTCATTTCTGAACGTTCTTTTAAAGCGCCTTTTTTGTCAGTCGGGGCTTTACAACGTACCTTCACGGGGTATATGAGACTCGCTTTGGGTCGTGCTTCGCTGGCGTCGGTTATGGCAGTGCGACGTCGTTTTGACTGCCAGGTGGTTGGAAGAGTTTTTGACTGTCGTTAATTTTGAGGATCCTCAACCTTGTTTCAAAGAGTCCTGCCTCCTGCCTTGTTTCGGACTGCCCTGCTCCAGTGTTAAAATATTCGCGTCGTCCATATGTTCGCCAACCCTTTCCTTTGTTTCGATAATTAAAAAAAAAAAAAAAAATTTCCTTTATCGTTTCGCCAATATTTCGATAAATTTGACTGAGTACTCACCCGACAAATTTGTGTTTGCTGCTTGCTTAATTGATAACGCGTTGAGTTAAATATCATGATAGTCCTTTCTTACATCGT
Source organism: Acanthococcus lagerstroemiae (assembly GCA_031841125.1). NCBI lineage: Eukaryota > Metazoa > Arthropoda > Insecta > Hemiptera > Eriococcidae > Acanthococcus > Acanthococcus lagerstroemiae. The sequence continues at coordinate 4,834,260 of CM063107.1, forward strand.
ACCGAAACTTTTAGGGAAAAGAGATTGAAGAGAAAATTGCTGCCTTGGGAGTTGACGTTACTACGACCATGAATGAGTTGAAAGCGGGAACCCCGCCAACTCTTTCGCAAGAAGACTTGATGGCGCGCGCGTCTGAATTTCAGGACGAGATTGGCGCCCTGAAAAACACCGCTTTGATAATGAAGCTATCGTTAGCTTTATCCGGTCTTACGAATCGTATTGAGACTGTTTTCCATTTTAAAGATCTTATCTTGAACCGTCCCCCTCCGGCCGCGGTCGAAGCTGCGCAGGTCGGACCGTTTAAGCTGCCAAAATTGCCGGTACCAACTTTTTCCGGCCAGATTAAGGAGTGGAGGTCTTTTTGGGACCGGTTCATGAAGACTGTCGACGCCTACCCGACTTTGAGTGACGTCGACAGGTTGGCCTTCTTAGTTGAGGCGCTCCGGGGTCCTGCTAGGAACACTCTAGCCGGACTCTCGATTGAGGGTCGTAATTACGAGCCGGCCAAGAAACTTTTGGAGGAAAAGTACGGCGACCCGGAGATGCTGGCTGCGGTGTACTACACGGAGCTGAACGAACTCCCTGAAGCGACCTCTGGTTCGAGCCAACGAACCACGCTTGAGGTCGTGAAGAAGATTATGAGCAACTTAGACTCATTAAAAATAACCTTGAATCAAGACAATATCAAAAACGTTGTCCTCTCCAAATTCCCAGATAATACCATCATTAAGGTACTGGAAATTGTTGACCAGCGGTCGGATCTTAGCAAGCCTAATGTCGAAGGTGGAAATGATCAGGCCACCGTCACTGGGCATTCGCTCCAGCTGTATTTAGATTCGCTGAATACGGCTATCAAATATTCTGAGCGTATGGAAGCAATCAAGCGGTGTGCGTCCAACGACGATGACCAACAGCCAAAAAAGATAAAATTAGCCGGCGCCATGGTTGCTGGAGCCAAGAAACCATCGCGCAAGGGCTCAAACAACTCATCCGGTTCTCATGGGAAATCTACACCAAACAGCGGCGGCGGCAGCGGCAGTAGCTGTATTTTTTGCGATAAGGCTGGCCACTTTCATCGGGACTGCCCGAACGTTAAGTCGCTCAAGGCACGCACTCGCATTTTGGGCAACAAGCGGCTCTGTGTTCGCTGCTTGAAATATCGCCATCGTAATGCGACTCAGTGTCCTCGGGCGAATTTTGAATGTAATCAATGCACTGGTGAGAAGCGGAAGAGCCATCTTTCACACATGTGCGTCGACTACATGATTAGAAAGTTTGGGGGTTCGAATAGCGCGAACCCCCCCAACCATGCAGGTGCGTTTCTCGAAACTTTTATCGGCGTCTTGCCTGACTTTAATAATCTTTCGGTTAGAGGCGTGCTTGATTCCTGTAGTAGGTATTCTTATGTCGACCAATCTCTCGCTAAACAGATTGGTCTGAAACCTATAAACAAACGACGTGTTGATTTATGCGTTTTTGGCACAAAAAACCTTGTTACAATTGAATCCGGTGAGGTGAGGCTGACCATTGGCAGTGCTCACAAACCGGTGCGTAAAAACTTTTCGTTTCTCGTGACTCCTTGCATTACTGGCAACATGGACACTGCTCCTGAGCCTAACGTAGCTAGAGAAATTCTCCCCAGCGGCCTACTTTACGCTGATCCGGATATTTTCTCTAGAGAGGAGCACAGACGTCCGATTCAGATAATAATCGGCAACGATAACCAATACAGCGTTTTGTTTGCCGGCGTCACGAAAACCACTTCTTTCGGCGTTACGTTACTAAATTCGTTTTTCGGTTGGATACCGACGGGAGAGGTCGGCGGCTCGTCGTCCGCTCGATGTCCTTCCGTCCTGGTAGACACCAATGCTAAAATATCGGATAAGAAACCAAACGCGTCGTCAAAATATGCTAAATCTTTACCTCCGATCACCAAAAACATCGTAACTTCATCTTTCGCAATGCTTAGGGAGACTGAAATTGATTTTGCTTTACAGGATCTTTGGTCTCTAGAAGCTCTTGGCATCAAGTCTTCGGAACTTTACGAAACTGATGATGTTGTCCTAGAAAATTTCAAAGCGACCGTACGCTTTGAAAACAACCGCTATGTGGTGAGGTGGCCGTGGAAACAAGAAACTCCACAACTCGCCTCTAATTTTCGTATGTGTATGGCACGTTTACGATCCCTCTTTGATCGCTCAAGCAAAGAATTGCTTATGCAATATGATGCTCTGCTTAAGGAGCAGCTACGTCTTGGTATTATTGAGCCTGCTCCAAAAACGACGCCTTTTTTAACCCACTATTTACCACACAGAGCCGTTTTGCAAAAGAATAAGCTGCGCATCGTTTATGATGCTTCGGCTAAAACTTCGTCTGGACAATCCTTAAATAGTCTTCTTCATAGAGGACCACTCTTAATGGAAAATTTAGTAGGGCTTTTGTTAAACTTCCGTGTTCATTGCATAGCGATCACGGCCGACATCGAAAAAGCATTTTTACAACTTTGTCTCAATGAAGTCGACCGTGACTGCGTTCGCTTTATTTGGCTGCTTGATGCCAATTCTCCTCCCGATAGGGACAATATAATTATTCTGCGCTTTGCAAGAGTTCCTTTCGGTGTGATTTCGTCCCCTTTTCTGTTAAATGTCGCTTTACAAATGTTACTCACATCAGAACCCGATAACGCGTTACTTTTATCTGCCAAAGACTTTTTCTATGTCGATAATCTTGTGAAAAGCATTCAAGACGTAGAATCGGCCATAGACTTCCATGACTCTTTGAAGGAAAAACTGGCTTCCGCCTCCTTCAACTTACGCGACTGGATGACGAACGACGAAAAACTAACCAAAGCGCGCGGATTCGCGCCAGTTAACAACGAGAGGATCTCGGTTCTTGGTCTTGACTGGGATCGAAAATCAGACGCTCTTTACGTCAAAATCAGTTCCCGGGCTGCCTCAACCAACGTCACGAAACGTCTGGCGCTACAATTTTTTGCGTCTATTTACGACCCCCTTGGTCTTCTTCATCCGTGCACTCTGAATCTCAAACTTTTTATTCAAGAGTGCTGGAAAAATCAGTTCGGATGGGATCAAGTTCTCCCTCCTTCCTTCGTCGCTCGATGGCTGAAAATTACCAAAGAGTGTTTAGAAATTTCATCAATTTCGATTCCCAGACGATATTGGGAACACTCCGATACGAAAGGGACATATACTTTACACATTTTTTGCGACGCTTCGCAACACGCGTACGCCTGCTGCGCCTATCTTGTTTATGTAAACACAGGGACAAAAACTCGCTCCTCAGCCCTCATTTACTCGAAAGTTAGGGCCGCTCCGATCAAGAACAAACCCTTACTTCTTGAGCTTTCCGAGCTAGCCTCTACCTCCAATCCTCTTGACAAACTCACCTCTAAGGAAGAAAAAATTGCGAAACTAACTATTCCGAAATTAGAGCTAATGGCTGCTCTCATCGGAAAACGAACCTCGACCTTTCTCTTGAGTCAACTCAAGCTTTCTCTATCAAAAGACATTTTTCTGTGGACTGACGCGACCACTGTTCTTCAGTGGCTTCACTCCAGCACAGTTTTACCTAAATTTGTCCAAAATCGTATTTGTGAGATCAAAAGAACGCCGAATCTCGCTATACGTTATGTTCCCACAGACGAAAATCCAGCCGATGTTGCCACGAGAGGAGCCACTCCCTCTACTTTGGGTAAGGACCACATTTGGTGGACGGGCCCTTCGTGGTTAAAACAAGAAGCTTTATGGCCACCTATGCCGATATCAACTGCTATCTTTCGTACTCCAGTCCTTGCTATGGTCGCTGGAGAAGCCAAGTACAAAGGCATTTTGACGGATAACTTTGAAAAACGTTTTTCTTCGTGGAAAAAGTATGTCCACATTCTTATGTACGTAAATCGTCTTCGATTTGGCTCGACTGTACTTCGCCCCCCTCTTTCGGCGAATAATTTCAAGTACGTCGACGAAGAACGCTTCCTGAACGTACAAAAGACTTTTTACAAAAGGCACGCAGACAACAATTTTGCGAAATTTCGCCTTCCCCTACAACACGACGAGTATAAATACGCGGAAAGAATTCTGATTGCGGAATTACAGAAAAAATACTTTTCAAAGGAACTTCGTGTGTTGAAATCTGATTCAAAGGTCAGAACACAACCTAATCTTGATTTAAATCTTTTTCTTGACACCAATGGTTTGATCCGATGCAAAGGTAGGCTTCAAAACGTATCCTTTCCATGGGATGTTATACACCCCATCCTCTTACCAAGAGACAGCCCCCTCACTGAGGTACTCCTCTTTAATTTACATGTGGAAAATCACCACATCGGCGTCTCTCATTTGTTAGCTAAGCTCAGAGAACGCTTCTGGGTAACAAAGGGCAGGTCGAAAGTCAAATCTGTCATCAGCAGATGTTTAATGTGCAAATTTTGGGAAGGGGGTAGCTATAAGTTGCCTTCCATCCCGCCACTTCCCTTGATAAGGGTGTGCGAAGCGAAACCTTTTGCTTCCCTTGGCATCGATTATTTGGGACCTGTTATGATTGTTGATGGTACAACGTCAGCTCCGGTGCACATTGCACTTTTTGTCTGCCTTGTAACTAGAGCAGTTCATTTAGAAATTGCTCGCGATCTCTCTGCCGACGAATTTTTGATGGCCCTTCAGCGTTTCGTTGCACGGCGAGGTTCTCCGCAGTTCATTCTTTCTGACAACGCCTCGCACTTTACCTTTGTACAGCCTCTCGTCTCCCAGTTGGTGGAGAGACAATTCGAAATTTCTGATTCCAGGGTTCGAGATTATCTTAACACCAAGGATATCCACTGGAAATTTATTCCCCCTTATGCCCCGTGGCATGGTGGGGCCTATGAGAGGTTAGTAGCGCTGGTAAAGCGAAGCCTAAAGAAGACGTACGGCCTTCAATATTTGGACTATGTCCAATTCAATACCGCTCTCTGTCTGATTGAAGACACGATCAACGACCGCCCGCTCACTTATACTGCGTCCGACGAGGTACTTCTACCTCTCACCCCGAACAACATTTTAAGACCGTTAGACAAGCCCGAAAGCCAACGTCTTGAGATTTCGGACAACAAGATTTTAGAATCGAATGCTGAAAACCTCATCTCCATTAAAAGGAATTGTAGGCTAGTTGTTTCCTCCTTTTGGGAGAATTTCAGAAGCCTTTATTTAACTTCTCTGAGGGAACGCCATACCGCTTTGCACCGCCCCTCGAAAGGCTCTGTTTCTTTCACTCCTAAAAAAGGAGATATCGTTCACATTAAAGAACCATACGCTCCGAGATGCGATTGGAAAGTAGGTACAATCTTACACTTGGACAAACGAGCAGCCGTTGCTCAAGTAAAAGTCAAGGGTAAGGTATTTGTGAGAGCTGTGAGTCTTCTATATCCGTTGGAGGTTGACCCTCCTGTAAGCTCAAATGACGTTGCTAACGATATAGCCACTACAGGAAAAAAGGTTCGTCTTGACCACACTTACAGCACCTCTCCTCTAACCGGAAATTGAGCACACTATTTACATTTATGATTATACATATTATTTTACTTTACTAGTTTACTTTATTGCCGAACACGCTTATCTTATGTGTTATCAAGTGAGCTCGTACCTATTAGCCACTACCCTTCATACCTTTATGCTAATAACTCGTGTTACTATGGTAGCAAACTGCATTGCCAACTTTTAATGCGCTAGGAGCACTTGCTATTTGTAGCAAATGCACCACTTACTCAGCCAAAATTGCTGCTTATCTCGCACTATGCACAAACCGCTTCAACTTGCGGTGGGTGCCATGCTGATCTTTTCTCTCACCCTTTCGAAAAGATCTCCCCGCGGCCGGGAGTGTCGAAAATCCGGCACCCCTCACCTTGGGTTCCTTCTTTCGACTCCGTGACGTAAGTCGTCACGGATTTTAGAGTGAGCACAGACTTTAAGTGAGCTAGGCAGCAGCACTGGTGCCGATGCTTGGAATCCCCTTTTACGATCGACGACTTTGTCGATGATTTCTGCCCTCTCGATCATTTCCGTTGTGTTGCGAGCTGAGCGGTAGCTGCTCCTTTTTTACTCTCGCGGTATTTGCGTTTTTTGTCGTGCAAAAATTTTATTCGAAGAAAAGAAATGTCTACGGTGAGTCTATACTACTATTTAATTTTCACATCTCGTTGCATGTGACGATGTGAGATTTTATTTACTGCGATATTCGTTAAATATCTCAAGGTCTGGTCGCCCCGCTTTTCGCCCCGGTTGACACCTTTACGCTTTGGTCGACCCCCTTTCACTCTGATCACCTCGTTTACTTGGTCGACCCCCCTTGCTTCAGTCGACCCTCTTTTATTCAGATCTACCCCGTTTTACTCCGGTTGCTCCCTTTGTTCTGGACGGCCCCCTTTGCTTATGTTGCCCCCTTTTCCCTCTTCAACTCTTTGGAAAATCCCATTTGGTACGAATTTATAGGTAGGCTCACTTGGTATGTGGTTTCGCATACTAAGACTCTCCTTTTATTTTCAGGTGCCGAATTGAAGGAAGCCGCCAAATAGGGCCAAAGTCCGTCTTCCGAAAATTGTATATTGTTGTACATTTTTAACGTTGAAATAATTAAACTTTACACCTACCAACTTGCAGTTTCTTCCGTGATATACCAGTACCTAAAGCGCTATAGTATTGGTTTCATTTCAGAGTCCATGATACATTCGAGTCTTATTCGTTTCGTCCGAATTGCGCGGCGTAACCCTTCTATTTCACTTCCACTGTGTAGGTTCTCCTTAGGACGCAACCCTTTCCCCCCTTGTGACGTAATCTCCATCTAGGTCGCTAGGTTCTAATTTGTGATAAGCACTCTGCTTCGTACAAATTACGTCAACAAGGGAGCAATGAGACAGTGCTGATTTAGCCGACACTACAAACTATAAATGGCAACACTGCATCACATATTCGTCACTATCCAGTAAGCTAACAATATCGTAGAAAAATTTTCAGTTCTATCGATTAGTAGCTGTGATATTGATAACGTGATCGAAATTTGGTCAAATTTTTAGTTTTCAGCATTTACGAAAAAACGTTCACAAGAAAGAAAATTTGTATTTGCAAAGTAAATCATATCTTTTTTAAAATATGATCTATTTAGTAACCAAACTGTACCAAAACCGTTTTTTTTTTTAGGAAGTTGTTTTCGAGTTATAAGCTATTGAACATTTTTGCCGCATTAGGGAGCAATAAGACGATTTTTTAGAAAAAATAACGGAAATTTTCGTTGATGCAGCATTTTTGCGATGTATGAATATCTTACCCACCGAAACTGAATAAATGTGTTGACTACTATACATTGAACACCTACAGGAAATTTTTTTGAACCAAACTTGAAAACCATCCCGCAGAGAGGCCTTATCAGTTGCCCAGTTTTTGTCTCATTGGTCCCTATTTACAATTTTCCCAACTTTTTTTCCCCTCTTCAATTTCAGAATGTCAAGTTTAATTTAATAATTGTAATGTCCATATAAAATAAATTTATACTTTTTTGTACTATGTAACGTGATCATTTGATTGAATTTTCTGTATTTCATGTGTTGTCTCATTGTTCCCCATGTGTTGTCTCATTGTTCCCCGTGCACTGTGTCAATGCTCCCTTTGAAATTCTCGTGGGGTACTATGAGACAAAATTTTTGAAGGGCTGTAGGATTTTTAGAAATGGCCCGAGGAAGTTGAATTTCTGAGGGTTTGTAGTTCAGTCATGTAACTATAGGCTGCAATTATTCAAAGCTTTCCATAGTGGTTTTACGTCATTTTACAACGGTTTTCCAAAAAGTGTCTCAGTTCTCCCCATGCTCCCCTACATTTATTGTTATAAATCCGTGAAAATGATAAAAGTCTGAATTTTTTTTGCATAAATGAATAGATGTCAATATAATGAAGTTTCATTTTGGAAACTGGCGATTTTTGAAAATATTGAGGCCCCAAATGGAGGTCGTCCGAATCCTCCCCGTGTCCGATTGCTCCCCACTCTCCCCTAATAATGGAAAATTCGCCTTTATTGATCTTATTGTTTCCCTTTTCATAGGTCTATCAGTTTCTAATTTTGAGTCAAAATGTTAAAAATGAAATCAGCGATTCTAAAATCCAAGTATTCGACGTGCGTAGGAACCCCATTTTGTCTTATTTTGACTTTTATTCCCTTTCACAGTTTTCAGTTGAGAGTATCAGCGATATTAAAAATGAAACCAGCACCCCTCAAAACCTATTATTCTATACCAATGTCTTATTTTTCAACTGATTTATATTTGAACCTCCTCTCTCCTTCAGGTCTACCAATTTCTGAGTAAAAATATTGTAATGAATAAACCTTTACGACAGCTCCAAACATGTTTTTTACTTTTCAAGGTTCTTCCAAACCTGCTTAAGACTATTTTTAGAGCTTTTCGAACTTGTTGAGGACTATTTTAAGCTTTACAGCCACTTTCTCAGACAAGATTCTTATAGAAAGTTCGCTAAGAATCTTTTAAGACTTCTTCAGATCTGTTTGGGACTCGTAGAGATACTAAACTATGTCCAAAAGAGATTTAAAGAAGTTTTGAAAAACCTGAAATAATTTGAAGAGTCTTGAACGAGTCTGAAAAAGTCTCAGAAGTCCTAATTAAGAATAGAGTAATATGAAAAAGTCTTATTAAAACTCGAATTTCCCTATCTCAACAGATCTCATTTCTGCCATTCGCCAGACCATTTTGCATAAGTGGTTCAAAGAGTGGCGGCATCAAGCCTCTCGGCACAACAAACTCGCATAAATCAAGCTTAAACCTGTCCCCTGGTCAACGTCCCAACGTTCCTCACGCCGCGAGGAAGTTATCATCACCCACCTAAGGATCGAACATACACGCTTCACACATACGTATCTTCTCACTAACCTGTATCCCCCTTAACTGCCTACACTGTGAAGATGAAGACGGATGAAGACCCTCTCACTGTGGACCACCTCTTCTCATGCCCCTCCCTCACCTGCCTTCGTAACTCTCACCACGTCCCCCATAGTCGAATCTTGGCCCTCTCTAACTCCCAAGAGCACATGAACAACAGCCTCACCTACCTATCCGGTGCTGGGTACCTCTACAACCAGTGGCATGCATTCCAGACAAGCAGAGCTTTAAGCACCACTTACCCTGAAAATTCCCAAGAAAATAAGTTTTCATATACAATATCAACTTCAACTTGTAACAAATGAAAGATTATGAAACATAGGGCAAAACTGCGACTGTATTGACGCCTACAACGCTTACACTCAAGTATATAATAAATTCACAGTAGATGTATACTGTTTGGTGTTTGTATAGGCCAGCGAAGTGTGCGTTGGATCTAACGCTTCTTTTCCATACTGCACATAAAACGTACGACTTATGCTCCGCCTCCATGTTAATTACCAACACAAAAACACACTAGCATGTTCAATGTGACGAAACCTGTGCGTTTGGTTGCATTCTAGAAGCGCTTCTTAAAGCGCTTCCGGCTCAGCTTAGCGACACACAAACGTCGAAGTTGACAGTGAAACGTGATTATGATCTTCTACTAGTCAACGCGTATGCTTGAATGCTCCATGTTTTTTTTTTTTGTTTTTTGTGTTTGTTTTTTTTTTTTGCCCACAAAATACGATTTTGAAATCTTATTGAAAACCCGTTTTCAAAAACTGAGCAAAAGATAGGTAGTTTGAGTTTTACTATCCATTCCCACGTATTGCAATATGAAAACATTTTGTGGTTAACCGGGTGTGAAGATAGTAGAAAACTGTTGGGGCGAGGGAACTCCCCCCCCCCTTGTAAGAATTTTTCACTCAGCGGTTGGGAAAATTTACAATGTCAATCAGGCGCGGAGTTGGGAAAATCTAAAAAGTCAAAAGATTTTTATTTTGCTTTGATACTTGGGAATTGAGTTGCGAAGTTGGAAAAATCCAACAAGTCAAAATATTTTTTTTGTTGTCATGTTTGTGAATTTTGAGTTGATAGTTTGTTGGAAAAATCCAACAAGTCGAAAGGTTTTTCTTTTTTGATACGTGGTAATTTTGTGTTGAGTTACTTGGGACTTTCGCAAATTTCTGCCCCCTCCCCCCAGGAAAACTCTTTGGTGGTACGTTCCAGTCTATTATTCGTCACAGAAAAGAATAAATGCATATGGAATGACTCTACATGGGGATACGACAATCTCAATACGCAGTAGCGTATCTAGGATGAAATCATGGAGGGGGTTTGACCTTTAATTTTAAGGGTATTCCTTTAAAAAAATAAATTTAAAAAAAGTTAAATGAGCATATTTTTGATTTTTAGAGCTTTTTTTGGCCATGGAGGTGGTTTGACTTTTAATTTTGAGGCTATTCCTAAAAAAAAAAAAAAAAAAAAAAGGAAAAAAACATTAAATGAGCATATTTTTGATATTTTTAGAGCTTTTTTTGGCCATGGCCCCCTCCCTTGAATACGCCACTGTGAATACGTAATTTCATCAATGCCGTTTTCTAGTAGAATGTTTCATACTTTTATTTTGATTTTTACTTCACCTCTATGCTTGTCGCTTACCTCCTAGGAAAAATCACCGCACGCCACTGTCCACAACATATAGACAACAACCTTTCCCGAGCCCACAACTCAAAGAGTGTAGCTCCGTGGCTCGATAATAATAAAATAACAAAATCTTGAGCACGTCTGAAAGAATCTTGTACATGTAGGGCAGGGGCGGATTAACCCTTTCTGGCGTAGAAAGCAAGATCAAAATTGGAGTCCTCAAAGAGCTCTATCGGTGCTCACTCAATTTACACTTCGTAAGGGGAATTTCTAAAGGATAGAGACTTTAAGAAACATGCTGGAAACGCCGATAATGCGAGGCACTATACCACCCCTGCGTTCGTGTTGAAAAAAATTTTTTCGCCCCCTGAGATGGCGTCCTTTTCCTCTCCGCGCCCTAAGCAAATGCTTCCCATGCTTACGTGTTAATCCGCTCCTGATAGAGTGTTTGGAAGAATCCTAGAAAAGTCTTACAGAGTCTTTTAGAAGTTGTAGTGGTAAATCTGTTCACAATTTACGACTTCTTTGTGAAAAATTTTATCACTGTTTTTTCTCCACGCTTTGCACTTTGAAAATATTCATGAACAATTATACCTTTTATCTAGATTCATGATTCATTCGGTCCCGAGGAACCAAAAATTAAGGATAGATTTTTCACGGATTTTCTCCACGTTTCCCACCATGGACGTGCCGATGAGTTCTTCCTGGGAGGCGGGGAGGGGGGTAAAATTGTGAAAGTCCCAACTGACTCAACTCAAAATTCCCAAGTATCAAAGAAGAAAAAAACATTTTGATCTGTTGGATTTTTCCAAAACTGACTCAACTCAAAATTCCCACGTATCAAAGCAAAAGAAGAAAAACCTTTTGACTTGTTGGGTTTTCCCAACTTTTCAACTCAATTCTCATAAGTATCAGAGTAAAACAAAATTTTAACTTGTTGAATTTTTTCAACTAGCCTGACTGAAATGGTAAATTTTCCCAACTGGTGAGTGAAAAATTCCTACAGGGGGAGTTGCCCCCCTCCCTATCGGTACGTCTATTTATCTTTCTATTTCTAGCTCATTTTTCAATTCATTCAGGGAAGGGTGGTAATAATTTTGTCCAGCTAGATCCGGGGTTTACGAATAATTCGAAACTTCTGAATGAAAAAAATATCGGAATGCCGTCTTCACAGAATACGAGGAGAAACTGATCTACAATATGATTTTCCAAAAATTGGCCTATCTCGAAATACGCGTTTCTTGCAGCAACGAATGAATTCAATTATCAAAAGTGAATGTGGAAAAGATGGGAATTCTGGTTTGCGAACGCGAAAATAAATTAATTTTTAATACTCCCCTGAAAAGTGGAAGAGTCAACTTACCTTGTGAAAGGTAACACCTAGCACATCAACTGAAACATAACCAGCCTTTTGTAATTTTGTTTGGTCGTTACATGTGTACGTGGTATGGTAGGCGCGTGAACTATTTTGGTTTTTCAATTTACTTAGTGCAGTCGAGCAAAGACGAGCTGAAATTTCTCTCCGTCAGAGTGGCGCGACAAGCCGGCGTGTCGTTTTTCTTTTCAGTCGCACTTTCCATCGGTACGAAACGCCGTTGGAGTCTGACAGCTCGAAATTTGAACTTTTTGCTCAACTTTTTTATTTCGTACGTGCCTTCTAATTCGTTATAGCTCGACTAGAACACCTGCTTTTTGAAATTGAATTCAGAGGAAGAGGGTATTTCGAATGTTAAAGTTTTGCTCCGGAATGTGCAATTTAAACTTTTTCGTCTTGTTTTGTCCGGTATTGACTGGATTTTTTTATTCGGTAAAATTCTAGCCTGTTGTTCCTTAAAGTCTTGCCATTCTTAGGTGAGTTATGCCTTATACCGGTTATGGGTGACCTCTTTCAATCTGAAATTAGCCAGTTGTATTGACTTAAGGTTGGTAAACTCGTCATTAGTGCATTAAATACGAAAGTAGGAAGTTCAAACTTACTAGACAAATTTCCTCGGACACGTTCGATGTATCGCTATACATATGAACATGACAATTCAACCGAAACCTATCAGCGTAAGAATTTTTTAATGATCGCTCGACAACTGACCGGTCGAATGCCAAATATACGTAGGCTACTTATGACACGTGACAATAATAAAAATTTAACAACCGAATATTGTTTTTCGGAGAGCATTCGACATTCGTTAATGCGCCCACGTTTCCAACTCAAATACATCAGTATCGCGCACTTGTTATACTCCTCAACGTTTATACCGCTGGGAGCCCGAAGAGAATACGTACTCGTATAGTGTTTCATTTTCCTGATCGGAATTCTAATGATACATTGTCTCCAGTCTCGGTGTAGACGTTGTCACTCGAGCTTAATATGCAAAACACTATACTATACTTATTGTACTAGATGGCATCGATGGCTCTTTCACAAAATAAATCAGGTAGGTCATCCAAATTCGTCAGTCTAGCCAATGAGGCACTGCAGCTTTAAAGGTTCTGGCGACTCACACTTGGAATTTCTCTGGATGTAGCAAGCTACTTCATGTTTTCTCTTACTTCCCCTACAGGTTCAAAGATCTGAATTTTTTTCATATTTGCAACAGAAGTCGTTTTCAAGGATCAGATGTTGTTATAGTCCTTAGTCTCTCGACTAGTAGGTTGCGTTTCTCCACTTTTCTCTGCTGTGCTAGTCTTTTCATTTCTGAGAAGGATTTACACTTCGTATCCTTCATTATCTGCTCTTCATAGCTCATTCCTTGCCTTCCTTTCCAGTTCTTTCCCTCAACCATTCTCTCTAAAAGTAATAGCAATATTCCCGGATGTCTTATATTATGACCTGTCATTTTAACTCTTTTCTTTACGATTATATTCTAAATTCCTCTGTTCGTTCCTATCCGCTTCAATACGTCCTCATCATGATCTGTTTTGTCCGTTTGATTTTCAACATTCTCCGATAACACCACATTTCAATAAAAACACAGCTTCCATCTACACAGCCGAACTCCATGCTATCCTACGGTCACGATCTCCTCGCTCGACGATCCACCCACCCCATCCACTACCTGGTCCTCTCAGATTCACTTTCCTCCTTAAGGTCTATTTCTGATCGCTTTTCAACGCACGCTCTCGTCCAATGCATCCAGTTTGGTGTGGAAGTGCGGTTGATCTTCCTACTCAACATACTTAAATCCTCCAAAACTTCTGGCAGAGATTTGTATTTGTTATCGTAATTTTTATCTTATCTTTTCTCGTCGTCCTCGTCTGTTATTCGTTTCACGATTTTAATCGAACTATCCTACGTTCCTAATTAACCAGTTTATTTTTTGGTCCTCCGGACCGGATGGTAATGCAAATCAGCCATCTATGGCCATAGGTCACATTCGTTTTTCTTTGATGGGTTCAAGATACTTTAACTCGAAGTAACGAATGATGCTTAGCTTACACCAAATGCGAGAACATTAAAACAGACTAAACACAATCGATTTCTTTTAATAATCTCTAGGTATTTTAGCTGAAAATACCGAACACTGGTTATGCTTATTACAGCAAAGAATACATTTCGCTTTAACTGCACTATACGATTTCTGCTCATTCGAACTCTTCTTCGCAGGTTTTGGAAGCTCTTCTTGAAACTTATCTTGATTAGGGTGGCGCTTAAAAATCAAATTTCGAAAATTTCAGCTCTCACCCCCTGGAACTGTTACTTCATATGAAAAAATGATCTTCTAAAAATTTCAACTCGATTAATTAATTTTAAAATTGCCCGAATGAGGGATTTCATTAAAATGGAGGTTGCGCGGTAGAGCGCGCTACTCATATACGTTACAGTGCCGGGTGAAGAACGAGGCTTTGCACGGTAAGCATACGCTTGTAAAAGTACAGTTGGCGTTTCAAATTTTTTCACCGCAGATTTTTTTGAATAACTTCTTTTGAAGGCAAAAAAGAAAAGAAAAGAAAAAACAGGGTGTCTAACAGTCATTTAAGTGATTTAACGTCAGTTATTTTGGAAGCAGGTCATTTAAACATTTAAAAATCAGCAAATTATACCTTGAAAAAGAGAACAAAGAATTTATAATTGGAAAATTCTATTATAATGACCCACATTGCAATTTTCATGCGCATGCATATTTTTATCTGTGGCGTGTATTCCAGAAGTTTCAAAAGATGTTCACGAATCACAAAATTCTGAGTGAAATGAGCAGCATTTCATTTTGTATATTTCGGATATTTTGGCATTCACTGCATATTTTGCACCAATTCTGCGTATTTTTCAAAGAATTTTCCCCAAAAAGTGACTTTCCTAGTTTTTTACTCAAAAATACCTACTAAAAATAATTCCCAAATAAAAAAAAATAAAAAAAAATGAAAAGACTTAATGATTAATGAATTGCAGAGAAACTTTAAAAAAAATACATAATGTTCTTTTGCATGTGAGATACCCTTTCTCTTGCCCGCATCACATTCATCAGTCATCAAGAAATTATGAGTAGGAGCAATATCTCCTGGGTGCATCTCCTATTAAAAAGAAGATTGGGCTTCTTAGGTAAATATTTGGCTAGATTATTTTAAAATTAGATAAACATTGTCTTAATATATCCAACTTAATTTTTTCATTAAAATGATATCCATATTAATAGTTTATTATTCTAGCGCTTTCATAGCAAATTGGGGGGAGGTCATATAAAGGTCATTTATTTTTGAAATTCGATTTGTTTTAAAAAGTATAAACAAATAACATTAAACATTCATTAAATTTTTTTAATTCATACATATTGGGAATAAAAACAAACATTAAACATTCATAACATTTTATTATTTCAATCATATTAAACTAAGTGTTGATTTTTTAGGATGTGGGTACTGTATTCTGTATTCCTTCATACCTTGTATTAAAAATTGTTTTTGTTCTTCGTTTTTGCTTATTTTTACATTTTTGACGGTGAGGGACAATTCACAATTTCGTTTGCTCCCTTCGCTCGTAATTCACAGTTTGAACAATAAATAAAACCCCAACTAACAAATAATTAAAATAATTAAATCAGTAAACTAGAATACTTTGAGTAGAACAGAATAAGAAAAACATTAATATTCATTTTTTAAGTCAGAAATGGAAAAACTGAATTTTAGTTAACAAAATTATACGGTGTATCTCAGAGACCGTTGATACCCGAGTTTTTCCGCGGGTCGCAACGGACATGCAAGAATAGTCGGCGCGTTACCTTCATTTTAATGAAATCTCTCATTCGGGCCATCTTAAAAGTGATCAATTGAGCTGAAATTTTTAAGGGAATGTTTTTTCATATGAAGGATCAATTCTAGGGGGTGGGAGAGCGAAATATCAAGAAAAAAATCGTCATCCATAACAGAGGGCCACCCTAATCTTGATGTTTCGCACGATCATCAACTGATACAATGTAACTGGAAAAAATCAAAAATATATCCTTGTAGGAGCTAGAAGTCCCCTCAGAATCAGTTTCTCCTAGGAAACTGAGGAAATATCGACTGTATGTGAAAACTCTTCAAACGAAAATTATTCCTCATTGAGTTTCAGTAAAAAATAGCTCATCACTTTTTTGTAACTGCCCTCAAAATGTTCTAAATGGTGAAAATGACCGTTAATTTTTTCATACATTATGTGTTGGGGTGGAGCGTGATTATCGCATGCCAAAGTGGCTCCCCAAACACCGCACCCCTGGCCCCGGAAACTACCCTTTCGAGTATCGCTCATCAGTGACCGGAGGGATGCATTGAGACTGGCTCGGGCCCCCATTTCGCCTCTCCGATTCGGATTCGTGTTATCCTGCCAGAGCCACCATGGAACACCCTACGGACCTAGGCAACGCTTAGTCAGCATTAACATGGAATTCGGGTGCACCACAGCAGGATATACTTCTTTCCTTCACTCCTCGTCTTGGTACGTGTGATGACACACGAAGCTGATGACAGCGAAGTAAGTCCTGTCAAGGGGGTCTGCAGCAGCTCTAAGATTTTTTATGCATTAAAACAATCTTTATGAAAAAACGCGCAGATTGTTCGATTTTTTTTGTCTCGCCGTCTTTAGTGAACAAAAGGTGCAGATTATTTTCGGTTCCCTTTCTTTACATCCCCATCCACGTATCCATGAAATTTTTCCTGTTTCTCCCATCTTTAGACGCCATCTTTTGAAATTTGTGTTTATTTAGCATCCAACATCTACTTTCCGTTATAATTTTTAAAAGCATCATTAGCGCGAATCATCGAATCAAAATATCAGCTGGGGAGGCTTCACGATTGTATAATTCAATTTTCATATTGATTTGGCTGTAAAATTATGGCACTGGGGAAAAGGTGGAAACTCAGAAATTTCACGAAAAGCATTATGGATATCGATTTACAGGTTGAAATGGTCATTGATTCTATTTTTGGTGAAGATCTACCCCTAACTTGAAAACTGTGACAATAGATTTCTAGCAGAAGGCGAGGGTAATAATAGATTTCTTCTTTTACTAAGCAGAAAGCCGATTAGCAAGGGGTCAGTGCCACCATCCCTCTTGGTTACAGCTCTTTCTACGCCCTGCATGTTGATAATCTGAGATGAAAAAGGGGAAGCAATCTAGAATTCACTGAGCCAGTGGGGAAAATATTTCCAAATTTCATCTCTACCAAAATACTCGTATTCTAATCCTCTTTATTCAATACTCTTTTCCACCGAAGTTAAATTATATACAAATGCGCAATTAGTTCCCGAATTTTAATAATATTTCAAAAACGTGTCGGTGCGCTGATGTTCTCATTTGCATTTGGAAGAACTATCCCATTATTACAGTAACTACGTAGGCTGCATAACCAAATCGTATTATTGTGCATACGTTGACTAAACTTTCAAACAGAAGATGCTCGCTACAACTAAAAAACTCAAGAAATTGTTCAACCTGCGTATCAGTAGTCGCTTTCCCAGGAGTACACTTAGGTTTCATAATAATACACTCGTACTTATACCTTTGCGCATCTTTTCCACTTTAATGAGAGAAAGGTGTTTCAACACATGCTATAGTAATAATTAAGATAGTTGAAAAAAATAATTCCCGAGTTTCAGGTTTTCGTATTTATATATATCTAATTTACTTGGAGTGATGACACTGCGATTACTGTGGTAAAGTTCTCTGTAAAACTAGTTTGGTGTACCAACGTTTGAGGCGAAACAATGGCATTTGAGGAGAAGAAGAAACCTGAAACTTATTGTCGAAGGTGATGTCGTGACTGGATATACTAAAATGACCATCTCCATAATTTCTGCTAATGTATTTACACCTCCCTCCCCCTTCCTCAAAGGAAAAGAGAAAAAAATCTGAAAATCTCTAGAACTATCGTACGAGCAAGGTAAATTAACGACCGAATTCCCAATCTCATAATTTTTATTTTTTTTTTGTCGATTTGATTTATCATCGATGCCAATTTTGTTGTACCTGCCTCAGTTTATCGAATGGTTCTTATGCATTAAAATACTGCAAAATATTAGGTTTATAACTAACACTTTACTTATGAGATTTCTAAGGTAAATTGGAGAACAATACAATCAGTGCAAGAAATACATTTATGGAGAATCCGGTTCAGAGCAGTTTTTGTCTGAATACATGCTCCATATACGAGATAACTCGTAATTTTTGAATGAGCCGTTTTCTGAGATGTTCGAATACTCTTAAGAAGAACTAGAAAGTGCCGCGTAGGACTTAGGATACACTAGTAAGTACCTTACTTACACCAATCTCCCTCAGCCCTATACTTTTGGGTCAAAAAATTGTTCTCAATTTTTGTGCTTTTTTGTGTACTCAATCCCCCAATCTGTGTACCTCTCTCACCTGAGGTGTGAGTTGTAAGCAACGTTTTTATAGAAATAGTACTAGTGCATTTGGTAAACTGCATCCCCCCCCCCATAAGTGTCCGCCAAATTGGTAGAGAATCCACATTGCAATTGTAGATGGGCGACTCAAAAAGGGGCAGGGTACATATATTTGCATTCCTTGATATTGATAAAGCTTTTGACAGTATTCCAATGGGATAAAATGTTAAAAATAGGAATAAAATTTAAAGAAAGACAAGTTATTTTAAACTTATATAAAAGACAGAAAGCTATACGTACATTAAGAATAGAAGGAGAAAAAGGGGAGGCTAATATGGAAAAAGGTGTAAGGTAGGTGTGCTCCTTATCTCCAGTATTATTTAATCTGTATACAGAGTGGGCCATGAAAGAAATATAAGAAAAATTTGAAGCAGGTGTTCACTATACATGGAGAGCGAGTAAAGATGATCAGGTTTGCAGATGATATTGTCATATTAGCTGAAAGGAGTATCGATTTGGAAAACATTTTAAATGGAATGGAGGAGATTTTGAGTATAGAATATAGAATGACAATAAATGAAAACAAAACTGGAGTAATGGTGTGTAATTGATGTGAACATGATAGCTTAAATATAAATACTGGACAGGAAAATATTGAGGAAATAAGCGAATTTTGCTACTTAGGGAGTAAAATAACAAAAGATGGAAGGAGTAAAAGGGTATTGGTAGTAGAATAGCTCAAGCCAAATTAGCATTTTATCAAAAATTAATTTTTTCAAATCAAAAATAAATCTGGAAATCAAAAAATGTGGCAGTTTCTATAAAACGGGGTAACTTTGTCGATCAATCAAAGTCTCAGAAAATGCAAAAAAAGAAAAACAGAATCTTTTGGTTGAAAAAATCAGTTTTGAGATTTTGGTTGATTTCTATAGAAAAACATCGCAATAACAAAGAGACAAAATTTACGCGCATGAGAGAGAAGAGGGAGAGAGAGAAAGAGAATTATGAAAGAGAATGAGAAAAGAATGCGAATGTCTGCGTTCGCTTCTTCGTGGTTTTTCGGAGCTCACGAATAAATCCGATGTTCTGAATTGTTACCACGCAGAAGAGCGAAAAATTACCTTTCCAACAAGCCGCCCTTGTCGAGGCTGGTAACGTGATTCTGCGGCGAGTTAGGGCCACTTGACGGAGTGGGAGAAAAAGGTGTGTCTAACTTTAAACGCGTTTTTCCCGAAAACGTGTTTTTGCGCGTTCTTGTTACACTCATCTTTGACCCCTTGTATCTCCACAAAGAAAAACGCTACAGATCTCGCCGATAACTCCTTGGAACGGGTACTCATTCCTCTATTACATGACTATTCGTAACTCAAAAATCGTCGGATTGACAAAGTTACTCCTTTTTATAGAAACTGCCACAAATTGTTCTTGAAAACTTTTACGTTTGGAGTGTAGCCTTGTATGGATGTGAAACTTGGACAATAGGAAAAGCAGAGAAAAGAAAGATCGAGGCTTTTGAGATATGGTACTATAGGCGGATACTTAGCATCAAATGGACGGATAAGGTAAGAAATGAGGAAGTCCTTAACAGAGTAGGAGGTAAAATGGATATTCGGAATTGTCTGAAGAGAAGGAGAGATAAACTAATAGGGCATAATTTGAGGCACCAAGGAATAATATCACTGCTGCTAGAAGGAAGAGCGGAAGGAAAGAATTGGGTAGGCTGGCAAAGATTCCAGCATGTTCAGCAGATAATCAAGGATGTTAAATGCAATTGTTATTTCAAACCGGTTGTAAGACTGATAACCTTATATCATCATGACCTCAATATTAGATCGGGATATTTGCGTAGAATAGGTATTGTCATCCACGCTGGGACATACCATTGAACCCATATCAAGCGAACCTCAAGGACTCATAAAGGTTATGAATCCCATCAATTGTTGATTCTACGAAAAATATGGTTGTTACTAAATTTATAGACCGCAAAAAAAAGAACTACACTTTGTCATCAAAAGTTTGCTTGGACCTACAGGTAGTTAAGTAGAATATTTTAAAGAAAACTTAGTTTACACAGTTTTAATGCCTGTAAGGGTACTCAAGCTGGCTTCTAACATAATAGGCCGACTGATTTCACCTTTGAAGTCAAACCGCCTAGGGTTATGAAAGTACATTATGAAAAATTTCGTTAACTAGGTCAATTACAGACGATTATAGCGACGAACTTAACATTCGTTTTGTCACTGCAGACAACATATCAAAATTTCAGCTTCCCAAATTAATTACAACTCATGCTGTTGTCGGACACAGGTCTCAAATCAATTAATAAAAAAAAAAGAAGTAATAAATAAACTTTGGGATCAGTGCATGAGGCTTCAGTTTGTTTGCCTGAAAATAGCTCCCGAGACTCGTTATTTGCACCGGCGGGTTTTTCGAGAGTTGTACAAGAGAGAAATATACAAATTCAAAAAACGAGAATGTGTAGAAAGCGCGTGTATTGATCGATAGTAAATCTTGATGCCAGTGATAAAACGTATAAACCGTAACTGGACTGTAACTGAATTAATGTTCTGCCTGGCCGATCCAGGGAAGAAAAGAAGAACAATGAGTAAGAAGAAGAATAGCGTGTTTTAGATCACGTACTGGAAATGCAGAAATGCAGGAGACAAAATACGTTTGTTTGACGCATGCATCGTGTGACTCAGAAACTGACCAGGTAGAATGATTAGACTACTTATACAAAAAAGTACATTCGAGAGGAGAGGATCGCCGCATATCCTCGACAACTTCAACTTCCTAATTCAGTTACAGCTTTCGTCATGATAAACGGAAAAGAGATAGAAATAAAATAAAATGATTTAAAAAATGACCAGTTTGACAACATAGTGCATTTCTGCCAGCGAAGAGAGGGATTGGATGCCTCCTCTCCTTCTTCCCTGGCTGTTATCCGAACTTTTTATTAAAAACCCATATTTTTATGGGGATCAACTGGAAATTTTGTTGCAAAAAGTCACGTTTTGTTACTTTTTGGTCACTTTTTAAATTTACCTCGTCACGTTTCCTCTGGCAAAACTATGCGAGTCCCCCCAAGCCTTCTGCCTAAATACCCCGCATAACTACAGCTAGTTTGATAATTTTATTTCAACTCTTATCTCGTAACACGAAGATGAGTCTCGCGCTTCATTTTCTCTGAAATATTTCATTTTAAATGTACGGATGACTGGTCAATCAATCTGCCTTGATTCCTTTTTCCGTGGAACTGATGCAGCAATGTTTGTAGTTTTACGTGCATCACATTGTTAGAATAGGTCGCTACCTACACAGGCACGTTTTGCCCAATCACACGAAATAATTACTCGATTCTTTATCTTCGTGCACGTCTGTTATTGAGAAGTATCTTCGAAGGCACGGTTACACCGAGTATTTCAAACTATGCATTTATAGAATGATTTCGAGTCAATTGAGAAATATACCTATACTTGTAACGTCCTACGTTGAAATAACCTATACAACATCGAACTCCAAACTAACATAATTTTACCTGAAATTAACTCAATTTTCGCGAAAGGAACTTGCATAAATGGCTTATTTAAATGCAGACAGTATCGAAGTTGTCCGAAATAAAAACGTTTCCTCTTACATAAATTATGTGACGTAACAAATTCACTATTTTATTCCTTCACCAATCTGTAGTTGAGAGCCCTTAAACGATTTTAATATTTTTATATTTAATATATAATTATCTTATAATGTTACACTTATATAATCATTCGAGTAGGTATAGTTATTTTTATTCCGATCTTCGAACTGCATATTATTGCAGTAACAACGGTAAATTTATGAAGAATAGCAGCGTCATTATAATAACAAAAATCAGTTAAATTATCGCTAACTTTGAATATTCACAACCTAACACAACAGAAAACGGTTTACAGCACCGGTTCTTGTCTAACAGTTACATCAGATTAATTCACGCGCCAAAAAAAAAATTGGTGTTACAAATCTCTAGCACGTGTTGTTCGCCGTCATATCGA
This sequence comes from Acanthococcus lagerstroemiae, assembly GCA_031841125.1. Lineage (NCBI taxonomy): Eukaryota > Metazoa > Arthropoda > Insecta > Hemiptera > Eriococcidae > Acanthococcus > Acanthococcus lagerstroemiae. The sequence goes on from CM063107.1 coordinate 4,856,665, forward strand.
TTGGAAATTGAATTTTACGCTCGTTTTCGGAACAACAAGTTTAACGACATTGTTTTCGAACGTTAACACGGGTTCGAAATCATCCTGAGAGGTAAGGCTGATCTCTGACCTCACAAACGCACGAACTGAGATTACATTTCGAGTTCATTCCGAACGAGCAATTTCAGTTCCAAACTTTTGACATACAGGCAACATCTACCGGGTGACTGGAAAAAGATGTGCGCTTAATAATCAGTATTAGATGATAATGACGTGAATAGTGCGCTGTTGAGGGCTCTACTTAAACAGTCACTCAGGCTAAAAAATTTCCGCGTAATGTTCGAAATAGGAAGCACATTAAACTCTACTGTAAAAATACCTAGAGGAGTGTCACTGGTTAGAATTGGATCAGTAGTATGTCCTATATTAGTTAGACCTTTCATTGGGGGAGGGAGTATTCAATATCCAATCACCCTTTTTGTGAACCTTCAGCTCTCAGATCTTTCCAAATATTGTGGATTAGTTACTCTTTCCATAAAACTATGAAATTTCCTGTCCATTTTCCTCCTCTAAATTTTTGACGAAAAGATGGTCGATTGAAGTTTTCATTTGAAAAATGTTCTACTTAGAAGCCCCGTTTTGTATTTTAGAACCAACAGAGATAAGAGAGATAAAACACACGTCCTTTATTTTGTTATCACGTCATTACTATCATAATTTATCATGAGTTGACACACCGTGTCCCTTACTCTTATCAGTTGTGTGTTATTTATTCATGCGATGATTTTTTTCAAATATTGAAAAACACGCATTAGGATATTGTGACGTAGAGCCTTAAATAAGAGTACCGACATTTTGGTTTAAAAATACAACAGACTCATGTTACAAAGAACTTGGAGTTTTGGTGTTTCGTTGCCTTATATGCAGTACAGGCAAATAGAAAAATTGAAAACAAGTTTTCGTAACTAGCGAAAATTTGATGTCAGCTGGTATGGGTCTGTTGAGCCTAAAAAAAACCACACTGTAAATCAAAGTCCCTTCCCTAGTTGAAATTAGTTCTTTGCAAAAATTTTAAGAGCTACGGAATTTAGGGACAATTGTTCTGAACAAATACTGTTACTCGTAAAATTTTATCTACGGTGAGTAATAGGTTGGCTGAATGGCTATACTTTTAATGAAATAGGCACCTCTAATAGAGCGAACACTTTTAAAATTTTTTATTTTATTATTATCGAGCCACGGAGCTACACTTTCGGGCTATGGGCTCGGAAAAGGATGTTGTCTAATGTCGCAGATGTATCCAGCAGCGGAAAGGTTGGTGAGGGTGTTGCTTATGTGCTTGTAGGAATTGAAGAGGGCCAAAATTCGACTATGGTGGACGTGGTGAGAATTACGAGGGCAGGTGAGCAAGGGGCATGAGAAGAGGTGGTCCACGGTGAGAGGATCTTCATCTTCACAGTGTGGGCAGTTGAGGGGATAAAAATTAGTGAGAAGATGCGTATATGTGAGGCGTGTATGTCCAATACTTAGGCGGGTGATGATAACTTCCTCGCGGTGGGAGGAACGTTGGGACGTTGACCAGCGGACAGGTGTAAGCTTGATTTGTGCGAGCTTGTTGTGCCGAGAGGCTTGATGCCGCCACTCTTTGAACTACTATACGCAAAATGGTTTGGCGAATGGCGGAAGTGAGATCTGTTGAGATAGGAAGGTGACGAGGGATATACGGGAGCTGTGTGGCTCGCTGTGCTGCTTGATCAACTGCCTCAGTTCCTGGGATACCAATATGGCTTGGGATCCAGATGAGTGAAATGCTCTTGGTGGTGAAGGAAATGAGATGGAGAATGAAATGGATGCATTGGACGAGAGCGTGCATTGAAAAGCGATCAGAAATAGACCTTAAGGAGGAAAGTAAATCTGAGAGGACCAGATAGTGGGTAGGGATGGGTGGGCCTTCAAGCGAGGAGATCGTGACTAGGCACTTTTAAAATATTGTATACCTTTTTTTAAACTACCGACTGTAACTTTTCTAACAGTATTTTTTAGATTGACGACTCTTTAAAGTACTGTCACTTTTTCAGGCTCCCCCGGTTTTCGTCCACGACAAATTTCGTCCTGGAAAATTATGTCCAAAACCTTTTGATCTTAGGTTCGTCCAAAATCATTTTCAGCAGAAATATGTACTCAAAATTTATTATAAGTTAGTGTATACGATGTACGAGAATCTTACATACATATAGGCTATATTCTTCTTGGTCTGAGACCGCACTTGATTCTGGACACTGCACATTACGTAATTTCAAACAATAAGAAATAGCTCTAAAGTATACAAAAATCTCACTATCGTTTTTATATTTCTCATAATTTTGGACGATCACCCTTATACGCTTCTGATTCCTCACATATTTTTTCGAGACTGGGTGCTTGATCTTCGTGTGACCACCTAGCAGCTGCAAAATTAGAGTTTCATTCATTTTTTGGTCTTTCTGGACGTGCTCCAGGAATTTCCAAACGGATGCGTGGTGTACTCCCAGTAATTTCGGAAAGCTCATATTCCAATCCTCAACGAATTATTTGTTCGAGGTTCATCGTGAAGCACGCTTTCGTATATGTTCCCTACACTCGGATGAGGATATCGTGGTGGTACAGCCTTTCTACGTCCTTTGCGAGGACGTCCTCTGACCTCTGACGTACGTCGTTTCAACATCAGTGGCCAAACCATGGCCGTCTTCATGAATTTCCTCGATATTGTCGAAAACACTTTGTAAATCATTTAAGGAAACGAAGGGGAAGGCAAAGAGTCTTGATAATTCGCAGCGGGAACAGAGACTGGACGAAATATCCCTTGGACGAAAAAAGTTGGACGAAGTGTCACTGAACAATATTTTTTGTACGAACTGTCGCTTGGACGAAATGGCTGTGGACGAAAGGACGTGGAACCCTTTTTCGATAGTAGTGCTACATTACAAATTCGGGGTTATCAAAATTAGTGTCTAGTGTTATCCAGAGTTCATTCCTTTAACGTACATGTTGAATATGTTACCCGACATTTGGTCACGTACTACACTACGCGATAATCTATTTTGCAATCGCGTGCGAAATTCCTGAAGATGATAACAATTACCTAGGGAATCATTCACTACAGTAAATCATTTCAAATTGATTTTTTAATTGGTTCCATTTTATAATTTGTCCGCCATTCGAAAGATATTGCATTTCAAATCGAGCACATTTACAACAGTTGGGATTCCAGCCAAAACGTTACTTCTGAAAAAGTTGCAGAATTTTATAAGAGTAGATATCAATCTGGAAAATACTGTTAAAAAAGTTACCGTACTTTAATTTAAAAAAGGGTACAGCTTTTTAAAAATATGCCCACTCTATTGAAAGTGTAACTATCGAGCTCCACTGATATTGTTCTCAGCTTTTCTATAACTACCCCAGATTCAAATGGTCTTTCCCACTGTGTTGCACATTAGTACACGCCTTATAGAGCAAACCGAAAATTTTTGTCATTTTTTCTGATCGCCAATTTTTGTGACCATTTGGGGTGTGAGCTACCATCGTATACGTCTTCCAACCCCTGTGCCTGCTATTCCTGGAATTTTTGCCTAGCTCCACTTCCACACTCTCCCTTTGAATACCACGCCATTTTCTATGTTTTGTCGTCCGATTTCTGACGACTTTAATAAAAACATTGTTTTTAAAATTTGCCCACATACGAAAAAAAATCGACAAATCCATAACTAAGTTTGCAACACATTTCTAATTTCATTTTCCTGTTTCCACTGAACTTAAAATTTGGGCTATCCTTTTTTTCTCGGGGAAGCGAAAGTCAAAAATCTTGCTAACTGCAATACGAAGATGGTTTTTTAGGTTCCCTGAATCTCGGGATTCGGTATCAACATTAATAATTGTAACATATAAGGAGAGGACGAGGGCTGGAAACAGGAAAAAATTAATTTATTCGTATTGTTTCTCTGAGTTTTTGATCGTGGAATTCGATTTCAACGTTGTTTCCCAATTACCACGTAAAGTAATGCACCGGGGGGGGGGGGGCTCGATGTATTAAAAAATGTACTGCTAGGAGATGGATATTGTTTCGTCGGAATTCAATTTTGACATTGATTTACAGGCAGTATGAAAATTGAGACACCTTCGAGAGGAAAAAAGGGAATAAGATAAAATTTTATTAGTTTAGAGTTTCTTTTGTTTTCGAGGTTGTGGAATTCGTTTTTGATACTAATTTTCTGCTGCCATGAAAACTGAGGTTCCAATGTGTGAAGAGAGAGAATAACGAAAAAATGTACAGGTTATAGTTAACATCGATTTTTGGGTTTCTGAGGTTGTGAAGTTCGCTTTTGACACTGATTTCCAGGGCTAATAAAAACTGAAGCCTTTCGAGGGGAGACGTACGTCGGAAACCGTGAAAATCTCGTGTCCTATTGGATACATTTTGTAGCAAAACAGCAGCGTTCTATTCCTAGCTATACTTTTGCGATTCACATAACATCTGTTCAGAAACATATCCCCCCCCCCCCCCATTAGACCAAGATTAATTACCTGATTTATTTTTTAAAAAAAATCAGCTAAAAGAATACGAGGGGATATATGTATGAAAGAATTTACAGCTTCACAGCTTCGAGATAAGTATTGTTTTTTGGGTCTTGCGAGGTCGTGGCATTCGGGTTCTAAATAAACTTTAGGGGCAGCGCTTACATTTATATGTTTAGATTTGGATTATTGAATTTTTACTTTAAATAACAGAAAAATTCACAATTAAAAGAATATGCGTATTACGTCCTTTTTTGTTTATCTATTCCAGTGTACGGCAACGTATCTTTAAATTTTCTTAACGTGTCTGAAATGCAGTATTTTCAAAAACTAAAATTTGGGTGACTCCATTCTAAGCGTAATGCCATTGTATCCCGGAGCGCGCTTCCCAAAAATTGGAATTTCCTATCCTGCTTATTAGTGATTTATTTTTCAACATGGGTACCACAGGCCACTTTGTGTGTTTTTTTCCCCAAATTTGTGGAGTGTGGCGACCATTACTCATCATTTTGTCTCTGATAAAAGATAAATTTTTAGGAGCCGTACCCGTTGCCAGATGTTGACGATCGTAGTTTTTGACGCACGACTTTCCTGGGCAGGGTTAGTCGGGGTAGTTTCCCGTTGCTTTCCACACTGATACAAGATAAACTGGCGGGAAAAAAACCGATGAATGATAACGTTAGTAGAGGCATGATATCAAAATAAATGACGAAGATTTTATCTCTCTGGAGATACTAGGTTCCTATAGAGTCAAAACCAGTAGGATGTCATATTTTACGAATTTCTGAATTTCTAGTAGTGCCAGGCGAATTCTTGATTCTTTTGCTGGGAAAGTATACATAAAACCGTGAAAATATGAGCTTAATCGGATATTAACTGGTGGCCCATCGACCTTCTTATCTATGGGAAAATGATATTCTATTTTTATCGTTTTAACAAGACCGTTTTGTCTCAGCCCTCAGTGCTTAAAATTCAATCTCATAAATTTCGATTACTCATTTAAAAGACGATTGAATAATATGGAACAATTTTGATAGCAAGCTCTGGAATGTGGGACAGAGGAGATGGAAAAAATATAATTTGTAAGGGGAAATCGATTTGTAGGGTTTCGTAGTTACGAAACCTAATTTTTGGAGTTGCCACGTATTGGATCCGACCACTTAAGGTGTCACCAAAGGGAGTTATGGTCATTATTTAAAGGTAAGGCTGTTCTACCAAAAGGGGTTAAAACCGAATTATTATAATCACTTCAAGATGATTACCGATTGACAAATTTCTGAGGTTGTTGGATTTATGAGTGGTTAAATAGGAAGAAGCAGAGAAAGCGCGAGCCTCCTTCGCTAAATTCCGGAAAGGACATTGCTCTTTTTTGAAGCTTTTATTTGTCACACTTAAGTATGCAGACGAAAAGAATATCTGAATTCAAAAACGTATTTGGTCTGAACTTTAACAGATCATACGTCTTTTTCTGATTTATTCAGTTTTTCCTCTTCCTCTCTCCCCCTCATCATTTGCCAAGAAATGTCATTTACATGGTTTTTACCTATTAACCTTTTTTTTTTTGTTCAAAAGTATGAACCCTGAATATAAGATGAGCTAGTTTCCAAAAATTCTTGAGTATGGTTTCAGCATAGTCAATTTGATTAGAAAACTTCATGAAAATGCTGTTAAACTCTCATATCAGCAACCAGGGTAAATTCTCCAAAAATCAACTGTAACTTCACTTCCATCTCAAGAAATGCAAGTGAATAATATTATTGTTCAAATTTTGTAAACCACATAACAATAAAAAAGTACTTATGTATTCTTAAATCAGAAAATAACTTTCAGAATTGAATCCAAAAAATTCAACCACTTACATGTGAATTGATAAACATCTAGCAATAATTATAATAACGTGGTCTTGACCCTTTCGATAAAACCCGAAGGGTTCGGGTGAAATGGCGTTTCTTGGAATCAAATTCAGCTACCTCTAAACCCTATCAATTGATGACCATCTTCGAATAATGATCATCTTGATCTTAAACTTTTGTTGACATTCCAAGGGATTAGGTCTAGAAATATACTCTCAAAACCAAATTACCTGCAGGCCGGCTTGAACAAGAATTCAATTTTCTTCACTTTCTCCCTTCTAGAGCCTGTCTTCTGGACTGTTTACTAATCTGAAAAATTTCATGCTGAATCATCGTCAAATGATTTATTGAAATTAAAGAGAATAAACCCTCAATTCTATTCAGAGCTGAGTAAGTTTTTACTTCAAAACACTGAAAATTAACGTATTTCTTCAAAAGAAATTGAAGTAGGGTGATGTAATGGTGTGGTGGGACGCATAGCGATGCACGCATGCCAACGTGGCCTCTGAGATTCCGTACCCTTTAGAGTATTGCATCAGTGGTCAGAGGGACGCTTTGAGGCTTGCCCGAGCCCGCATTTCACCATGCCGCTTCTGGTGCGCGCATCCTGCCAGAGCCACCATGGGATTCCCTACTGACCGAGGTTCGCGCTCCCCGAGCTTTAGCCTGGAATTCAGGTCCTCCACAGCCGGACACGCTTCCTCTTCACTCACCCCTCACCTCCATTTCTTGGTACGTGTGGCGACGCTGGCAGGTGGTGACGGCGGGGGAGCCCTTCCGGGGGTCCGCAGCAGCTGCAGCAGCTCTCCTAGGATGGTACAGAGTTGTCCTGTTCGATGGTGCGGGCCGAGCTTGATTCGTCGTCGGCCCTCTGCCTCGACCACTCCGTCTGCATCTTCCTCTTCATGATGGCCGAGACGAAAGCCGACACCCGGTTTCATCTACTTCGACTCTTCATCATCTCCGAAACCAGGGTGTCCGGCGCGAGACGGCCGATCCCGCCGTCGTCGTTGATGTTCCTTCCGCCGGGATCGATCGCTGTTGTTGCCGTCCTCGCCTCTCGTGCTCCCAGGCCTCATATTCGAACAGGGTGAGCCAAGGTGTGTCCTCCGCCCCTCGATCATAGTGCGTATATACGGGGTCAGCGCTATCGCCATCCGGTGTAGGTATACGTGCCGAAGGACCCGTGGCCGCTCAGGACTTGGGTCAGGTGGAAGTTTAGCTCTCCGTGAGATCTTCCAGCCCATACATCGAGGTTGCGCGTCAGCACTCGGGTTCACTCGCCCTTGGTCAAATAGGCGAGCGCGTCCTTTCACTTCCGAAGCGTGGAGATGGGGTGATCCTGGTAATATCATACGATCGAGTTCAACTCTTTTTGATGGTATTTTTCCATCAAAAAGAATAAGAATCCGGCCGGCTTAACTCAAAATTCCGAAATTCATACAATACGAGGAAGAAACTAGTAAAAACTAGCCTTGATGGCATCAGTATGGATTTCTTGAATGGTGTCGTGGTTTCTGAATTCACGTTTGATGTTGTTTGGAGTGTAAACCCTATTCCGTGCACTACAGGGGGTCATAACTATGAAAACTGTAAATGTCGATTAATCAGTTTCGGAACCTGTGCGATTTGATTTTCGAGTTTTGTTTTATGTCCCCCATCCCCACTTAGAAAGGGCAACAATCCAATTTGTTTCCTTTCATTATGTCGGAAAAGTTATTATCTGAATCGCTGTATTGGAAAAGTTGGCATGCTCGTTACTAGGTTGTTGAATTTTCGTACTTGTCAGCCCACCTGATTTGAAGGGAAAGACTTGATAACTTAGGTTCACACCCATAAAACAATAAGTGGTTTTGTTAACTTACTGTTTTGTGGATTATGTCGTCGTTTCCGAAATCATTTACAGCAGTCGTGCTCGTTGAATTACTCGGGTGAGTAGCTAGCCATCATATCACCGGAACCATTATTTCCTTCGTGGCTCAGATTGCCGGCACCATGTGCTGCAAATGGGCTCTCGATCATCGTAGACAGTAGATAGCCACGGTTCTAACTGACCGTATAATTAAAACGATGGTTCGCCTAGTCCGCACTAGCAGATAATTCGAAAACTCGAAAAACCTTTATTACGTGGTTCAGGGCAACAAGAATAATTCACTGTCGACTTTCGGCACAGAAATAACAACCTGTATATGCCTCAGTGCCTTCTTAGTTGGAAAATGATGCTCTATATGTTGTCAACAACAAAATACAGCCGTACTGAATTCTAAATGAGGCAGTATCTCATATTTGTATCCTTTATAGCCTCTGTACTGACTGATAAGGTACAACGATAATAAATAAATACAACTAATTTAAACACCACATCGAGTCATAACTACTGAACGAAAGAAACGTTTGCACAATAAATATAAAAAGTAACAGTTTTCAGGAACATTGTGTATATCTTCAAGAAATGACCTAAATTCAGAAGTTTCAAAACCAAAATATCCTTCCCACTACCACGTATAACTAACGAAGACTTTATACTCGTAAGTGACTTTTTTTTTTATTCATCGGGTTCTGCTTACGCTAAGATTGTCAGTTTTCTCTCAAACTACTGCCTCATCATTTCGCTTTTCATTCCTGGTTACTCCTCAGGAATTAATCATTAGAAAAGACGCCTCCCCAGGCCAAAAGACTTTTACATCTCGAATTTTTCTTTTTTCCACTCCTGCTTCCACTCTGCAATTTTATTTCCGTTTTTTCAGGTACAACTGGCTCGTCCCTGAGTCCTGAGGTAATGCTCGAAGGGGCGGCTCCAGGGCTTGGATTGAGAGCAAATGAAAAGACTCAAAAACATATCCAGAAGACTCTTTCTAACTTAATTGAAGTCTAAAAGGTTTTTTTAGTATTGTTTCGGACTCATCAAGACTCATTAACGACTCGTAGAATATTTCCAAATATATAACACCAAGGGGAGGGGTTACGTATCAGCCCCCGTCGTAACTCATCAAATCCTGAGCGCCAGTTGTCAAAAATTGGGAACGTGACTTGTCTTTTCTAGGTTTCAACCAATTTTTTTTGTCAATATTTCTATTGACCCCTCCCCCTACATGAGCACAAAAAAAAACTTCAAAAATTGCTGGCTATGGCCTTATGTAACATGTTCGCGGATTAGATTTAGACTCTTTACGGTTCGTTTAACATACAATCATAAAAAAGTGTGCCCTTTGCTAAGAAATTTTTATCAATATCATTTCCTCCTTCATTTGTTCCCATTCTATTTTTGGTTCTTTCTTTCATTTTCACTTTTTACCTTGTTTTCATCCACCCTTTTCTACCTGAGCGTTTCGGGGCGCCTTTTATCCTCAACCGTTTTAAACTTCGTGTATTTTTCCGTTTACTTGGACTCTATAGTGATTAGAAACAGAATTTTCTACTATTTATAAACGTATTATGAACCTGAAAACTTGAATACAAAACACCAAGTCTACACTGTAACGCTAGTGGTATGCAAAAAAAAAAAAGTTTAGGAAGGGACTAATGCCTTTTCTTAACAGTTTCTTTTCAAAACTTGAGATTATTCGCCAATTGTTCGGGATTTTTTCTAGCAAAAAACACGCTTGGCCTAAAAATATTTGTGCTAGTGGATGGTGTGGTGGGACGTATGGCGATGCACACATGTGAAAGTGGCCCCTATGACACCGCATCCCCGGTCCCGGAAACTACCCTTTCGAGTATTGCATCAGTGGCCGGAGGGACGCTTTGATGCCGGGCTCAAGCCTCCATTTCTCCGTGCCGCTTCTGGTGCGCGCGTATTGCAAGGACTACCACGGGGCTCCATACTGACCGAGGTCCGCGCTCCCTGAGCACTCGCCTGGAATTCAGGTCCCCCACAGCCGGACGCGCTGCCTCTTCACTCACCCCTCACCTCCTCGTTTTGATCCGTGTGTTGAAACAGGCAGGTGACGACGACGGGGGAGCTCTGCCGGGGGTCCGCAGCGTAGCTGCAGCAGCTTTCCTAGGATGGTACAGAATTGTCCTGTTCGATGGTGTGGGCCGAGCTTGGTAAATCGTTGGCCCTCTGCCTCGACCACTCCGTCTGCATCTTCTTCTTCATAAAGGCCGAGACAAAGGCGGACACCCGGTTCCAACTGCTTCCATTCTTCATCATTTCCGGAAACCAGGGTGTCCGGCACGAGACGGATGATTACGCCGCCGGGATCGATCGCCATTGTGGTTGTACTGCACCTCTCCTGCTCCCAAGCCCCACACTCGAACAGGGTGTGCCAAGGTGTGTCCTCCGCCCCTCGATCACAGTTCGCGCACACGAGGCTCGGTGCTATCGACATCCGATGTAGGTACGTGCCGAAGCACCCGTGGCCGCTCAGGACTTGAGTCAGGTGGAAGTTCAGCTCTCCGTGTGTTCTTCCTGCCCATTCATCGAAGTCGCGTATCAGCGCTCGGGTCCACTCGCCCTTGGACGAATGGGCGAGTGCGTCCTTCCACTTCCGAAGCGTGTCCTCCTGGGTGACTCGTTTGACCTGAAGTGCTTCCCGTTTCATCTTCGCTTTCTTCTTCGGACCGTATACCTCCGCTATTTCGCCGACCTTAAGTTCGATCGGCGGTATACGCGCTAACACGCCTACTGCTTCCGAAGAAACAGTGCATTACGCACTGACACACCTCATCGCGGTTTTTCGCTGAATTTTCTCCATTTCCGCTCTTCTGTACGGGATCTTGATGGCGTCAGCAAATACTGGTGCCCCGTATAGGAGGACTGACATGATGACGTTCCCGTACATTTTTTTCCGCTTCTCCCTCGGTCCCTCTAGATTCGACATCAGACGGGATAGCTGTCCAGCTACTCGATTCACCTTCTCAGCTGTCCGTCGAAAGTGCTCTCGAAACTGCAACTTCCCGTCGAACCATAGCCCTGTGCTAGGGGATAATGAGCGCCCTAATGAAAAACAAAACCTTGGTAGAAGTGGGGGGGGGGGTGTTACAGCTCCTAAGAAATGGTTACCTGCTAAATGTCCATATCGTCGGCGGAGTTTCCTGTCATCAGGTATCTTAGCAAAGTATATGCCCTGTAGACAGAATTTCTGAAATATAATCTGGTCTACGTATCAGTTTACGAAAAAAGGAATTAAATTCGAACTCCGTTAACGACGCTGCGCAAAAACAAAGGACTACTGAAGGGCGGCTACTTAAAGTGAGTTGAAGTAAAACTACATGAACCGGCAAAATGTAAAAAGAAAGATGATAACCCAAATGACAATCCATTATCGAAGTAAGCACTAAGCAGTAGGTTAACCTATTTTCATTCAGTTTTTAAATAGGTACTCGATAATGACTTAGTTTGATTAAGCACGCCTTGTTTTTGTGGATGAAATCTAGAGCAAAATGCAAATTTCTCGACCCCCTTTACAAGCGTCCCAGTTCTGAGTTTAAGGTTCTAAAAAAAGTTCAAATGAGTTCAGTGATTTCCAAACTTTAATGATACATATACGTGTATGCATTTATTTAATTTTAAATTCTTGTTTGAGTTCTCAGCCAACGTACCAAGAGTCAAAAATGAATTCAGTGGCGTTTGAAATATCCAACTGCAAAAATTTCGAGGATGGCAACATGATAAAACAAAAAAACTTGAAACTTGTCTTTTGCTTCGCTATAGATAACCCCGGAATTTCAGTAAGTGACAGACATGAAAGTCTGTAGATGAATTCTCCCCCTTTCTATCCGAGACCAAGTGGAATTGAGCGAGGTGCGTATCACTCACTCCACTCGTGAAAGATTGGGCGGTGAAACGTACAGGGGGCAACGAATTTCTTACTTCGTATTCAATAGATACGCTATAAAATCGGAAAGATACTCGTGAAATTCTACTAAAGTTGCTTTGCGTATCTCAAGTAAGGCCCAGAGTCCTCGCGGTGGAGGAGCGATTCCGCCTCAATGTTATTTAGAAAGTTGGCACTCAGCAAATTTTAGTTAGCTGTCGACGAAACTGGGAAAGCAAGGACCTCTTTTCCTCAAGTTTCACTCGCTGGAATTTTTTATATTTTAGTCGACATGTCTGTTGTCTGTACTTCCGCCTCCCCATCCCTCCAAAAAAAAAGTTTCCTGCTCTCAAGTAGTTGAAATTCCGGTAATTCTATCAAATTTCTTATTGTTTACACACACCCCAAGAAAACTATACTTTAAAATGGAAATCGACTAAAACGGAAAATTACACACCAGTACGAATTTTAACTTTAATGCTGGAATTCGTGGATGTTACTTTTTGTTACATCATTATTGATCGCGCCGGATGCTTTAATTTAATGAAAAATTTACGCACGGGACACGGAATTAATGAATGCTGCTTTAAGTTGACGATCGCCAAATGCCTAAAAACTAGCCAACTAGCAATTACTAGATTTTTCTAGTTGCATTTGACGAAATATTGTTTGAAATGTGAAATAATTCGCAGTGGGTGCAAAACTGAATCGAAATATGTAGGACGAATCCATGAGCTATATAATAGGCGACATATCAAAAGACTTTTTCTTCCATACGATTAATTTAAAGAGCACTCGAACATGTGAAAAATTTTGTGAAACGGTGGAGCTTCGAGTATCATTTCAACATTATCTCATTATGCACCAGATACTCGTTATAGTGAATTTTATCAATTTAATAGAAGTCGAATAGGTAAAGAAATTTAATTAAGAATTTGGTGCTATCCAGTAAAGAGATATGAAATTCATTCCAAGACATGGAAAAACTTTGAGATGCTAGGTGTCTAATGGAGTCTTGTACAGCAAATGTAGAAATTTTTGATAGGGGAGGTAATCAATTTTTTAAGTCCTCCAAAACAATTTCTCCTTTTCTACTCTCCCATACATACAAGAAAATTCAGCCTCAATTTTCCTCTTGAATAAACTGCTTGGTTCTTTTCAATGTGACCCCCTCCCAGCCCGGTACCGGAGGTCTTCTCAAACCTATTCGTGAAGACTATACTTACTTTACACCCATGAAAACTTTGTCAGGCTCTTGAAAATCTATTATGATTATGTGACTACTTGGAAAACATTGTTAACCCTCGATGAGATATTTTCAGACTGCAAACAGTTTTTTGTATTCGTTTTGATTACAAAAATTAAGTACATATAATGAAACTCTAAGTGTAAAAAAAGTTGTTAGAAAAGTAAGAAGAAATATAAATGTTAATCAGCGTTAAAGCCAATGAAAGAATGAACAATAAAAATACTGTTAAAATATGCAATGTTAGATGATTATGATTCCCATTTATCATACTGATTAAAAATTGTCTTCAGTGCTAAATTTCCGCCGTTTCGCGTTATATTTTCGAGGAGGGGCTGAGCTTCCTGACCCCCCCCCCCCATGGGAAGAGCCCTGATTCGAAGTCTTTAAAATTAGGAAAACATTGTTGAGTCTTGATAAATCTATTTTCGAACTCGTTAAGATTACATTCAGAGTATTCCAGCTTCTTTTAGGGCTTATTTTTAGGACTATTTAAAGATCTGTCAAGAATTGTTAGAACTCGTAAAACTTATTGAGACTGCGCTGGGACTTGTGAAAACAACTTAGATTTGTTGATGTTTTAGAACTCATTGAGACTCTATTAGATTACGTAAAGTTCTGAGAAAGCTATCTTGAGAGAAAACTCGGGAAAACTCGTCATTTTCATTACCTCAAAGGGGGCAAGGCAGGAGCCTCCACGTGGTGCCTCTGGCACGTGTTGATATTGAGCGAACTATCAACGTATGGATGAATTGAGAAGATTTCAAGAAAACTTTAAGCTTACACGTACCAATCCTGCCAACTTCAGGGCCACCCTTGACAATGGTGTCAATCAACATCGAAGGCTTTACCAAAGATAGAGCGACGATCTTGGCTGAAATATGCTAGGAGACAAACTGCGATGTCCTCTGTATTCAGGAGACACATACGCCAATGGGGAAGAAACTGTCATGGATTGACGGGATGAGGATCGTAGTGGATATTCCTCACGGCAAACACAGAAGTGCCATTTACATCCAGAGAGACGTTGAGGTAATCTCCGTCGAAACAAGCAAAGAAGACACAGAGGAAATAATCACGATCGACTTGGAGCGCTGCACAGTCACGATCATTGCAGGGGATTTCAACAGCCACAGTAGCGCGTGGGGCGACTTAGAAACGGACGAAAGCGGCGAAGCGGTAAAAACGTTGGTTGAAAGCTCTAGTTTAGCGCCGATACACGATGCCAAGTTACTACCATCTTTTTTCAGCAGACGCTGGAAAAGAGGCTATAATCCAGACTTAATTTTCGCTTCTCTTAAGATCAGCAACCTGGTGCAGGAATCAGTACTAGCCCCAGTCCCTCACACTCAGCACAGGTCTCTGCTGCTAACAGTCAGAGCAGCGATCGAACCAACCACCGTGCCTTTTCGCAGACGCTTCAACTTTAAGGAAGCTGACTGGGTGAAATACAGAAATAACTTCGAGAAAGAATTTAAGACCATAGAACCCGTCCCGGAAAACTACGGAGAATTTACTGCAAAGAATCTCGAGAAAGACCATACCTAGAGGATATGAAACGAAATATATTCCGAGTCTCAACAACCAAACCAAGGACCTGTTGGAGGATTACCACAGATGCTTCAGCGGGGACCCTTTCGTTGACTCAACCATCGAAAAGGGCGAAGAACTCATGGCAGTAGGCTGATGAAAGAAGGGGGAAATGGGTAAAACTGGTGGAGGAACTGGACCTAGCACGAGACAGCTCCAAAGCCTGGAAACTCATTAAGAGCCTCAGTGGTGAAGAAGTGACTAGCACATCTGTTCCCAAGGTCACGCCAAACGAAATCGTCAGCCAACTGGTCGAAAATGGGAAGCCACCACTCAAGATCCGAAGGAGCAAGCCCGTCAGGAATGTAGTAGAAGAGGTGGACCATTTCGCAGCCCATTTCTCGGCTGTCGAAGTGAGCGACGTGATTACGTCGCTGAAAAATGGTACAGCGGCTGGACCAGGTGGAATACTCAGCGAACAGATCAAGAAAATTGGATCATCACGCATCAATTGGCTAACGGACTTCTTCAACAACGTGGCAGAGCAAAGGTAGTAGCTATCCTGAAACCAGACAGAGCACTTCCTGTATGCTGACGACCTTGCAGCGACGGAGGGGAATACACACGTAAAGGTAGTGGGAAAACTGCAGGACATCCTTAATGAACTAGAAGTATTACACGAATAAGGCTCTCAAGCCAAATCCATCTAAAACCCAGGTGTGCAGTTTCCACCTGAAAAATACTAAGATGAGATGCAAGCTGAAGCTGAGGTGGGGGAGGAATACAGCTTGAAAACTGCGAAAATCCGAAGTACCTTGGCGTCACACTTGACAGGATACTTACTTTGAGAATACTAAGATGAAAGTCGAAGCCAGAAATAGTATCCTGAAAAAGCTCGTATCAACCAAGTGGGGAGCCAAGCCAAGCACACTGAGGACCACAGCCCTGGCGCTCTCAGACCAACTAGTCTCAATTACCTTCCTCGGATATGTGGAATCGCTCCGCCGGAGGTGAGGAGAGAAGTGGCTGCGGATGTGGAGAGGACTAAGAACGAAAGCGACCCTCGCCACATTATGCTCGGCCAGGTGGCAGCAACGCCGAGACTGAAATCCAGGAGGAGTTTCCTCAACAATACATCGGTCCTTACAGATGACTCCTCGACCTCTAGGGCGACAAGATGGACAACTATCGACCACATCCCGCGCACTGAAGACCTAGCCAGTAGACATAATCTCCCCTATCCATCGTGGCTCACCCTGAATAGGCTGCGCACCAGATGCGCCCGTATAGCAGCAAACCTGACGACGACGCAGGATGCCAGATGTGCGGCCAGCCTCAAAACGACGACCACCTCCTTATGAGTGGAAGAGGGACCACACATACCAGAGGGGGGATGTGGGGTAATCTAGACGACAGCACCTTGAACCTGGTGCAGAGATGGAGCTCGAAAATTTTTAATTTAAAACTTAAAGTTAACTGCCAAAACGCGTCAAAGTCCGGATACGAAAGAAAAAGAAGAAGAATTACCTCAAAACTCTTCTGGACTATTTTAAGAACTGAAGACAGTGTTGAAACTCTTTAAGCTCATGACATTTCTCAGATATATTAAGAATTGTTAGAATTATAGTAGGATTTGGGAAGACCATGTAGATTTCTTAAAGCTATCGACGCCATATGAAGGTTTTATCAGTCTTGATAGAATTTGTTGAAACTAAGTAAGACTGATTTGATAAAAAGAGTTTTTCATTTTCAATTGAAAGTTCCAATTGTGCAGAACCTTTCGGATATTTTACTTCCTAAGACCATGATGAGAGCATCATGCGCACTGTTCGTGAAAGGTTTCGAGATTATAGTGAATACGTTATTTATGTAGTCTCGTGAAGATTATGTCAACATCAATTCTCAGAATGTTGTTCGATCTCTCTGAAATCTTATCGCTTGCCCTAAGAATGATACCCCGATGCGCAAAATCCCACAAGTTACCCGGGTAACTAAAGGGGAACAAGGGTAATCTGAGGGTAACGAATGGGTAAGGTAAACCGGTACACAGTGACACGTGGTACACAATGTCACACCCGTCTTTTCTCCCAAGCCACTAGCGCTTCATGCGTGATTTTTATATATGTAACGTAACTTTGGGTGCCTATGCCACCCATCAATCAACTAGGAGAATGCAACCATTTGTTAACTGTGTTTACCGGGAAAACAATTTTCGAAACTTCAAAGTTTCGAAATTTGAGAAATTGTTTTTGATCTTATCGGAAGAGTAATTGATAAAGAGGAAAAATGAAAAATGTGTGAGGATGCAGGTTGATTTTAGGTATAATTTCGTGTGGTTTGAAAAAAAAAAATAGTTGATTGAATTTTTTTTTTATACGCGATTTGACGAGCAAACCAAGGTAGGTACACAGTGGCACACATATTTCAATGATAAAGAAAGTAGTAAGGTAAGGTCTGCCACCATGACACACCTATCATAAAACTGACTTATACTAGCGCTGCCTACCAGGGATGAGAAGCTTATTGAAAAAACTTCTCTTCCGGCTTCTGGCGTCCATAATTTTAAAAAGCTTCCAGCTTCTGACTTCTTTCAATTTTGTAATTTAAAAACTTCCGGCTTCTGGCTTCTGTTATTTCAAAAAACTTCCAGCTTCCGACTTCTAGCTCCCGAAATTTCACTTTATTTCACCTCTAGCATCTTTTAAGCCCCCCTCCCCCCTCTTCCAAAATAATAAGAAGCACAAAATAAGTTTAAATGAAATAATCTATTTTTGAACTTTGAAGCAACGAGTTTAAGAGCTCTTTTCTTATAAACAATGACTGACAAGTTAGGCCAAATGCTGACTCTGAGTTGGAACTTGGAAGTCAGAAAGAAGCCGATAAACAAAAGACTTCTCTTCCAGCGTCTGGCTTCCGACTGGAATTGGCTTCCGGCTACCGGCTTCTCGATTTGAGTCAGGATACATAAAAACTTCCGGCTTCCGGCTTCTGCTTCCAGCTTCTTTTACATCCCTGCTGCCTACCCGGAAATAGTACAGTGTTATCAAGTTTGATGTGCTGAATCACACTATCCAGTTTTCGGCGGAATCTGTGACTTTGCTTATCACATACATGTATTTTTTTGTAATTTGCTGGCAGGCCTCCGATTACGACCGACGGTTTAGCGTGATAAAAAATTTTATCAATTTTTATCAACGTGATAAAACCACGATAAAACAGATTTTGTCAATGTTTTATCAACTTCTTCGTGGCTGTTGATAAAATGTTGAGAGGAGTGACAAGGTTGAGAAAGCAGGGAAACTGAATCCTTGATCGTAATACATGATATTTTGTCGCTGTATCTTTATCACGCTTATTGGTCGGTCGTAATCGGGGCCCAGAAAAGCACCTTGGCTAAAAAAATCGGTGAAACATTTAAGACGAAGTGAGACAAACCATTGCACGAAAGGTGACACTTTTATGTATGAAATTATTTGTTATTTAATTCTGCTTCGACTGATTTTTGTTGCGAAAAGAAAGCAATTCAAAGTAGTGCAGATATTTGAGTACGAAGAAATTGAGGAGCTATTGCCACTATGACACAGTAAAATTTTTGCTACGATGACACACTTTTTTTCACTTAACTTACCTATGTAAGTTTAAGTATTTTGACATAATTTATCTTACATAGTAAACATGTTGATGAAGAAAAGTATGACAAAAACTACAATTATTTCTTCTTTCAGGTGTGTCATCATGGCAACCGAATATAAAATGCTGTGTCATCGTGGCAAGAGGCTGTGTCATGGTGGCTAATATAATGGCCACCATGACACACAATTTCATTTTTAGTTTTCTTGCACTATCTCGGTTTCCTACGAACCATTCTGTCTGTAATTTTCATCACAGACGTGCGAAGTTTTTAGCTATCATTTGATATACAATTTTAAAAAAATCCGAGCATTAGCGCCTGCGTGACAACCCGAAACGTAAAAACTGTGTCATGGTGGCAGACCTTACCTTACGATGAATAGGGTTAGTGGTTCCAAGATGACACAGTAAAGTTATTTTTGGGTATATCTGATCAAGTTTTTTTCAAACATCTTGAGATTTTTATCAAAAAAAGATGTATATTAAAGGATTAAAATGAGCCAATAACGAATGGTCTATCACTTTTCTAACCCAAGATATGGTAACAAATACTTGCAGTGATCAGCTGTGTCATCTTGGAACCCCGGGGTATAAGATGACATGAAGCCTGTTCCAAGATGACACACAACTAGAAAAACGTGGCAAAAAGTCAAAATTATTTATTTATTAAAATATAATATGATAGATATATCAATATATGTTATAATGGGAAAGGTCAACGTCAATTGTCAAGACCCTTTCCTGCCTTTTCGTGTACTTCTTAAAATCAAATTCTTTACAAGCAGCTCTATATACGAGTAATTCCTTTTAAGAACTAAATTTACGGCCTTTTACATATCTTCTGCATCAAATTGACCTCGGGTTGTTTTTCGTTGATATCTTGTACCATATATTGGTATAAAAATATATGAAAATTAATACGTGTCATCTTGGAATTCAAAAAAGTATGTCATCTTGAAACCAACGTTTTCTTCATGTTTAATGTGGTATTTGTCGTGATCAAAAACAGTTATGACTATGGATCCAACGACATTCAATGCAGAACTTATAGGTGTATAACATATTCGAAATTTATTTACCAGTTAAACAAACTAGTTTCTGAATTAAAAAAAAAAAAAAACAACGGACTTGAAGAATTTTTACTTTTGACATTCGAAAACATGTTTTTGGTAATATCACGAGATTGTTTCCTGATAATTATTTCGTTCCCACATTAAAATGAGTGTTATGTTGCCACATATCTGCAGTATAAGTTTCATCTAAATAGGCTGAATAACGGACGAGATATTCACGATTTGTCATCTTGGAACCATTAACCTTACGAAAATTGGTTGATATAACTTACCGGTTATTTTTAAGTAAAATATGCCACGAAAATCCGTAAGGAAAACAACAAAGGGGGAATTTTCGGAGGAGGTGATGGAAAGTGCTGTCGATTTTGTGATTCGAGGAGAAGGTGGTGCCAGAAAAGCGGCTGCAAAATACGGTCTGTGTTGGCGTACTGTGGTAAGGTGAGTCTGAAACTGGAAGAATTTCTAAGCTCACTCGGAGTGAGTCAACTCAGTAGGTCTATGCCTAAGCACAAGTAGATTTAATTATTTGTTATGATTCGAATTTACCTAGGTACGTAAAACGGAAAAAGGAGGGTGAGGTTATGCGAATGTGGCAAGACCTCGGACGATTTTTTTGTATCATTTTTGAGAAAAAGTGTTTTAAAAAAATTCTTTCGTCTCCCCCCCCCCCATAAAGGACAAAGTGTATATTAGGAAAGAGGACGTTGTTTTAGTGCTTCCGGCCCCATCCTCAAATACTGCCACTAGTCGCCAAGCGAACCACTTTTCCTTTTCCCTCGATTTGTCAGGTTACAATATTCGTTAAAATGTAATTTGAAACATATTTCACCCATAAAAACTATTGTTATACGTTCATTTTCGCATTTAGGTATTTCCGTGTGCCAAGGTGTACCTGGGAAGGTACACAATGGCACGGAATTTCGTCTTTACATTTTTATCTCTCACGCGTCTCCGAATCACTCAATCTGGCTGAAAATTTGGTATGAAGTGTCCGAATATCATAGTAATACACGGTATAAAGGACAAGTCAAACGAGTAACTACAACTTCATCTATAGGCAAAAAACTGAAAAGCGTGCCACTGTGTACCAGCTTACCCTAACTTTTCCGCCACGGGTAACTAGAGGGTAACTAACTGCGTAGTATCCCAGCAGTTACCTGGGTAACTAAAGGGGAATAAGGGTAATCTGAGAGTAATTTGAGGGTAACAAACGGGTAACTTTTCCGCGGGTAACTAGAGGGTAACTGACTGCGCATCAGGACGAATGAGAGACGAGGCGTGAGTAGAACAAAAATTACTCTAGAAAACAGTGGGACTCTTTATACAGGAAATGAAGGTAAGCGGTTTCCTTAGGTTAGCCGTTGACTGTAAACTAAATATTGGTCGTGATGTTCGTAAAGTCACCATCACCTTCGCTGCCCTGCTGAGTGATTGTTAAGCTTGATGCTTTCCCTTCCAAGAAGTAACGAGGTAAATGAACGAAGTTGACTGAAAACTACGAATGAACCCTCAGTATTAGCTATAACGTTCTATGAATAAAAATTACACCAGGCTGAGAAAATGCAGCGCAAAACGCATATGATAAATCATATGATTGATCGTGGATGTGTACCGAGCTTGAAAAGAGTATTCAAAGCGAACACAGTACTAAACCGAGAAAAAAATGCTCGGCTAAAATAATTATATTACCGTTCAATCTCGTAAATCGCAATTCATCAGCGTGCAAAGCAATCATTAATCAAACTGTTAAGCATGTGCGTATAAATGCCGTGCATGTACATCATAATGAAATATTTTATTATCACGACTTGTGCCAACTGTTTCCAGCTTCTCGCTGTCAATATTTACGCTCGTGGTTCACAAATTGCGTCTAATATTCAAATATAAATTCACCGGCTTTTCGGAGTGATTCGCGCGCTATCTAAGTAAATATCTCACGAGAAACTCACCCTGAGGACGATGCATACTGCACCGATACTCACTCAACAAAATCGCTTCAAACGTCATTCTGAAGATAACCACTGAAAAAAACTGCGGAGGAAAAGAGCGTATAAGAAAACAAAACTTCCCATTACTGGCAACAGACCAACGCAGTTTGTTTTAAATTAGGTAACCGTTATGATTCGAAATCGAAATAAGTCCGTTTGATATACAGCGAACGATTAGTAACACGTTTTCGTCGTTTTTCCTCTCATTTAAGAAAATAAAATAAAAATATTATATTCAAGTCTGTCTGATCCACTGAGCGTGTTTAACTCGCGATTTAAACCGTCTTTTCCTCAATTTTTTATAAGCCATTTCCCGTTATTAACTATATCTATCGTTTCCTCAAATGTGGCGTACGCCGACAACAACACACATTTTTGACTGCTGTTGAATGACACAATTAAATGATCGATCTTGGCCAGCTCTACAGCAATTATCTCTAAATGCCATGGACTACGTGATTTTCTCGGGACACAGCAGACCTACTTTTATCTTACGTGTACTCAGGGGCGAAAGGAGCTACAGAGATCGCTTTTTTCATTCAGAAATGGTCTGTATAGATTCAGGCTCGTAGCTAACCGCTTTTGTGTGCGACAAATATGAATGGAGCACACATGCGAAAACACAAAATACACAGAGTCAACATTTACCTCACCTAGTATTCATAAAGTCTGTGTAGGGCTACCGACATAATTCGAGCTTTCTACAACAATTTGCCCTTGTCGATTCCTATCGGAATGACTACTCTGAGATTTGGAATAGACAAACAGAGGAATTGACTGTTAACGACAGGGTTGAGCCTGGAAACGAGCTGAATAAATACTAAAAACTTGACCGACCTACCCAGCCTCCCCCGTCACCGAGACAAAATCTTCAGGAGCCTAGAGAAAGCATACCAAAAGCCAGCCAGAAAGACAAGAAACAGAGACTGATAGCTGATGAGACTACCTAGTTACTAGGTCATCTTTATAAGAGCGGTCGACATATTTGGAGCTTACTGTAGAAACTTCGCTTTCCGACGCAAATACCTGTTCTGAAATAAACAGGCGGATAAACGGATAAATAGACTGTCAATGGCAGAGTTGGGCTGGGAGGGTACCTCTTCTTCTTTTCTAATTTACTCTCTGTTTGAGCTTTGGAATCTGCCCTTTCGAGCTTTACGTTAGGGCTGTCTTAGCCCTCTTCCCTCCTGGCCGAAAAACCGGCCTAGGTCGAAATCTGGCGAGTTGCTACGTGGGCTCGAACCCGAGACCTCCGGGTTCCAAGATCGAGAAGGGACCTGGATAAATTCTAAAAATCTGATCACCCTAACTCCTCCGTCGTTTGGATAAAATTTTCGAAGCTCTAAAGAAGGCAGACAGAGAGATATCTATTCAGCGAATGAGAAAGACAGACACATAGACTGACAGTCAATCAGATAAATGTACAGACTGACAGCCTGGTTGACGAGCACAGGTAAAGTAGACTCAGATTTATAGATAGCCTGAGACTGAATGCTGACGGCCATACAGGAGTTGATACCAACGAGTGTAGGCGAGGGGGTTGGATCACGAAGGCCGTACATAATGCCATGAAAATCGTAAAAAAGGTTGAACTCAATCGAAAAATACCAACATGGGCCTTAAAGGGGTGAAATAAGTTAGGAGGTTTGGGTCAGTATTGACTTCGAAACAAAGCGAAATGCTATATGTATATAAAATCGGGCAGTGTACCTCGAATGGGTCGTTCGGAGCCACAAATGTACTTCGTAATGTATTCGCTGAACACTCGTGTTACATGGCGCCAATTCAGATATGAAAAAACAACAAATTTTAGAACCCCAAGTATTGTTCCTATTCTAATCAACATAAAAAAAAACCGCCTCTATATAAAACTGAATATCTAATATCAATAACGTACCGAATGGACGTTGCTGCGGAGGAAGGGTGAGAGTAATATATTACACAATAGGGGAGGGAAAGGGGGCGTTTTCACGAGTGCTTGTAGTCAAAAATTTGAAAGTTTCTTGGAGATTCGTATCCGAGTAAAGTTTGTAGAGCCAGTACATTAACTTTCGAAGCCTGTCTCCCTTTTTCATGAAAAATAAAAAACTTATCTGTCGATAAAAATGTTTCTTACTAATAAGTGAACGTCAAAAACATTATCCGCTTCTCCTGTAGGATGGAGCCAGGGAGCTGAGATCCCGGAGCCAAATGTGGAGAGTTCTACCGCGCTCCCAGTACTTCGTTAAATATGAAAATAAGAGAATTAGAAATGAAAATTTCGAAGTATCAAACTACGTGACCACTGTTCAATTTCATGAAAATAAAATGAGCTGATGTTCCATCCTTATGCAATTAAGTTCTGTTAAAAACGAAAAACAAAAAAGAAAAAAAAAGATACGATATAAAAATAATATGTGACGCGCCATGAGAAACCATACCTTCGGGTGAAAAAGTTGTTTTCAAGAAAAACGCCAAAACACGTTGAAAAATTGATTTTGATCAAAAATGACTTTTTGCCAGAAATGTGTTCTAGAGTATCTGAAGAACATTTTAGGCACCCATACTCGCTTGTTTCGTTGTTTATTTGTTTGATTTTTATAATTTTTGTAAAAAAATAAAATTTTTTTTGAATTTTTTGTATGATAGATTTTTTTTATAATCAACGTCATTTACATACATTTTTTTAATAATAAACTTTATTTGCATACATTTGTCAGTTTTATTTTTAGCAAACCTGGAACCTACACCATTGAATTATCATAAAATTTTACTCGGGGTGGAGGGGGAGGGGGGCTAATTTACCTTCGGAGAAGTTGGTAATTTAAGCAATGTCCGAACGAAAAACTTTAAAGCTGTTTTTCTCGAAAAGTACTTTTTAGTAGTTTCCAACTTCAAAATGGCATATCTCTGAGAATTTTGCTCCAATTGAGCTGCGATTTGCGGCATTGGATTCTCCATACTTTTTTCTATTAGAATCAGTCAAAATTTCATTTTCGACCCTCTTCACCCGAAGGTATGGTTTCTCATGGCGCGTCACATATGGATTTGCTCAAAGACGTACGGAACCGACGTTTTCAGTAGGGGTGACAGGAACTACCAATTTTTCCGTTTGAAAATGTGAATTCTGTCAAACGAAAGTCTAATGTTTGAAACTGACAAAAAATTCTGAAATCAATAAATAAAAAGAGTCAATATTATACTTTCGACATTTTAGAAATACTGGCAAGTGCCGACTTCGAATCATTATTTTACAGTTGAGTATTTATTGTGCATAGTTTATAAACTTCCAAAAATATCGTCGGCTTCGTGGCAAAGCTCACCAAGTCTTATGTAAAATCGTAGGACTTGGTGAGTTCTGCCACGAAGCCGACGATATTTGAGAGGAGAGTCTTCCCCCATCACTTCAGTACGACTTTGGATTTGATTAAGCCCAACGAGTCTTTATTAGTTTCAACCGACTCTTAATGAGTATCACCAAAATCATAACGAGCTTCATATTTGAATCTTAATGAATTTGAATAATTCGTAATATAGATGATCTCGAGGCATAGGGCCGGCGACGAACCAAGCTCGGCCCACAACATCGAACAGGACAACTCTGTACCATCCTAGGGGAGCTGCTGAAGCTGCGCAGCGGACCGTCCGGCAAGGCTCCCCCGTCGTTACCATCTACCTGCGTCACCACACGGACCGAGAAGGTGAGGGGTGAGTGAAGAGGCAGCGCGTCCGGCTGTGGGGGACCTGAAATTTCCAGGCGAGCGCTCGGGGAGCGCGGACCTCGGTCATTAGGGAGCCCCATGGTGGCCCTTGCAGTACGTGCGCACCGGAAGCGACACGGCGAAATGGGGGCTCGGG
This sequence comes from Acanthococcus lagerstroemiae, assembly GCA_031841125.1. Taxonomy (NCBI): domain Eukaryota; kingdom Metazoa; phylum Arthropoda; class Insecta; order Hemiptera; family Eriococcidae; genus Acanthococcus; species Acanthococcus lagerstroemiae. The sequence continues at coordinate 4,882,111 of CM063107.1, forward strand.
CCCGGTCACCGATGCGATAGTCGAAAGGGTAGTTTCCGAGGCCGGGAGTGCGGTGTCATAGAGGCCACATTGGCATGCGTGCATCGCCATAAGTTCCACCACACCAATATAGATGATCCAGTGAAGTAAGATGAGTCAGTGCAGCATCTTAACAAATCTCAGCGAGTTCCAAGTCGTACTAACACTTGCTCCGTGAAGTTGTGAAGGTAAATTAAGGATTTTCCATCACCGGGTCGGTTTATAGGAGTGTATTCGTTTACGAGTAATAAATAAAGGCAGAGTTGCCACTTTCTGGAAAACCGGGAAAAATCAGGGGAATTTTGTCAATCTGGAAAAGTCAGAGAATCGCTATAATTTTGATGAAAGTCAGGAAACTTTATGAGAATAATGAGGATTAAAAAACAGACACAATTTTCATAGTAGTCAATGAATATAAAATTTGATCTCAAATGGTAAGTATTCTCAAAGCTGTGTACAACATTGGCTGAAAACATGTCAGGGAAAATTTGGAAGATTTTCCTGGAAAATCGGGAAAAGTCAGGAAAAACTGTTCTAGAAAAAAGTAGCTACCCTGGAAATGTCGGAGATTTTCAATTTTCAACTCTAACATTTCGAATAAGTATTCAAATTTATGCGTATTATTCATCTAATGAGGAAATAATTTTTTCTCAAATAATTTTAATTTATTTTTACTAATGGAATTGCCCCTATTTACCCGAAGCTTCCAGGTCTGGGCTCACTGAAACCACGAGGTTAATCCGAGCTTGCTTTGGTCACGAACTAGGATGGAAGAAGGCAGGGACGTACCGAACGTACCGAAGAGTTTTTTTTTTTTTTGGGGGGGGGGGTCAAAATCCTGAAAGTCTCAACTGACTCAACTCGTATCAATGCAAAAGAAGAGAAACCTTTTGACTTGTTGGATTTTCCCAACTCGCCTGACTGAAATGGTAAATTTTCCCAACTGCTGAGTGAAAAATTCCTACGGAGGTAAGTTGCTCCCTTGCCAGCCTATCGGTACGTCCCTGGAAGAAGGCTATTATTCGCTACATCCTAAAAAAGTTAAAATTATTACCTCCGATAGTAAGTTAGTGACTATTATGATCTATTGAAAATTACTCTACAGATTTTTTTATGCAAGAATTTCTAATTTTCTTTCTCAAACTAAATCATTAACATAACTTTATTAATCTAAGTTTGACATCGTTTGCATAGTAACATGAACATCCCCTATAAAATCGGACATGAAAGATCTGTTAAAATCAAATCATCAAATTGCATGTAGCGGTCATTGACATCACTTTACTAATCTAAGTTTGACTATCATCTTTGTTAAGTAACATGAACATCCCCTATAAGACCGAATGTAAGTCAAATCTACTAATCTAAGTTTGACTATCATCTTTGCTAAGTAACATGAACATCCCCTATAAGACCGAATGTAAGTCAAATCATCAAGCCAGGTTGTTTTTTATTTCCTCTTTCGAGTATAAATTGTTGTACTCTTATCTTCTCTTCTCTATATTATAAAGACAAGTTGCGTTTTTATATCGTCAATGTTCTCAGCCTGTCCTGAATATTACAGGGTGAAATTTGCACAAAATATAAATATTGAATCGACGAAGAACCTTTTGGTATCAGATTTTCAATAACTGAAACATAAAAGCTGTAATTAAGCTTTAAAGTCGACTTGCATGTGTGTATATGTGTGAGTGTTCCGCGTGCTTACCCCGTCATTGTAAACGCGTGTTAGAGTGATCAGTGTGACCACTAGGAAGTATTTTATACACGTGTTAGACGTGTTAGAGTGATCAGTGTGACCAGTAGGAAGTATTTTATAAAAAGCGTCTCAGTGTACATACTGCGGTTGATCAGGTCGTGTTGCGTTTTTATATTATTGAACTTTTACTTTACAAATCTTTTTGTAGGGCTTCATGTGTTCAAAACTTGAGCCATGTGTCGTTTTTTACTATCGAATTTTCATTTTACAAATACTTTTTTGCTTCATTTTTCATTTATTAAAGAGATTAATCTAATATATAAAGACAAGTCTCGATTTTTCTTCATCGGTGTTCTTAGGTATTACTGAATGAAATCTTTTAAAAAATGTCCTAATTTAGAAAAATTATACTTTTTATGCTCTTTCCAATGATACTAATAACTTATTTTGCTTACAAATGTCGGTTGGTTCTCTCACGCTTAACAGCGTCCAACTGAGGTTGCAAATGGGAAACTATTCCTCGCGTAACTAGGGTAACTGATTGCGCATCCGGTTGGGAGACAGATGTACCAAGTTCAAAACACAGTTCATGTCTTGCGTTTTTTTACTATTGATCTTTTATTTTACAAATACTTTTTTGCTTCATGATATGCAGGAGTTTTATGTTGCGTTTTTTTACTATCGAACTTTTATTTTACAAATAATACTTTTTTACTTCATCTGACTGGGACTGTGCAAATTGTAGAAGCGCTAGCGTCGTATCTTTAGTGTGTTTGTTAAACAATGATAAGGAGAACATATTATAGCGCTACCTGTGAAACAAACATACAAACTGTTATCAAAGCCGTTATTATCTTTAATGCTTTTGAAAGTCTCTGACTGGGACTCTCGGACTGTGCAAATTGTTTGGGCAAAAGAACCCTCAGTACTTCTATTGAGGACATGAAATGTTCAGGATAATTCGATCATTTCTCATTTTGGAGATAGAGATGAATGGGTAATTCTATTTATAATTTCCAAAGATTACAAAGCTTTCACATTTATGAAAAAACAATTTCATGCTTCATTTTCTTTCTTTTTTTTTCAAAATAAAAGCAAATGATCAAAACGTATATAAGCCTGTTTTTTCTACATGAAAATTGACATGTAATTTAATTTCATATTATCGCATATGTTTGAGCCCGTCTGAAGGACGAGTACTACAGCTTGTTCGACATAAAATAAAAACAATAATATTCTCAAAAGTGAAGAAACTCGACCATATCGCAATATTACGGTTCTATTTACGTAAAAGACGAAATTGCGACAATTTTCTTAATTTGATTATAGACTAATCGTAAATACTGACGAAATTCCGACAAGTTTCTCAGTTTTATTACAAACTGATCGTAAATACTGGCTCGTCGTAAAAAACACTGCGACTAAATTCGTCTTCCTTTCGTCACATATATGTTGTGTACATCTCTATTGACTGGGCCCACTTTGCCGATCACAGTTTTGGTTTTCTAAATTGCGACCGAAATATCGATGTTAGGGTTTTTAACGTTTCGGATAGTAGGAACCATGTTCTTTCAGTTCCACTTTTCCTTTTTCCGAGATCTCACTCCGTTCCAGCTCTAGAGTATGAAATTCGTAGAAACAAAAAGGGTTTAGGCCCTGGGTTCTTTTACAACAGTCAGTCCATGGTGCAATGATCACGCCTTTTGTGACTTACGTAGGCGTACGTTCCCAGGCTTGTTGGGATAGAAAAAACGAGAACAAAAGTAAGAAAAACTCAATTTTGCAAAAGGGCCCACTTTGTCGGTCTTTGTTTATTGACTTTTGAAGATTAAAAATGATGCCAAAAAATAGTTCAGAAAGGTTTCAGTATTTCAGGAATGTAAGTACGCTCACGTCTACAAAAAAAATCCGGCTTGTATGATAAAAGAAAAGTTTTCACTCTTAATCACTTTGCGAGCTTTCAAACGCGTTTTTTCTTTAAATACAGCTTTTCCGCGCCTCAACTTAAAAAGTCACCGTACAGAGCTGATTAAGGTCTCATTCAGAAATGTGGTCTGGTTCGCCGAATGGATAGCGCACTGGTCTCGGAATCCGGAGATCCCGGGTTCGAGCCCACGTAGCAACTCGACATATTTCGACCTAGGCCGGTTTTTCAGCAAGACGAGAAGAGAGCTAAGACAGCCCTAACAGCCTCCCCGACGTCTCTGAAGTAATGCTCGAAAGGGCGGCCTTTAGAGCTCGGGTTGAGAGTAAAATTAGGAAAGAGGGAAGGTCTTATTGAGAAGGCAATTTTGTCTAGTATAACCCCCTCCCATCCACTCCATACGGATAACGTGGGCCCTTTCTACAGAGATGTAAACGTATAGCGAATTCAACTGATGGACTCGGGATACGAGGTAGATATTATATACTGTATTCTGATGAGCACAAGAAACATTTATAGCAGTTTTCCGTCAGTTAGCTATGGATACTATCATGGGCGTCGCCAGAGGAGGCTCCCCAGGATTTTCAAAAGCTGCCTTATTTTACCGAGAACATTGTGTTTTTAGAAGATAGTTCTGGCCATCTTCTATACGTATTTTACCTTCCCTGATGGGAAAAAGACAGCCGGCGCCAGTGGATACTTTAATACCAGCCTGGTAACTCGAGAAAACGATCCTCAACTCTCAGTGGTCCGCTTCGCCTGTTCAAAGTTATTTCAACGTTTTGCCCTTCGATACTGTGATACTGACCAGTATCTTTGGCATCGTTACCAGAATTCGATTTGCTTTACGTTGCACTGGAACGCGACCATCGTATACACTTCGCGAACACGAAATTACAATAAAAACGTTAATAAAACTCGATGGAACTCACCTCTGGACTCGAAATGATGCAAATATAAGTATAGACGTAGATTAATACGAGAAAAAATACGAAAAATAATAAACTATTAATCGTAAACTTTTTCCCGCTCGTTTGTACGGAAAAGCGCATTTAAACCGCAGATGTAAACGACCGTATCGATATACATGACCGAATAAATTGTTTCGCGTTATCGGCGGTCTCTGCACTTGCCACCAGATGTAAGAGTGAACGGCGAAGTCTCTTCACCTTTTTTTTTTTTTTTCTTCCATCAACTCTTGTAGTTGCAAGTTTCCATCATCTGCCCGTGGAGCCTTGCGCATGCGTGCCGCCGATTTGCGTAAAACTTTCGGAACCACGCTGTAGACGCACGGACTCGTTGCGAGGCGCGATGTCGGAGCAACTTTAACCCCGAAAACCACCCTCTTCGTTTCCTTCTTCGTTTCGTCAATAAATGATTCCTAAAACGTGTTCCAGCGCTCAGTTGGCTTCTATTTTGGAAACCGTGCGCCGTTGTTACCTGTACGATGACGCACGTTGAGCTTGCGAAGCTGGAAACCGCGTAATGACTGTTCCAAAATCGCTGGACGAGAACCAGGGGATGTTGGGATCTGGAAAAGTCGCCGCCAGGGTGCAAATAACGAATCCGGGGAAGCTGCTTTTGGGCAAACGAAGTAAAACCTTATGCAATAATCGCAAAGTTTATTTATTTATTTATTATTACTTTTTAATGTAAAATCAGGTATTACTCTTGGTCTAATCGTGGGAGTGGGAGCGGGGTAAACTTTTCTTAACGTTTCCGACACGATTTTACTTTTCCGACGAGTCTCGAATCCACCGGCGGCGTCGAGCAAGGCGCGAAGTAGCGGTAGCGGGCCATTGAAACCCCGATGAGTCACGAACTCGTCAGCCGGCGTGAAATGATGTCGGACGCGATTGTTCCGACGATTCCAAATATTTTTAGTGGGTAACCCTTAAATCTGAAAGTAGTGATGGAAAGTGATCTGATGCTCGCTAATAATGCTCAGCGTTTCTAAGAAATTCTCAGCGAATACTTCGAGAAGTGCTTAATTTTAGAAAAGCTTACTCTGTGACATATGCTCGGGTGTTTGCGTGTAGCGTAACTTTTCGGCGATCGAAGAACCAAATTTTTTTCCCTCATCTTCCATTTTACTTCTGCAAATTTCCATCATTATACACCCAGTTTTTTTTTTTTGATTTCTCATTTTAGTCCAGTTAAATTAGGAAAAAGTACGGGGAAATTTCCCATCAAAGCGATTTTTGGTATGGTCAGGAATACTATTCTGACCAACATGCTAAAAGTCTCCTAAAATCCGAGAAAATTTGGTTTTGCTCATTTATCTCACAAAAAAAAGGCATTTACGGTAAAAATACTTACAATCAAAATTAATCTGCACTAAATTTCCTACAAAAAATATTCTATAAATGTTTTCGATTAGCCTTTTCCTTACCCCGCTAAACGCCTTCGCAAAATAGCCCTTTTTCGTGAAGCGCGCTAAAACGTAATAACGCGGCAATTCTCGAGCAACAATTTCGGTAAATTTTTTCCAAGACACGGATTTCGAAGAAATGAGTGCAACATACGTTTTTGTGATTATTTGTTTTATTCAAGTTGATAAATTGAATATTTCGCGATATTTTTTTTATTCAAGTAGATAAATTAAATATTTCGCGGTCGTTTTGTTGATGACGGCCCAGCTTCTTCATCAATGGGAGGCCCAGCTTCTTCGTCAATGGGAACTGTTAGAGGAAAAATTAAATAAATTATCAATTCAGCTCCCAAAAATTATATTATGTAGTTCAAGATTTTTTCAGCAAACCTTGAATTTTTAATGGGTACTGCGGGGAACCTGGATCGTCAACTCCCTCTTCGTCACTGTCCGTTTCAGCCAATGTAATACGTCCTGCATTCAAACAAGATATCCCGCGACACTTGCCGCAAATAATGGAACACTTGAAACCTGAAAATGTGACAGAAAATTAATATTTGTTATAATTCATGATGGAAAGAATCGAGAATAGAAAACAATAATTAACCCGCAGTTTTTTCCACAATTGCAGGAAATTTTCTTCAAAATTACATCAGGAGCTGGAGCTTGCGTCATCGGGATAGGTTGGAGGCCTCCATTCTCCAATTTCCAACCCAATTCTTCAGCAGATTTTGCCACTCCTAACCATAGTTGAAGTTGATGATACGTGCGGAAACAGTGAAGTTTTGCAGCGTCAGCAGTCGGTGGAAGGGATTTTAAAATCATTTGTTTATTTTTTGAAGCAGTTTTGGCGAAGCACTGGAATCGAAATTTGTTGAGTGATATCTCCGAAAGTAGTAGGAAAATGCCGGTTCTAGCACAGTCATAAGGTCATTGACCTTGAACCGGGGTCATTGACCTTGAACAAGAGGTCAATGACCTTATGGCTGTGCTAGAATCGGCATGGTCTTTTGCGGAGGTCATTGAACTTTTGATCCAGAATCGGCATGGTCATTTTGATGGAGGTCATTGAACTGTGGTTTATTGTCCTTTCTGAGGTTCTTAACCTTACTCTAATAGGCGCTCTTAACCTCACTCGATTAGGGGTTCTTAACCTCACTCTAACAGGGGTTCTTAACCTCACCCTTGTTGGAACCTGCATTGAACTGTGGTTCATTGACCTTTCTGAGATTTTCTTAACCTCACCCTTGTTTGAACCTGTCACCTCCATCAATCCAAACGCCATCTATATGAAGTCCCATGATACAACATTGTGTTTAGTTTCATCAAGCACTCATAGAAGTCTCCGTTTTTTCACCTCCTTCTCTCTAGATTTTTTTTTTTTTTTTTTTTTTTCTAATTCAGCCGTGTTGGTTTCGAACTCTCAACCTTTGGAATGAAATGCATGCACTCTAACCACTCAACTACCTGACCCTCCCAGAAGAGTAGTGTAAAAAACTTATTCTGATACCTTTCTGCAGACCTAAATGCAAGTCTAAACTGGTTCTCATCACCGTCGCCGGCTTGATTGACAAGCTATTGTTTGAAATTTTTGAACCAGTCTAATGGCTTTCTTTTGTTCTCGCACTTATCGCCATTTTTGATTGAAATGCTTTTGTTTGAAATTTTTTAACCAGACTAATGGCTTTCCATTGTTTCCATTCTTGTCGCCACTTTGATTGACAGGCTATTGTCTGAAATTTTCAAACCAGACTAATGTCTTTCTATTGTTCTCCTCTCTATCATCAACTTGATTGACAAGTCATTGTTTGAAATTTTTGAGCAGACTAATGGGTTTCTTTTGTTGTTACTTATTCTGAGTACTTCTAATAATGGGACTTCAACAAATTCTTTTGAACTCATCTAACCTGTTACAAACATTCTAGAAATTTCTATAAAGTAGGGTGGTGGTTGTGGTGGGGGCTTGTCAAACCACTTTTATATGGATCACAGAGCACTGATTGGCTTCCCTTCCATTCACGTAGTTTAGAGTGTGGATTCTTCATCAGTCTGGGGATATGAATTGGTTGTTTGCTGGGTACACTTATCTGCTATCACTCCTAGTATTTAAACACTCTTTGAGTCTGATATAGTGAAGTGTTGTGTTGTGTTGTGTTGTGTTTTTAAATTCAAAAATCATTAATTCACATTCTTTAGTAACATATGGCTTCGTCAAGTGATAATTTTGGTGATTTTCTAAACCAGCTTGGTGGTGGTAGAATAAGAAAGCCATACAAGAAGCTCGCCGAACTACAGCGACTAAAGACATATGAGATCTTTAAAAAAGAAATTCAGACAACAAAGTTTGGCAAGTCAGTTGTAGTAGAGTTGGAAGATTGTATGGTTCATCTACCAAAACGCTTCACCACAACGCTAGCCTGCAACGAAACTCAGTTTGAAAAATTTCAAAATGGAGCTCCATTCCTGAAACTTCTGGGATTCAAAGATGGTAAATTTGGTAAATATCCAATTATTGAATTTCCAGAAACTAAGCCAAGGAATGATTGCTTATGTGATATGGAGTGCGAAGAATGCAAATGCCAGATCATTAGCAAATCAGAATCCTGTGTTTGTATTCAGTTTTCATCACATGATCATCTATAATTTCTAGTTATACGCTGTAAGTTGAATTAGTAATAAATTAATAGAGATAAGTATTGTAAAAATTGTTTATTCATCAATGTATATAATGTGTATATTATTCTAATTAAAAACTGAAACAAATTTATTCTACCCTTCATTTAGAAGAAAGGAAGGAAGCTGTGCGGACTAAATTATAGTATATTTTTGCTATCTTCCCAAGTATTTTGGCTGCTTGAGAATCCCAACCACTTTACTAAAACCTTATCACCTTTGCGTCGCACAATTTTCTCTACAAGGTAGATATCCCTAAAATTGGTCTTTTGCAATTCCTCATTATAGAACCCACCTTTTATAGGGTTTCCGTAATAATCTTTTAGTTCATAAGTCACAGGTAAGGTAGGACAGACTTTAGTTATGAAAAACAACTCTGTAGACCAGTTTGGTAAGTAGCCCTTATCGAAAACTCCTTTTATGCGACTAATGCGAACACAATCCCCCTCCTTGAATTTTACAGTACCACGCTTTTTACTATTATGATTAGAGTCATGTAATGCTTTCAACCTACCCTCATCTTGGGCACTAATACTTGCTGGAGTAGTTTTGATGCTTCTATGAATGCTATGATTGTACTCATACATCAAATCAGGTAAAATGTCTACCCAACGATAAGAGCCTAGTAGTAGGAAAATGCCGGTTCTAGCACAGTCATAAGGTCATTGACCTTGAACCGGGGTCATTGACCTTGAACAAGAGGTCAATGACCTTATGGCTGTGCTAGAATCGGCATGGTCTTTTGCGGAGGTCATTGAACTTTTGATCCAGAATCGGCATGGTCATTTTGATGGAGGTCATTGAACTGTGGTTTATTGTCCTTTCTGAGGTTCTTAACCTTACTCTAATAGGCGCTCTTAACCTCACTCGATTAGGGGTTCTTAACCTCACTCTAACAGGGGTTCTTAACCTCACCCTTGTTGGAACCTGCATTGAACTGTGGTTCATTGACCTTTCTGAGATTTTCTTAACCTCACCCTTGTTTGAACCTGTCACCTCCATCAATCCAAACGCCATCTATATGAAGTCCCATGATACAACATTGTGTTTAGTTTCATCAAGCACTCATAGAAGTCTCCGTTTTTTCACCTCCTTCTCTCTAGATTTTTTTTTTTTTTTTTTTTTTCTAATTCAGCCGTGTTGGTTTCGAACTCTCAACCTTTGGAATGAAATGCATGCACTCTAACCACTCAACTACCTGACCCTCCCAGAAGAGTAGTGTAAAAAACTTATTCTGATACCTTTCTGCAGACCTAAATGCAAGTCTAAACTGGTTCTCATCACCGTCGCCGGCTTGATTGACAAGCTATTGTTTGAAATTTTTGAACCAGTCTAATGGCTTTCTTTTGTTCTCGCACTTATCGCCATTTTTGATTGAAATGCTTTTGTTTGAAATTTTTTAACCAGACTAATGGCTTTCCATTGTTTCCATTCTTGTCGCCACTTTGATTGACAGGCTATTGTCTGAAATTTTCAAACCAGACTAATGTCTTTCTATTGTTCTCCTCTCTATCATCAACTTGATTGACAAGTCATTGTTTGAAATTTTTGAGCAGACTAATGGGTTTCTTTTGTTGTTACTTATTCTGAGTACTTCTAATAATGGGACTTCAACAAATTCTTTTGAACTCATCTAACCTGTTACAAACATTCTAGAAATTTCTATAAAGTAGGGTGGTGGTTGTGGTGGGGGCTTGTCAAACCACTTTTATATGGATCACAGAGCACTGATTGGCTTCCCTTCCATTCACGTAGTTTAGAGTGTGGATTCTTCATCAGTCTGGGGATATGAATTGGTTGTTTGCTGGGTACACTTATCTGCTATCACTCCTAGTATTTAAACACTCTTTGAGTCTGATATAGTGAAGTGTTGTGTTGTGTTGTGTTGTGTTTTTAAATTCAAAAATCATTAATTCACATTCTTTAGTAACATATGGCTTCGTCAAGTGATAATTTTGGTGATTTTCTAAACCAGCTTGGTGGTGGTAGAATAAGAAAGCCATACAAGAAGCTCGCCGAACTACAGCGACTAAAGACATATGAGATCTTTAAAAAAGAAATTCAGACAACAAAGTTTGGCAAGTCAGTTGTAGTAGAGTTGGAAGATTGTATGGTTCATCTACCAAAACGCTTCACCACAACGCTAGCCTGCAACGAAACTCAGTTTGAAAAATTTCAAAATGGAGCTCCATTCCTGAAACTTCTGGGATTCAAAGATGGTAAATTTGGTAAATATCCAATTATTGAATTTCCAGAAACTAAGCCAAGGAATGATTGCTTATGTGATATGGAGTGCGAAGAATGCAAATGCCAGATCATTAGCAAATCAGAATCCTGTGTTTGTATTCAGTTTTCATCACATGATCATCTATAATTTCTAGTTATACGCTGTAAGTTGAATTAGTAATAAATTAATAGAGATAAGTATTGTAAAAATTGTTTATTCATCAATGTATATAATGTGTATATTATTCTAATTAAAAACTGAAACAAATTTATTCTACCCTTCATTTAGAAGAAAGGAAGGAAGCTGTGCGGACTAAATTATAGTATATTTTTGCTATCTTCCCAAGTATTTTGGCTGCTTGAGAATCCCAACCACTTTACTAAAACCTTATCACCTTTGCGTCGCACAATTTTCTCTACAAGGTAGATATCCCTAAAATTGGTCTTTTGCAATTCCTCATTATAGAACCCACCTTTTATAGGGTTTCCGTAATAATCTTTTAGTTCATAAGTCACAGGTAAGGTAGGACAGACTTTAGTTATGAAAAACAACTCTGTAGACCAGTTTGGTAAGTAGCCCTTATCGAAAACTCCTTTTATGCGACTAATGCGAACACAATCCCCCTCCTTGAATTTTACAGTACCACGCTTTTTACTATTATGATTAGAGTCATGTAATGCTTTCAACCTACCCTCATCTTGGGCACTAATACTTGCTGGAGTAGTTTTGATGCTTCTATGAATGCTATGATTGTACTCATACATCAAATCAGGTAAAATGTCTACCCAACGATAAGAGCCTCTAGCAGAAAATTCTCGCCACATTTTGGTTTTCAAAGTGCGATTGAAACGTTCAATTACACATGCCTTTTTATTGCTATAAACACTATACATTTTAGTATGAAACTCCTTAGTTAACATTGACTGGAATTTAGAGTTGTAGAATTCTTTCCCCAAATCAACCTGAAGAAATTTGGGAGGTTTCAAATGAGCACCATCACTAGAGTTTAGAATATCTCGCATAGCATTAGTTACATCAACGGCATTTTTTCGACGAATAGGTCTTGCCCAAGCATATTTTGAAAATACATCAATAACTGTAAGTAAATATCGGAATCCATCATTTTCTTTCTCATACGGTATCATTTCTACAAGATCAGCTTGAAATAAATCCTGCAAGCCTCTAACAAAAACATGTCTTCTATAGTAGTTACGACGAGCTGATTTGTGTAATTCCTTCGCAATTTCTTTCCTAACATTTAACGACACTGATGAATTTTTTACCATTTTCATAGTATGGGTACAAAACAATATGAGTTAATTTACTCAATGTATCCAGCTTCACGAAGCTCTTCTACTATACTAAGAATCTCGTTATCTAGTCCGGTATTCCCAGCCTGCTTTGAACAATGCAATAAATACAAACGTTCAACCAACTCATTCGGATCATCCCAGTAGGTAAAATGAGAGTTGATAGGCCCCAAATGTGTATTTATGAGTTTCATTTCAGTAGGGAGCTCAAAACCTTGACCAGTATAAGAATTTTCATTTTTATCACCATCCCTATTACCATGTTTAGGGTTTCTGTTGGGGAGGATTGCATTTATGTTGGAAATCATGTCATCTATATCCGTTCTTATGCTATCTAGACCCCTTAAATTGTTTGCTATAGCAAATGATTGATTCAAATCCTCATTCAAGGAACTTCTAGTCCCTATTCTGATGGGAGTACTCGCAGCTAAAGGTTTTTGTGATGGATGCAAATTACTAACCCATACATCTTCATACTCGGGGAAAAATTTACTTATAATATTCTTATATTTATTTCCAACTTTGCTTTTGATTTTATCTCCACCCTTTGTTAAGTGATATTTTGTATCTTGAAGCATTGATTTATAACTTTCCAAATCTTGTTCATTATAGTGTTCAGGACTTTTCTTTGTGAGTAGAGACATCAATCCTTTGGTTCGATCATAATCCTTACCACAAACAGTCACTTTTGAGTGTGTGAAAGTAAGTGGGTAGTTACCAAGATACCAACCATCCTTCTTCTTCTGAATACCAAATAGTTTATCGTCACAAATTATTACAGAAGGAGGATCATCATTCACATTATTATTATTATTATTATCTGCTTGAAAATCTTGTTGTTTAAACTCGTGTTCAGGAAAAGGTGGTGGCTTACTTTTATCAAGCAGTGGCTGGAACTTTTTCTCCATCTTCATACGATAATTCAAGTCCCCCTCTTTAAGAGCTTGATACTTAGCTCTAATAGCGTTGGCTAGTTCAACCAAGCGTTTCTTGTGTTCTATTTCTTGCGATGCCATTTTGATACTGGTTAAAATTTTGCTATGTTATCTTATTATATACTGATCAAAACCCAGCCTGTAACGACCATTGTCAATATCACTAGTCTTGTCAATAAGTAGACAACCATAAGATGCAGCATTCCAGCAAAATGAGCACATCTCACAAAATTCTTTAAAAGTCATATCAGTATTAACATAATCGTGGTAAATATGTTTCAAATTCATAAAGTCCTGCTTAAATACTAGCAACATATTCAAATTATCACGAACTAAATGTTTTGGACATGATGTGTATGTCTGAAGAAGATAAAATGAGTCTATGTTTCTATGCCTTCCCATTGTGAAAAAAGCACGGAGATGATTCTGTCGTTCACAAGCGATATCATCAAAAACAAAGATAGAATTCTCCTTTGCTTCGTTTGGGGAAATGACCGACTCGTTGTCATCAAATGGGAAGTAACCAATCTCAGGAACTTGAGATAAGACCGCTTCTAGTTCTTGATATTTTGGCTGATATCTTGATTTGGAATATAAGTAAATATTTTCAAATGATAATCCATTTAAATTGTAAATTAGATTTAAGAGGGCATTTGTCTTTCCACAGTTACTAGGACCACAAAAGATGGCTCGAATATTATTGGGTAAGAGACTACCATGTTTACATTTCTCAGTAGTAAACTGAGACACAGTTTTTATCTCTGTTATAGGTAGCTTAACTTCTTGAGCTAACAACCTCATTTTGAAATAATTTAATAGAAACTAACCAAAAATTTCAAAATTAAAGCTTTATATATGTGTAAATATATAACATTCACTACCTATAAACATCACTTAATTTCAGCTTTTGTTTCTTTTAGGATTCCAGTAGGAATGATATTTGGGTTTGGTAATACAACATCCGATCCTTTTATAGAATTACTCTGCTTTTGCACTGCTTTTAAAAGATCTTTCATTTCTTGAATTATAGTTTTATGTAAATATTCTTCAGCAGATTGTCTCTCTTTTAAGAATACATCTTGCATATATGTTAAGATATCTTCTTTTATAGATTCCATGTAATCATTATGACTTTTTGTTACAAATTCCTGTAAATATTGAATATTTACTGCATCACTATCTTGAGATTGACCATCACATGTCAGGTTCCGCAACCGAACCTGATTCACATCAATAGTGCTAGCATCAGCGTTTAAAACCAGTTTGGTTAGTAGAGCAGAGTGGGGGTAGTTTATACTGTAGTAGGGATATGTCCCACCACACTTGTTTTGTCTTGTAAACCGACCAAACTTATCGACTCGAACACTATTCCCATTAGTATTCATCTTCTTACCTTGAAAAACAATACCTATCTGAATAATTGAGTGATATTTAAAAAGTGAAGTGTTACTTTGTGCATTTTTCTTCAAAAAACTGTAAGTGTGATAAACGTGTATCCACAATGGTGTTCATCTTGAATAGTGTGTACCCATGCAGTACTCCGGCTATTTATATTGAAATTGGTTTGGATCCGGAGAACTACTATCAACCAACAATAAAAATTTCTGATTTAACATTTGGCGAAGACAATTTCATCACCTTATTGGCATCGGATTTTGATCGCTTGAGGAACCTCAATGATATTGTCATATCAAGAATATCATCCCCAGCTGCACTACCAGAGGATTTCACTATATCAAATCCACCATGTAACAATGATGAAGAACAATACCAGGAACATGAATGTGAATATTCGCCTGATTCAATAACTCCTCCCCCCATGGATACATCTGTAAGTCAACCTTTTGAAGTTGGAAATTATACAGTCAGTTTATTATACCAGTATAATATTTTAAGATTTTCAAAAACTATTTTTCTCATGTATGGAGCTCCTTGTTTGGACCTAAGTTTTAGAACTTGGCTAGAAATTGAAAAAATGTATCCCACTATTTCATGTAAATTTAAAATCTTAGGGAACCATAAACTGTATAGTCAGATCCAGCACTCTAGAATTGTGAATTATTATTTAAATATTATTAAAAACAAAAAAATTGAGGAGAATTTGTGCATTATAACATTAAATGATTTAAATTTTAGTCTAGTAAGGTTGCATAGTAACTTATTACCAAAATGTCCGATTGAATATAACAAGAGTACTATAGATTACGCTACTTGTGAGCTTATACAAGCTGAGATACGATTATTTGCTGTAAATATTATTTATAGAGATATTCAAGCAGCTGTTAATGCTACCTTAAGTCAGAATAAGCCTCTTCCTGACTGGTGGATATAAATAATCAACTTGTAAATATTTACTTAGGTAATTATATTTCATAATAAATTATATTTCATATTTCATAATTAAATATGTACAACTGATAATCAATAATAAATTATTTAGAAAATTCACTGTTTCTTATTCCAATATTTAATTAATAAAATTACTCATCTTCGCTGCTATATACAAATTCAATTTCCAAATCAGAATCAGAATCAGAATCATCATCATCATCATCATTATCATTATTATTATTATTATTTATATACACATCCATATTATCGCAATTAGTATGAACCTCAGGCTCATCTTGTCCTTGGAATTCACAATTTAACTCGCTTTCAGAAGTTGAAATCTCATTTCTAGGTAGTAGATTGTTTCTTAGAAGCCACAGTTTGAATTTCATTGCCTGATTAAGAGCACAGACATATGGTACATGTTTATAAGAAGTAACTAAGTGGGTGGGGTAAAAGCACTGCGGATCAGAATTAGTAAGCTTAGGTAGGTCTTTAGCTCTTGGGCATTTAATAATATCCAGATCAATTACAGGCTTACCAGTCAGGTCTCGAATATACTTGCATCGTTCACCTCCTTTAACATATATTAGTGTTGCCTGACTCGTAACATCCAGAATTAATCTTTTGCAGCTTGATGGATCAGTATAGCCATCACACCATAGAATACCGTGAATGTTGTCGGTTAAGAAATGCACATTTTTCTGCTGTTTTTCTGCCAACAAATGAAAGTTGATTGGTGGTTTTACAATACAATGTACAATCTGATTAGTATTGATTGAGCAGATGGCCACCTCTTTCAAGATAAACTCATTTTCAGAGTTTTTAAAAGCCTGGAAATCTAATGTGAAGTATTCCATTTTTAACTTGCGAGCTAGTACTTTCTCAACAACTTACAGAAATAGAATGAACAAATTTTATACAAATAATGGTTTAAATAACAATAGGTAATCCCTTATCCCTCCTGCTGCTCTCCCTTCCATGTTCACTACAACTATTACAATCGTCTCACAATGTTTGAGAGTGGTGTATACTGAACCATCTTATCATGAAGTATCAAGCAGAAGCAGCTTGTATTAGCTGGAATAGCAACACTAGTATTAATTTCTAAACGAATATCGACAGGGGTATTTTTTAGCTGATCATTTTGATAGCTACAATCAAATACTACTAGTGGATAATCCTTAATAAATTCGTTAATATCCATAAGAGCTCTACCATAGTCACGCCCATAATATGATCTCTGAAAGTTTGCATACATATTATATAGGAAAGATACTTGTTGTTTTGTAAAGTCCAAGTTCATATTACTGTAGGGATAATACTGCGAGTTTAAAAATAATTTTATATCCCTCAGTTGTAGGTTTTGGAAGGTATCATTCTTCTGAGCATAATCATTTTTTCTACCCGACTGGAGAGCTACAATTACAAATCGTGGTTTTTCCAGCTGTGTAGTTGTCATTATTGACCAACTGTTGCTTGTTGATTGAGTTAGGGAAGGATTCTCATGAAGATCCCATGATCTGAAGGCTATTGTTAAGGCAGCATCCTTCTGCACAACTTTTAATAATCCAATTCGAGCCGCATCTGACAGTTTAATTGTTGGTAAACACCATTGAAGTTTGGTTATTTCAACAGTAGACTTGTCCTCAGCTGTTGTGGAATATAAAACATTTTTATCATTCCTCGATCGCAAGAGAATCAGTTCTTGTTTAGATCCAACTATAATCTTCTGAAAATCTTCGGCAAATCCAAGTAAGAGTTTCAGTGGTATACAAACATTGAAATATCTCCCTTCTTGTGCTGTTACATACTCACTAAATCTCCCCCAACCAGCATTCTGATAATTTTTATATTGATCTCGAGTAAAACTACAAAGTCCTTTCAATAATGATGCATAACCAAGATTTCTAGTTTTATCAATCTCAATACTGTTCAAGAGGTATCGCACCTCATCAAACAGAAATGCAATACCATTATTAACAAATGAGGCATTAGACCCAATTGGATCTATATTAATACGTCCCTCTAGGAGAATATAACTCTCTCCAGGGATTGATATAACATCCTGATCTTGTACTTGAATACGAATTTCATCATTGTATAAATATGTTGATGAAGCCAGTGGTTGATACATTTGGAAATCACAGTGTGTGATGGCATTTTGAAATCGAACATTATTAGTAATATTTAAAACATCAGATCCAAGTGTAGCCATTTCTTAAGAATTTATAATTTTTTTAATTTAAAACCAAGCAGCTGAAGTAAACGACGATTTGCACGTGTTAACTGTTTGACCTTCCTCGAGTGATTACTTAATTTTGGCTTTGTGCTTCTTTTTATAGGCTGCTGTCGTGGTTTGTTATTAATATAACTCGCAGGTATCTGATTATGGAAAGCAATACCCATTATTCTATATATGATACCTACAGTAATATAGGAACTGATTCTACTTATTACTGTTGATTAATTTGTTTCAAATTTAGCTGGATAGTTATTTCTTCCCCTCGAAAATCAACTAGCTGTCCTCTCTGATCGGTTAAACGCAGAGTAATATTACTGATCCGTTTGGCTGTCACTGGTAAATAAATAATTTGAGTTGGTTGTATGCTTATTTTAAAGCCTGGCTCTACATCCGGATAAAAAACATAGAGGGTATGACATTTTTTACCATTCCTGTAAGAGCCGTCAACAATATTACACTCAACATTTATTTCATTAACCGAACTAATTGATACTGGTAAATCCGAAATATGTTGAGTTTTATTTAGCAAGAAGTTGCTTTGAAAACCAAATACAGACTTCAAGGAGTTTTGCTCAAAAGCTATGTGAAAATCAGAGTATAACTCGATTTTCATTGTATTTAAATTAGCCTTTAGTTGGAAACTTTTTACACCATACTTCTTACTTTCCTCTTGTAAGAAGTTAGCAATCTGATCAATTTCATATGCTCCTTCTGGAACTATAATGTCATGAGTTTCCAGTGTTTCAGGATTTTGAAATGTTATCGTATCATTCACATCTCTTTTAATATTGGGAATAGAATTGTATGTATTTAAACTGTACAGACCTATACCATAAATAGCACTCTGATCTAACTCAATTGGTGGATAATAATCTTGACTTAGCTCTGAAGAGCATTGACTAATACCAAGCAGACAATCCATGACTGTCTTATATGGAATGTATTAACAAAATGTAGGAACCCTATTTATTTGCAGTCTATTTATAAACATTGATTGCATCCGAATAATCAACCAGCCTTGTGGTGGGAGTGAAACCATAAACATAATAATTAATTAATAAGAATAAATATTATAAATTATTTATTACTTTCAGACCAAAAAATACTGTTGTATTTATTAAATAAGAAACATAAAGTTAGTTGTCCACATATTACAGTATTATATTCTTGATCTTGCTGATAATTATAGTAAATTTCACAATTTGCTAGGTAATTCTCTACTTCAATAGGCGGCCTCAGTCCACCAAAACTATTGTACCAATATACAACTGAGCCAACCTTTAGAAACCCACACCAGTGACTCCCCCTCTCACATACCCCAGCAAGGTTTACAACAGCCATCTCATTAACTAAAGGTCTCTTTAAAACAGTTCCAAACTCATCGCGTGAAAACACCCCTCTAAAAACTCTAACCATTTCAGTACATTGAACAATCTCCAGTATATCATAGTTGGTCAAAGGTTTATTCCAGGGGAGTATTTTCACAAATTCTTCGAGTTTTTTGGGTATGGTGAAAGAAATAGACCAAGACCTCTCTTATGTGGTCTTAAGAAAAGACCTTTACCAATCTGATAACTAGCAATATTATTACCATTCCCAGATTTTATCTGTTGTTTGGCATCCATAATATCTTTGATTGCTTTTATAACAGTACCAACACCTCCTGCAAGAGTACCCAGACTTGAAACTCCCGCTAAAAGAGGAACAAGTGGTAAAACACCACCAACTTGTGGAATTGGAATAATTCTAGGAGTTTGGAGATGCTTGCTTCTTCTCCTCACTGTTTTCTTTACAGCCTTCATGGCTTTAGCAACAACCCTCTTCAAGTTTGCTGAATTTTGAAGATTCTTAGGCTTGCTGCTCTTAATAGCCATTCTAGCATTCTTTAGAATAGCTCCAAAAGTGAGACCCTGACCATTCTTCAGTTGTTTCCTCTTTGCTTTCTTATTTTTAATCTTCTTATTTCCTTTCCCTGTTTTATTAGGATTCTTAACTCCGAGGCCTAGTTTTCTCTTCATCTTCATACAGTTGGTAGTAAGATAGGCAGCTATGCGCTCTGATGAATCAGCATCTGAAGAAATCACGCGATTCCAAGCAGCGTCTTCAAGTATTTTATCAGCTAAATGGCGTGACTTTGTATCTTTATGTTTGGCATAGAAAATATCAT